>CM075193.1:24680616-24993116 GCA_037577475.1 Chaunax sp. Z400
GTGTGTGCTCGAACCAAGCTGTCGAGGCACCGTACCTCCTTCAGATTGGACAAACCTGTGAACAAGTGCTGGACTCCTACCAGGGACTCACACTGCACTGAGCTTAAATCCCTCTTCTTGAACTCTATAGGGAAGATATACATACAGGATAACATGTAATGTGTAGAATAGAATATGGAGGAATAATACAAGACAGATATTTATAATCATCTATGTCTATAATTGAACAGCTTCATTAACATTATGTTTTACAATCAGCACATCTCTTTGTAAGTGGTCTCTCAGGCATGATGTACATACAGTACCAGTGGACCTAAGGCTTCTCACAGCAGTCTTTTAAATAGCGCTATGCTATTCTGATGTGGTAACATCATGGGATCACTCTGTCTGGCCTTTTCCTTTGAACACTATTAGCTTAATTTAATGTTAAAACAGGGTAGCAATTCTAATTAATTCCAGTGCTGACGTAACTATCAAAAGAGTAGATGTTGCTCCCTTTAGACAAAGTGCCTAAAATATACAGGCACATGTATTTGCAACCACACAAACTGAGTCCACATTGCAAAGGATCCCAGAGACATCTGTGTTTCATACCCACATGCAATCCACAAAGGCTGTTCTCAAAATCTGCTACAGTACCTTCTCAATAGTTTAGTAGTGGCATAAATAACAAAACTAACCTGAATCAACTCGTCACAACACTTTAAAACCAACATCATAAACTTGAGAGTAATTTTAGACTTTAGATTTCAATTTTCAATTTAACCAAGGTCAGTGAAACAAGGACAAAGTAAAAGGAAAAGGAAAGGATCCTTTTCTCATCTCCATTACTAGTCAAAAAGAAAATTACAGCTACCTCAGAATGCAGCCAGCACAGCCTTTGAATTTAGTTTTTAATCCTTGTTGTTTTTTATACATCATTTATCCCTGGCATTTATTTTATGGACTTTCATTGATTTTAAAATTTTAAGTCTTTCTTGTTGTCAATTTTAGTCCCACTTCATTTGATCTTTTTTTGGGGGGTGGGGTTGGTTCTGTCTGTCATTTCAGTTTTAGGTAAATGACTTTGGGCTGCATGTTTGTATGAAAGGTGCTGATAAATAAAGTTGAGTTGACCTTCACACAGCTGATAAAATGCAGCCATCAGTTGTACCTGCTTCATCTGCTGGTTCCGTATACATGTGTAGAAGGATGTCTACTGCCCACTGAATCTGGTGCTGGGCATCAGCTTTGGGGAAGTTGTGACTGTAGAGCCACTCTCCAAACTCTAACAGAAGAGAGACCTTCTGCCACTGGGTCTCTACACTCTGTCAAATTGCATCACAAACACACAAATCAAACACAAACATCTGGAGAGAGAGATTCTTCATCAGGTTGTGTTGCTGTCTGACGATGATGTGTGGCCTGAAGCTTGGGGTAAAGAGACACCTTTAGATTTTGTGACAGGTCCTTCATCTGAACTCCCTTAACTTAACCTGGGCCTGGTGAGAGGATCTCCTCCTTTCCTCCAGGCCTCTGTGAGAGCTCCTTAGAAACACAGCTGTAATGGCATGCTGCCTCCACATAATGGTGCTAGAGATTTTTGCTAGAAATACTGCCTTAGCTCAGTGCATAAAGTGCACACAGGAGATGAAATCATGAGCTTGACTAGAATGTTAGTTTAAACATGATCTAGCTGCATGAATCTGTTGATGTACCAGGTTTGGTTTGGGCAGTTATTTAAAAATGGTGCCAGAACAGAGTTATTACCAAAAGAGAGGTGATGGCTTTCTGGTAGCAGGCCAGTTGTTGTGTTACATTGTCAGCACACAGTGCCACCTGGTGCCACAAAGATGAACAGCACTGCCCTACTTCTTTTAACTTCTGCATGTCCATCAGAACACTTTGACCCAGTCGTGCTTTCACCAGTATTCGCTGTTTCAGCAGAGGTCTGTAGAACACAAGGCACAAGAAGATTTTGTTGAGTCTATCTACTTTTCCACTCCTTATTAAACATTTCCTCCAGTCACTGCATTATAATTATTTTTTTTACTCACAGTTGGTGTCCGGTGCAGGGCATGTCTCTAATAGCTTGGTCCAGGAGCTGCAGAGCACTTTTCCAGTCTGCTTTATCAACGTGGATGTGGAGCAACAAATTGTAAATGGCTAGTCTCAGGGTTAGGTCCTCTTCATCTACACAGAGTCACATTCATATACACAGAAATACATATTTAGGCCTTTTTTATCTGCACTGCAAAGACTAAAGAAGCTGAAATTTCTTCAATCAAGACATAATTTGCATGTTTTCTGTCTGACAAAACATTTTCTTTTGCCAGGCAGTTTTTATGTTCTAGAATTTCATTTGTTTCAAACGAGTTTGAGACTAGAATTTGAAGTAGCAAAATTATTTTACAGCTGTTTGAGAAACATTGAATAATTACAAAACCATTTTGATGAAGTCAGAATTTCTTATTTTAAACATGTTATCCTTTTCATCTCTTCACATATTAAGAACAGACCTGTGTCTGATCCAATAATCCATGTGATAAACTCTAATTTAATTATGGATATTAATCTCTTAGCAAAGCAATGTCATGTCAAGCAGTAGTACAAGTACATTTATCTTAGTCAGGATTGTTACTTTAAGCACAATGTTTTATTTTCTAATAGCACATTGTGCTTAAATGAAGCGTATGCAGGATATACAGACTTATTGGAGGACGATGGCAGTGGTTAGCATTTTACATGGGATTTGCATGTCAACCTGTCTAAGGAGTCTCCTGCCTATCATCAAATTTCAAATGGGTTATTTGTAAGTGCAAATTTAAACAAACAGCAAAAGAAGATTTGACCAGATAGTTTGGAGTTTGTTTTTTCTTCATAAGAGCTTGGAAAGAGTGGTTTGAGATTTCTTTCAAGAGGTTTCTCACTTTTGTAAAGCCTAGATGATATAGATTATTATCTTGCCAAGTGTAAATATGTTACTGCACTGCAGATAAAGTCTGTAAATCAAGGACTTATTTCTTATATTTGGAGCCAATGCAATGTAATCTAATACAAGCAAGTATGTGCTCATAATTACATATGGAGATCTCTGAAATGTTCATTTTTGTGAAATAAAAACTTCTCTGTGCCATTCATTATTTACAGTACTGCAGTACATAGGACATCAGGTTCAGAGGATGAAAAAAACGTGAAGCTATCTTCAAAAAATGAAAAAAGAAATTTCACAACTGCTCACCTGTTGCTTCATGTTTGAAACTTGAAAGCGGTGGAGCTGTCGACGTCAGCAAGGCAATCACTTTATCTTGTTCCTGAAACGTAAAGGGACAGGATTAATACTTAACACCAACACCACTGCAGCTTAATACTTAAGCTAAAAGGTCATAGGAGAATGTTGCTGATGGTGGTTGATGCTCTGTCATAGTTAAAGCTCACTGATGTGCAGCATAGAATAAATAGTTGTATGAAATTAAACTAAATGTATGAAAAACTGTTGAGTGAGTAGAGTTGAGTGAGAATCACAGAAAGAAATCAACTCTTGTTCACACATAAGAAATTGACAGAAGTCATATTGATTAAAGTGGATTTGACTATGGCTAAAGAGGGGCCCATACGTTTGCATGTTTACTGTTGGTATGGACCAGAGCAGTCAGGATATTCTCCAGGGGCTCTTGGAGCAGCAATCTTTCCTCAGGAGTCTGTGTGAGGGGTAGACAAGCGTTCCAGTAATGCCTGACACCTGCGATGCACAATGCTGGATTCTCAGCCTTTTGTGCATAGCTGTGGACAAGAGAAGATAACAAGTACATACAGTATAAGGTGAGAAATTAAACATGTAGAGAAATAATCATTGAGAATATATATTTCTCTTTTTTTTAAATAAATTCTTAGCCACTTCCTTTGCTTTTAATTTTTCAGTTAGTAGCTGCCCAAGGCATTGGCCAATACTCCACCTGACACTGGACAGAAGCACTTTCAGAGCCTCTCTGTAGGTGTGTAGATCTCCACTGGACTCATGGACTAAACTCAAACCCCTCAAACAAGCAGCACTGCTCAGGATCTCATTCACTGCAGTCAGGCCATGGCTGGGGATATGATGAAATGTATTAGCTAGCAAAGTCAAGCAATAAGTCACTAAAGCAAAATATTAAACTGACATACCCCAGGAAAATGAGAAAGTTTGCGACTACCCAATTCAAAACTTTATGCAAAAATATAAAGCAGCACTTGTTCGTTAATATCACCTGCAATACTCATCAATATGCACAAGGTGTCACCTGCCCCTCAGAGCTTGAGATGAGACACACACATTCATATGAAGTGCAATCTCTCTCCAAGTATATCATAAATTATATACTTACAAAACATAAGGCATGGTATTGAGGCTCTTTGCTGCAGCTTCCTCCAGCTTTAGAGCTCTCTCGGTGCAGCTCAACAGCAAGCTGTGGTCCATGGCGTAGTGGCAAAAGACAGCCAGCTGGCACCACACCTGCAACTCCACCACTGCATCAGTCCAGCTGCATTCAGACGCCATGCTCACCAACTATAGGTTAGGAGAAAGGAGAACAGGGGGAGTTGTAGGAAAAGATGAGGGGGAGTATGAAAAAAGAATCAATAAAAGGATAATGAGAGGTAAATTAAGCATTACCAGCAGGGAATGGGAGAAAACAACAGATGAAAATGAACTTCTCTTGTCAAAGAAAATTCTAATAAGTAACGACCAAAGATGATGCAGGAAGCCACAGAATTTTGAAGATACTGACACATTAGATGCAGACAATCTCTGAAGGCTTATAAGTCAAACTGGCATCTTTTGTTGCCATCTGGGTGAGTTATTGTGTGAAAACATGAAGAGAAGATAATGGTACATACGTTGGAGAGACTGGGAACACAGAACTCCATATGCCTCGGGTTCCTATTGCACTGGAGCATCTCCAGTCCAACAAGCACACGCGTCATTGCTGACATTTCCTGATTCTCACACTGCATGAAATGAACAGTGCATACTGAGTATTGTGCAAAGCTCTGATGAAAACCAGTGCAGTACAGCAATCCCTGAAGTTTAATTATAGAAAAGACACTTACATGTATTACTAGTTGCTCATAAATCATACATGGGCCTGCAGCATGATTATCATATTGTATGTGTTCCAAATACTGAAGAGATGAGCTTGTTGATAATTTATGATTTCCTATTGTGTGGAAAATTAGTTGATACATGATTTATTTAGATTTAAGATAAACCCCCATTTCTATTAACACTGCATTTCTGAATTGGCATGGCAAGAAACAAACATTAACTGTGACTTAAATCACATCAGGCTGAAGGGACTAATGTAGGGCAGGAAATCCTTGACTGTGAAAAGGATGTAGAATTACAGAGACGAATCGAACGCTGCTTCAAAATGACATTTTATATCTGCTTTGCCCACATATAAAGCTATAAAATGGGAAAATATGACATCTGGAGATGAACACAGAGCAATGGACTTAATGCAGTAATATGGATAAGGAAGAAGTAATGCCAACCACTTTAATTGTTATGGTTCAACAAAATACTTGACCTAAATGCAGACAAAACTGGAAGCAGAGAGTGCAGTTAAGGGATTTAATTAAACAATAGTCCAAACATAACATAATAGTCCAAAATGAAAGATCAAAACAGACAAAACAGAGTCTGGTGACCGGGCAGGAGGCCGGCAATGAAGACACACCCATTCAGGGGATTGGCCAGGGGGCCGGCAGCAAAGACACACCAATTTAGGGGATCGGCCAGGAGGCTGGCAGTGAAGACACACCCATTCAGGCAATCGGCCAGGAGGCGCGCAGCAAAGATGGGCCATCTCAGGGGGTTGGCCAGGGGGCCGGCAGCAAAGACACACCCTTTCAGGGGATCGGCCAGGAGGCCGGCAGTGAAGACACACCCTTTCAGGTGATCGGCCAGACCTCCGCCGACTAAAGATCAAGAACAGGATTCTGCGGATCCGCCCCCAAACGGACACGAGGTGCAGGGGTCGGCGGGGCCACCACCAACTGGGCATATGGAGCAGGGGTCGGCGGGACCGCCAACAACTGGGCAAATGGAGCAGGGGTCGGCGAGACCGCTACTGACTGGACACGAGGAGCAGGGGTCGGCGGGACCGCCACCGACCGGACACGAGGAGCAGGGGTCGGAGGGACCGCCACCGACCGGACACGAGGAGCAGGGTCGGTGGGACAGCTACCGACCGGACACGAGGAGCAGGAGTCGGCTGGACTACCACAGACTGGACACAAGGCCAGGCCTAGCAAGAAGCCGACCTCCCCGAAGCACATGCCCACGTCCCCGAAAAGCCGTGCACCCGGAACCTGCCCAGTCCCCCGACACGGAGCTCACCACACACCAGAGAGGCCAGGACCACCCGCAACCATCACCCCCAAAGCAGCGGGATGACGCCCCCCACGGTCCATCAGCGACACCCAGGGGGCAGGGCCAATGCCTCCGCCAAGGCCTCTGACCCCACCCCACCCGAGGACAGACTTTATTTGCACGCCTATGCCTGAAGTTTATTTCTCATACCATCTTGCCAGTTACTCTTGATTTCCTGCAGTTATCGTCTGGGACTATCAAGATATCAGCTGTTCTCCCCAGCTGGTCTCACCCATCCATTGGCACAGCGACACACCTACAGTCGTACATTGTTAGCCGGTCATCTTGTTTTCTGTGTTTTTAAATATGATTCCCACTCTGCCCTTTATTCTTTCATGCTGCTGTTGTGTGAGCCCTTCAACTCAGAATCACCACACAGCCTTCACTCCATCGTAGTGTCTGAGACTTGAGCTGTCTGGACTCCATGGAGGGATTTATCAGGAGGGCACCTCAAAAAGCCCTTTACCATGTTGACCCGAGCAGCCCATATGGTACTTTTACACATGGTAAGTTTTGTCCATTGGAAGGGAACCCAATACAGCAGGGGTCGGAAACTATAACTGTCTAAGGGACAGAATCTTTCTAACCAGACAGTGTGGCGGCAGGACTAATAAAAGATATTAAGTTTATTTATTTATTTGGCCAATAAAAGTAAACCCAAGTGATACAAAGTGAGCTGCTATCAGCTCTGGTGGATGACCCATCTGGGAGCCAAGCAGTTTGATGGTGGGTAGAGAGGACGGAGTCGCAGAAGAACCTGACTCCCCAGAGACTTTACTGTGTTTTATCCACTAAAGAGGAATCCAAGAGAGCAAGGCCCCACACCCCCTATCCCCCCACCAGTGGATAGTTGTTGCTGCCCAGTGCTGTAGTACAATGTATAGAACAAGTTTAATGTTCATTGGGTCTTAACATGGATTAAACCTCAAATGAAGCACTTTAAAAAGTTTTTGTCTGACACAGAATGGTACCTCATCTTTTGTTTCCATCTTTGAGTCAATCTGCTGTTGCAAGAGCCTCTTGATCTGCACCCATGTGGCCAACACCCGTTTCTTTACTGCAATGGGGACGGTGTCCGTTGGGAGGTTGGAGTTGGATATGCACAGAGCGTAGTCACACAGCTAGGATGAAGTGTAGAAAACAACACTGAGCTTGTATTCTCAGTTAAAAGTACTTGGTATGACTTCTAGTAGCAGTCTAAGCGGCTCAATAATTAGAGCATCACATCAACAAAAAAAATGATATACTGAGCAACTTTAAAAACACATTTTTAAGAACCCACTATTTTCTTTTCACTTGCCTTAATCTTTTGAAACAAACAACCACGTGATACATAGAAGTGACTTTTTTAAGTAACCACAGCCAAAACATGTTAAATCATGAATAACCATCATTTAGTCATAGTCATATCCATTCAGGAGGTGTAAAGTAGTGATAAATGCTGGAGGTAGACACGCACGGTAGTGACTGTTGTTGTTCTCTGTCTCACCATCCACACTTTCCAACTTGTAAACACTAAGACAAAAACCACTAATCTGCACAAAAATGATTTTTCTGTCTGGCTAAAAGATGAATAAAGATGTGTGAACCATAATTTTTAATATGGACAGGATGGCATGACATCAAAACAAATATGCATTTCTGCTGTCGGTCAGTATATGTTTTTTTAATTCTACTTTCAATCATTTAATTTCAAATCCCTGTTTTAATGTTATGTGTGTTTCTTATGCGACGTACTTGGTGCATATAATTGCCTTGTTGTAAACCCCTTTGAGCTGCATCTCTTGTATAAAAGGTGCTACACAAATAAACGTTCTTATCATTTTGAATATAATACAAACATTTAGGCACTCAGGTGTCCCTTGCTACTATCCTTCTCCCACAAAATGTCCACATACTGACATACCTCTAGTGCCTTGCAGACCTTCTGCAGGGCAGCAGGCTCCAAAGAATCCCTGTTGATACTGGTAGTCTTCTCCATCCCCCTCCCAGCTCTGTTTTTACCCTTGTCTCCTAGCGAAGCATGCTCAATGCAGTCTGGTTGAGTCAGAGGCTGGATCAACCCCCGGGCCACAGCATCAAACAGCAGCACAGACAGAACATGATTTCTGAAAAATTATTGTAAAAAACATTTTACTTTTTATTTGCGAGTTCTTCCTGAAAGTAAAAAGTTTTCCACAGAGTTTAAGGGAAAATGTGTTTGTCTGAATTCCAAAATTCACATAATTATTGCCATGTTCAAGGGCAGTATGGTCCATTTTCATAAACCCTCTCTGCTTCTTTCCACAGCCAGAAAAAAAGAGCAGATCTCAATCTGCATCTTTTGTGCAGGTTAACTAGAGTGCTATAGAGAATAAATTAATAATTTTACATTTTGAATTTTGGTTTTCTGAGGACCAGCATGCTTAGTCCTGTTATCAGCTAAAAATGTTTTACAGAGTAGTCTCATGAGGCCTGAGTAAAAGACTGCTGGCTGTTGAAACACTTAGTAATTTGGTAGAGTAATTAAAAAATTTATAGTCATTAGAAATGTTGAGATTTTATGATTGATTTTTGAATCAAAACCTGTTTCGTTCTGTTTCAAACCTGTTTCCAAACCATTGATGAATGATAAAGTTCATATGAAGAGCAACTCCAACTCAATAGTCTTTCACTCATTTGTGATGGAGAATGTTGGCATGTTTTAGAACTGGATCTGTATAAACTTGGCAACAACTGCAGGCCAAACACGTCCACCTTCTAACGGGTATACACCCTATAATAAAACTCACTAGTTAAGAGGTCTTACCCAGTGTATTCTGTCTTTCGGATGATCTCCACCAGAGTCTGGAAGGCAGGAAGCAGGCTTGGGTACTCGCCAGCTGCCAACAAGTGACTACTGTGGTTCCACAGGTACACGGCTGCATTTTCTACCACCCACGGCTCCCTGATCTCTGCCCCGAGCTCTGCTGCCCGCAAGAAGTTGGAGGTGGAGAAGTCAGACAGAGCCTGAATCCAGTCTCTGGGTGAGAGAGGTAGAGACATTCAGTCAAGATCAGGAAAGAGAGGGAGACAGTTGTGTTTGTGTGAGAGAAAGACAGACAGCATAGTGGCCACATGGTGTTCTCTCTTGTGAACAATAACACTAAAGGTTCTTCTCTTATAAATTACAATGGTCTAGAGCACACACACACACACACACACACACACACACACACACACACACACACACACACACACACACACACACACACACACACACACACACACACACACACACACACACACACACACACACACACACACACACACACACAGCAGTTTTCCTGTTTCAATCATTCCCATGTACTAAAACATTAACCACCCTACAAACGCCGACATTATGACAGATCCATAGTCCACCACCATGGATACAAGTCATATAGGGACCCCATATTTTCCAGAATACCCCCTCTTTGTTATTCAGTTTAAAAATTAATTGTTCATAGTTGGCTATTTTGATCATTTCTCCCCACCACTCATTAAATGGCATCATATTTTTAGTTTTCCAGTGTCTGAGTAAGAGTCTACAGCCTGTAGTGAAGGCCAACCTGCACATTGAGTCTGATGAGCTGACAGTCCTGCTGTCTCTGGTATTATGGGGCTCTGTGTTAGCTCTGTGCCCAGTACTTTATTAAGGAATGTTATAATATGTTCCCAAAGGTTACAAGTCATTTGGCATTCATAAAACATGTGTATTAGTGTACCGCTCTTCCTCCAGCATACATCAGAGTCCCGTAATTTCAATCTTGCCATTTTACAGGGAGTCCAGTAGTTCCTAGGAATGATCCTATAAGTAACCTGCACCTCTCTTGATGTCTTACACCAGGACCCAACAATGTTTTTCCATGTCCCCTCCTCTACCTTCTCTTTTAGATCCACTTCCCAGGCTTTCTTAAGGCCACATAATATCAGAGGATTGGACCGTCTCATAAGGCTATACAATCTAGATGCCTATATGTGATGCTGCTGTAGCTATAAATAATACTTACTCATAAATCAATCATAAAATTGAATTTGATTCAATTGTTTTTTTATTTTATTCCAGTTTCGAGTCCAGCATGTGTGTTTATTGTGTTTTCACCTGTAAACAACCCAGTGTGGATCCTCTTCAGACACACAAACTTCTCTAACCATCGTAGGCACAGCAGGGCTGTTCAGATGCACACCCTCTGTTAGCAGCTTTTGGATGGTGGCCTGATTGAGACAAAACACATCAATGTTCCTTATATTATAAAAGCCGTCTTCCTAATTTGACTACTTTATAATAAGAGAAGACTTTCCGATATAGGATGGCAGCTTCTCTACAGCCACAGCAGATTAAAGACAAAAAAATGACTGGTGAACATTTTCTGTTTTTACAGACAAATCAGGTAAGACACAAGGAACCTGACTTCATCATTAAACTGAGACTGGGTATATTCTAAATTGATGAACTATGACCCAGTTCCCAAAAGAACCATACCCATGTAGCAATAAATAAAGAGATATAAGAGGGGAGCAAGCAGAGAGTCTACAATGTGACTCAGGTTTTCCAGGGTCACGTCGTCTTCATTTTCTTGAAAGTGCTGTCAAGTTACCATCTATAAGGAGTAATAAAGAGCTGCAGGCTTGATGGAAATATATCATTAAACAATAAGACAAGCAACAGTGTCTAACTCCAACCAATCAACATCTACCTCACAGGCCTGTTTGAAATCCCACTAAGTTACTGCAATCTGTCTTTATTCCTAATGTCATATTTAAAAGAACACAAGAACAGAAGACAATTGTATGATCTGAGCTCCAGCACTGGTAGCTCCAGTTGTTGTTGTGAACCTGAACACATCACTACAAAAACTTTTGCATCCAAATAAGCCAGAGCTTAAACGCTGGTAGATGAGAAAATGTAGATGTAACACCAATTTTTGACCAAATGTATAAAATGAATTTCGTTCCTCTTTTGGAACGCATTAAATTGGATTTAGAGAGATGGAAAAACCTCCCTTTTTCTTGGTTGGGTCGTGTCGCTCTTCTGAAAATGAATATTCTCCCTAGGTTGCTACATCCGATTCAAATGTTCCCAGTTATCTTCCCACATAAAGTTATCAAAAATTTGAATGGCTGGTTTAGCACATTTATATGGGCTGGGAGGAAGCCACGCCTCAAAATAGCTACGTTATGTCTTTCATCCTTAAAGGGTGGTCTTGACCTCCCTGATATTCGAAAGTATCAGTTTAGTGCCCACTTACGTATTATAGATGATTGGGTAAATAAGCATACATGTCTTTGGTTTGACATAGAAAGTTATATGTCAAAACTTCCCTTAAAAAACTTATTATTTATAAAGAACCTTAAATCTGTGAAACTGGTCTGTAATAACCCAATTACAGTATCCACCATTAAAGTATGGTGGATTATTGGAAGGTTAGAGGGCAGATCAAAAATCACCTCTGTCTTTACCCCAATATATGATAACTCTAATTTCTCACCTGGAATAGCGGATAGGGGTTTCCGGGCTTTGGCAACTAAAGGGATCTCAAATCTGTGTGACTTGCTGGAGGGGTCCACCTTGATGTCTTTTAGTCAATTTTAATTGGAAAATATAACATTCAAAAACAGGACATTTTTCGTTACTTACAGGTGAGCGCTTATGTCAAGAGGGACACTACAGTCCTAGACAACCAACATATCTCTAGCTCTGAGAAGTTGCTTTTCAGACCTCAGCTGGGCAACTCTATGAGCTCTTTATATAGTATGCTCAAAGGGTATGACACCACAAACACTTCTCATCTAAAGGAGATATGGGAAAGAGAACTTAATGTAAAGATTACGGATGATGATTGGGACGATGCCTGGAAGAGTGCAAAAACCCTGAGTGTTTGTAACAGAGTGAAATCAATTCAACTTCAAATTTTACAAAGAGCCCATGTATCCCACTCCCATTGTCATAAGTTTAATATTGATTCTTTGCCACTATGTCTCAAGTGCAAAACAGAAACAGGCAGTGTCACTTATTGCCTGTGGTCTTGCAGGAAAATACAGCATTTTTTATATGTTATAGGGCAGGAAATTGACAAGATTTTATCTATTACTACAGAATGTGACCCATTGTACATGTTACTCAGGATATCAAATACTTTCATTACCGATAACTATAAAGGGAAACTCTACAAAATGCTTACATTCTGTGCAAGAAAATGTATTCTTCTGAAATGGATAACAGGCAAAGTTCCAACTAAAACATTCTGGCATAATATTATACTTGAATATGTGTCATTGGACTTTTTGACGTGCATGTTACATGGTAAAGAGAGTGCATTTCACAAAATTCGGGAGCCTTTTGTATTGTATATGGGTTTAGATATCTCTGCCATTTTTGCAAGAGGGTTTGTGTAGTATAGATCTGAGTGAAACCTGCCCCATAATTATTTGTAAAATGTATGTTTATAATTTCTAAACACAGAGTTCCCCCGCCTCTGTGAATGTGAAGGAGTATGTGCCGAGATGTTTTGCTTTATTTTGTTTTTGTACTGTTTTTTTTGTTTGTTTTTTCTTGTTGTGTTTTTTGTTGTTTTCTTTTTGTTGCTTTTTTCATTTTTGTTTTAATTGAGTGTTAAAACAAAAAACCCAATAAATATACTTTAAAAAAAAGAAGAAAAAAAGAAAAAGAAAATGTAGATGTACCCTTTTCACTGCTATGAAAGTCACAATGGGACACAATGAAAGCCAGACAGCTGAAAGTATTCTGTTGAAGAAAATCAATAAATTACAACCGAGTGTAACTCGCAACAACGGCAAAAATGTGTGCACCAGTCATTCTGTGGTCATCATTTGTCCATTAAAGTCAATTATTTTTCAAGACATCAGAGCCTGATTTTGATACTACTTAGATTCAGCATTTTCCAGCAACAGTCCTTCAGTTTTCACTTTCACCTTTCATAGTAAAACTGATGCTGCATAACTGTTGCATGAGAAATTATTACACAGAGGATAAAAACCCGGATGAGAAGAAGTGATGTGAACATTTAGTGGTGAGAAGAGATCTTACTTTAGATCTGACCCTGTAAACTGCAGTAGCTGTGTGTTAATGGCTGTGTGAAACTCTGAACAGGAGACTGAGAGCTATGTAGAGGAATAGAGCTGTTGAACGCCAAGCAGATGCACCTGTATATGGCATGGCAGTGATGATGGACCTGTAATGCAAGGCGGAAACACGTTCTTTGACTCAAAGCATGTGTTTATAGGTTGGATGGATAGTTAGAGGCTGCCTAGTAGAGACCAAAGTGTTGAGCGCAGCAGACTGACCTGATAAAGCAGATCAAACTGTGAACAGGAGAACAGGTGTAGAAGATGGCTGAGGAATCAAAATCCACATACTACTAGGAGACAGTGACATAAGGTAATGTGAATGTTTGATTTTTGAGATGCTCTGAAATGACCGAAGCATAATAATGATCTAGAGGAAGGGAGGGAATCACAACTGAAAAGACAACAGAAAAATGATGCCAACAATGACGGTGTGTCAGTGCAACTGGATAGATGTGACCAGCTGATGAGAATAGCTGATGTCACAAAAGAGCACCAGACCACTATAGCAGGAAATCAAGACTGAGCAAGTCTGAGAGGTGTGGAAGAATGGTGTAACAAATAATCTATGGTTTAATCTTCCTGACTGAACTTTCACTGGAGCTTAGAGTAGAGTAGAGTGGAGTAGAGTAGAGTAGTGTAGACTAAAGTAGAGTAGAGTAGAGTAGTGTAGACTAAAGTAGAGTAGAGTAGTGTAGAGTAGTGTAGACTAAAGTAGAGTAGAGTAGTGTAGCGTAGAGTAGAGTAGAGTAGTGTAGACTAAAGTAGAGTAGTGTAGAGTAGTGTAGACTAAAGTAGAGTAGAGTAGTGTAGCGTAGAGTAGAGTAGTGTAGACTAAAGTAGAGTAGAGTAGTGTAGAGTAGAGTAGAGTAAAGTAGAGTAGAGTAGAGTAGTGTAGACTAAAGTAGAGTAGAATAGAGTAGTGTAGACTAAAATAGAGTAGAGTAGAGTAGACTAAAGTAGAGTAGAGTAGAGTAGAGTAGAGTAGTGTAGACTAGAGTAGAGTAGTGTAGACTAAAGTAGAGTAGTGTAGACTAAAGTAGAGTAGAGTAGTGTAGAGTAGAGTAGAGTAAAGTAGAGTAGAGTAGAGTAGTGTAGAGTAGAGTAGAGTAGTGTAGACTAAAGTAGAGTAGTGTAGACTAAAGTAGAGTAGAGTAGTGTAGAGTAGAGTAGAGTAAAGTAGAGTAGAGTAGAGTAGTGTAGACTAAAGTAGAGTAGAATAGAGTAGTGTAGACTAAAGTAGAGTAGAGTAGAGTAGACTAAAGTAGAGTAGTGTATACTAGAGTAGAGTAGTGTAGAGTAGTGTAGACTAAAGTAGAGTAGAGTAGACTAAAGTAGAGTAGAGTAGAGTAGTGTAGACTAAAGTAGAGTAGAGTAGACTAAAGTAGAGTAGAGTAGAGTAGTGTAGACTAGAGTAGAGTAGTGTAGACTAAAGTAGAGTAGAGTAGACTAAAGTAGAGTAGAGTAGAGTAGTGTAGACTAGAGTAGAGTAGTGTAGACTAAAGTAGAGTAGTGTAGACTAAAGTAGTGTAGACTAGAGTAGAGTAGTGTAGACTAAAGTAGAGTAGAGTAGAGTAGTGTAGACTAAAGTAGAGTAGAGTAGTGTAGAGTAGAGTAGAGTAGTGTAGAGTAGAGTAGAGTAGACTAAAGTAGTGTAGAGTAGTGTAGACTAAAGTAGAGTAGAGTAGAGTAGTGTAGACTATAGTAGAGTAGAGTAGAGTAGTGTAGAGTAGAGTAGAGTAGAGTAGTGTAGACTAAAGTAGTGTAGAGTAGTGTAGACTAAAGTAGAGTAGAGTAGTGTAGTGTAGACTAAAGTAGAGTAGAGTAGAGTAGTGTAGAGTAAAGTAGAGTAGAGTAGAGTAGAGTAGTGTAGGTTAGAGTAGAGTAGTGTAGAGTAGTGTATACTGAAGTAGAGTAGAGTAGTGTAGCGTAGAGTAGAGTAGAGTAGTGTAGAGCAAAGTAGAGTAGAGTAGTGTAGACTAAAGTAGAGTAGAGTAGTGTAGACTAAAGTAGAGTAGATTAGAGTAGAGTAGTGTAGACTAAAGTAGAGTAGAGTAGAGTAGTGTAGACTAAAGTAGAGTAGAGTAGTGTAGACTAAAGTAGAGTAGAGTAGAGTAGAGTAGTGTAGACTAAAGTAGAGTAGAGTAGAGTAGTGTAGACTAAAGTAGAGTAGAGTAGAGTAGTGTAGACTAAAGTAGAGTAGAGTAGTGTAGAGTAGAGTAGAGTAGAGTAGACTAGACTAAAGTAGAGTAGTGTAGCGTAGCGTAGAGTAGAGTAGAATAGAGTAGAGCAGAGTAGCGTAGAGTAGAGTAGTGTAGCGTAGCGTAGCGTAGAGTAGTGTAGAGTAAAGTAGAGTAGAGTAGTGTAGCGTAGCGTAGCGTAGAGTAGAGTAGTGTAGAGTAAAGTAGAGTAGAGTAGTGTAGAGTAGTGTAGCGTAGCGTAGAGTAGAGTAGAGTAGAGTAGAGTAGCGTAGAGTAGAGTAGAGTAGTGTAGAGTAAAGTAGAGTAGTGTAGCGTAGAGTAGAGTACAGTAGTGTAGAGTACAGTAGTGTAGAGTAGTGGAGGAAAACAACCAAGTTTTAGAGTAGTAGTAAAGTCAAACCTTATTTTGTGGATTACTACAGTAAGAACATATGAAAATAATACATCTGTGTATTAAGAGGCATGAGTGAAGACACACCTCAGCACTGATGAAACAGATTTCTGCTAAGATGCGCAGTAAGTCCCTCTCGCAGGTATGGCTTCCACTGTAACCGTGACGACAGTCTGTACAGCTTTCTTCCTCCGAGCATCTACATTCTGTAAGTGTGACAAAATCTGTGATGTGAAAACAGTAAACCTCTTCTTCTCATTCAGGACTAATACAACTATTATAACTGTTCATATTTCCTGTGTCTCAGGTGAATCAGATCTATTAACATTACAGATCTAATTTACAAATGAACAATGAGATATGTTTTTAGAACCCTGCAAAGACAAAGAAGCAGATCTGTCAACAGCAGTTACACATTTAAGCCTGTGGTTCCTCTTATTCCTACTATTATACCGTTGGTCTAAAAACACATTCATCATCTTACTGTCAGGCTTTTGAATTTTCCATCTCTTGTCGTCGTACAGCAAACAGAATCGACAAGCTGCTCGGCACACATCCCAGACGTCCTGCTTCCTGGCTGTCTTCACCAGTGCTGCCCACAACTTCACTCTGAGAGAAATTACACATACAGACGATGGCTTTTTTAAAAGGTGGAGGTCAAGACGAGTCCACAGGAGCAAGCAGCATAGGATCGAATGGGTTTGTTTGCAGGGTCATGAATGATAAACGTTTCCGTTTATGATGTGAAAACTTTTCACTGTAATGATGAGAGTGTTGCATCTCCTTATGAGGGTTGCTGATCCTCATTGTCACAACTTTAACTGCAGACAGGACCAATCACACATTCATTACTCTGAAGTGTTCACTAACAGCAATGAGAAATACAAGTTAATGATTAGACTACTGTGTATTTAATTCTCATCCTTTCAGTTGTCAATTTGTCTGCTTTTTCATGCATTCCCTTTGTCTGTTCCCACGTCCTGTTCTCTCCTAGTGTCCCAGTCTCTCCCTTGGTGTTGCTGCTCTGCACTGTTGGTATTTTTCATCACCATAGGATTTATGTTTGTTCCTTTGTTTGACTGTTTCACCTGGACTTCCAGCCACCTTTAGTTCTTTGTGTTGTCATTAAGCTCCAGTAAGTTTATAAGTTATATTTTGTTCATTGTGCTTTTTGTTAGTGTCTGCATGTGTCCTTTACTTTGAACTGTAAATAATGTGACTTTAAACATTTATTCAATAATTGTTTTTTTTACAGGGGCAAATTGCTTTACAGCTTTTTTACATAGCTTCAAGAACATGTTCATGCATCTTATATGATGTTCTTAAATGCACCACAAATCCACCCACAGTCAATGCAGAACATACAATACAAAACATAGAGCCAATTGAAAGGCGTGATGCAGCAGGGTCCATGGAAGCAGCCCCCAAAGTTTCTGTACCAGCATCATCTATAGCAGCTACAGTCATGCTGGAAGCAGTTCATTATTATTATTCATGTATTTGGTGATTTTGAAATGTCCACAACCTAACCAACCTCTTAGCATTTGTGTGCTAAACTAATCAGAAAAAAAGAGTCTATAATTCCAGTTTTGACCCAGGTTCCCTGAGTACATTGTGGTCAATGTGATTTAAAGGTTCAGATACACACACACACCTTTTCATGTTGTTTGTATCATCTCTTCGTTTGGCTAGATGCTCATCCACCCTGTCTACAGATGAAGAGTGATGCTGAGCCTTAGCAGCGAGCTGAGCCACTGGTCCAGATCCAAGACTGCCTACGGGAACTAAATAGTTGTTGGAGCACTGAATACAGGTCATTTTCTCTAAATCAAACACAATTTTCCAGTTATGACAATCAAAGTCTACTTGTTCTGTTGCACAGCTCCTTAGGACTAAATGACAATTGTACAATTGAAAGAACATTGAATAAATGTTCACTCCTATGCATGAAGTTACATAATAATCCTTATTATGCCATTGCTTTGGGAGACAAAGGGAACACAACTAAGGAACTAAAAGTAAATGGTACATTTCTCACATGGCCAACTCTTTCCAGCAGGGATGTTACTGACAAAAATGTAATCACACTAGAAATATAAGACTAGAAACGCACAATTAAAAAGCTTATTCTAGATTTTTATTCAGATCCATCAGCAGAAACGGTGGTTTTCAACTATTTGTTTTATGGACAGAATTATACATATGTCATTGTTTACTCTGAAATGCACCAATGACTGTTATTTCTATAGTTATGACTAAATGATTATTCATGATTTAACATGTTTTGGTTGTGGGTACTTAAAAAAGTCCATTCAGTGAATCACATGTTTGTTTGTTTCAGTAGATTAGGGCTAGTGAATAGAAATGACAGGGTTTTTAAAAATATGTGTTTCTACTGTTGCTCAGTTTACTTCCATACTATAGTCCAATACTAATCATAGCTTCTCGTTCCTCTCTAAACATATATGCATATATGTAAGTGCACCTTACAGCCTTACTCTTTGGGGTATTTTCTTCCAGGGCAGTAAACTGTCCATTTATGGACGTTTAATGAAATGTATGATTCCTAGTGCAGATAAAAGGGGCAAAAGGCTAAGTAAACATGGATATGTGCTTCAGAAGAAGAAGAAGCAGCTTTATTTGTCACATACAATTATACAGTATCCACGGTGTAGTGAAATTGGTTTTCTGCATTCGACCCATCCCTGAGGAGCAGTGGGGTGCCTGAGGAGCAGTTCAGGGTTCAGTATTTTGCTCAAGGATACTTGGATATGAAGAGTGGGGGAACTGGGGGATTGAACCACTGACCTTCTGATAAGCAGACGACCGCTCTTACCTCCTAAGCCAAAGCCACCCCCTTTAAGCGAGCTCCACAAGATAGGGATGAACAAGAGATGTGTTGGGAAAATGTCATTGTGTCTTAGTGAAAACTGAAATGGAGTGAGAAACGTACTTACTTTTGGAGGTGTTGTCTGCATCCAGCACCATCTGGAAATCATCAGAGGCTAAAAGGAGACCCACAGCGACCAGGATGGGACGAATGTCAGCCGTGTCTTGGGACTGCATGTCCCTCACCTGAGAGAGAGGCAAGGGTTGTGTTTCACACCGAATGTTAACTTGTAGCAATGCAGTGTAGTCCTGGAAGCAGCTACGTTGTCCTCTGACTTAAAGTACAACATGCATCAAAACACCCTGTGGCATACAGATTGCACTTATTAAATCTACACATTACATTGGAGTTAGATGTTATTGATTTGACTTTAACACAAAAATCATGCAGCATCTGAGTTTTGAGGGGATGTGATGCTCCTCTCCTCCCTCTCACTACATATGATTGCTGTTTTTGCATTACATTTTACAGCTTTAAAGAACTGTTAAATTTTGTCATGTTTGTCTGTCTGACACAGATGGACTGATAACCTGCTGCATAAGCACAGCGGCTTTATCCTCGGTCTGGGAGGGTATCTGGTAGAGGGTCCCTCTGAGCTGCAGGAGATGGAAAGCTGACGACAGGCGTTCTTGTTGTGGCCCTTTATCCAGCTGCATGGCTTTCTGGAGGTGAGTCAAAGAAGCCTCAAGGCACCCCTCCTCCTCTTCAATTATTCCCAGCTCTGAGTGGACCTGACAGCGCATCTCCAACAACATACTGTGAAAATAACACACAGACACTTCCAGCACAGACTAATATATTAAGAAAGAATCATATCTATACGTCTAAAGCTCACAATTGGAAGACACTAATGATATTTATAACATCATCTTGTTGGCTGGTCAAAAATGTCACCGTTTCTTACCATTACTCATCAAAATAGCATTTTTGTAGATCAAAATGTAAAACGTGATATAAATGATCATTGTTAAAATGTTAATGTAGCAGCAGAAAAGCATTTATGGTTGCAGGTTTGAATCCAACTGCCAGCTAGGGCCCCTGTGTGGAATTAAGATAAAAACCTATCTGGTGAGTATCCTATTTTCTGACCCTAATTTTAAGTATAATTGTGTGCTTGCTTTCATCATTTTAAGACAGGGAGGCTCATGATGACCACTATTGAATTAAGAAGAATCATCTTGTTTAGCAGCTCTGGTTTTAAGGTTGTTGTTTTTTTTTCTCCCTTTTTTCAATAAAGAAACAAAGTGAAAGAAAAGAAGCTAGTTTTGAGTTTATTCTGCTTAATAAGTGATTTCTACTTTTCTCAAGTCTGGATGATTTTCCTTATTTCTTACCAAATGCAATTATTCTGAATTTGAATTTGAAGCAGCAGCAAACCTTTGCATGTCTTCAAGTACTCGGGCTACATTGAGCAGAGGTGTCTTGATGCGTTTCTTGAGGTTGTGCTGTAGTAGGGGCAGACAGATGCTCCACTGGGTGGCACACACAGCCTGCATGGCCTGAGGGTCCCCCTCCCTCACTGCAGTCTGCAGCCACTGATCCAGCTTGTCCATCTCCTTCAGCCGGGCCTGTGGGACAGCAACTACAGATTGTCTCCTACAGCAACGACAGCGCAACACTTACAGCACTCATACACATGGATTCATTTAGAATGAACATATGGGGCCAATTCTTAAAACTGACATCAACATTTTATACGGTGCAAAATGAGATGACATGATCCATCTTCCCTCAAGATTGTTTTTGCAAGAGATGAAAACACTCCTTTAAATATACTGTGTGATTAATTCAAAATTCTCCACTGATTAAACAGTAGGCTGTTCGTTAAGGCGGGGCCACCAAGTGAAGGAGGATTTCTCGATCTACCACCTTCAAACAAAGAGTGTGGTAATATTGTTAAACAGTTAATACGCTTCTCCCAATAGCTCTGCTGCCTGCCTTAAAACCTGGTTATTCAAGAATATGTCTGAGCACCTCCACACTAGCTTTGGAATAGTCGTTCATCTTCACGTCTCTCTTCAGTAGATTCATTTCACAGTTGACACATTCCATTATTATGCGTTGGCCAATACTCTAAAAAGACAGAACACATGATTTCAAGAGTCAGCATTGCATGGGAAAGAGGATAGAACAATTCTGATACTGTATGCCAAAAGGTCTGCATTTGTAATGTTGCTAATTATTTTATCATGTCACTCCAGTATGTAAGAGAGAAAAGGGCACATCCCTAACAACAAACTACATTATCTTTTTACAGAATTCATGGTTGAAAATAAATCTCTGCCAAGGAAGTTATGTTTTCATCTCTATTGAATCTCCATTTGTTAGTTTGGAGTATATCTGACTTCAATTAATTTTGTAACGAGGTGGACCTTGGTTGGGGAAGAGCTGATAAGATGTTGAGGCTGATCCTGATCAAGGTGCAGATTTTACATTGTAAGGCATTTCCCAACACACGTGGCACGGTGGCACAGTGGGTAGTGATGTTGCCTCATAGCAAGAAGGTCCTGGGTTCAAATCCAGCTGAGGACCTGGGACTTTTCTGTGTGTAGTTTACATGTTCTCCCTGTGTCTGTGTGGGTTCCTTGCAGCATCTCCAGCTTCCTCCTGCCTCCAAAAACATCCAGTAGAGGTGAATTGTTGACTGTAAACTGACCGAATGTGAGTATGAATGGTTGTTTGTCTTTCTATGTGTGGCCCAGCAATTAACTGGCGACTTGTCCATAAGAATAAGTGGTTACAGAAAATGAATGTTAGATTTTAACATTTGCATTTAAACTGATATAGAAGCCCTCATTGTTTCTCACTCTTAGTCATATTTTACATTCCTCCATCGTGCCTCATCCTATCTTCATATTTGATGTTTTACTGTTCTTCCATTCATAATACTTGATTTGTACATGTATTTAAGAAAAAACTTCACAATCCTTGGTTATCTGTTGTCTTATAGATTCTGATTAGATATGTTTTTATTTGGGTCACGCAGTATTGTGCACTGACTTAGAAAGAGAATTACACAGATATACATGAAATAAATCAAGCTTATCATTTCAGCAGCTCAGGTCCTTTTGTGTTTACTTGGCACTATGCAGCCTGGTGGAGTCATGTGCTCTCCAGGTGCCCTTCTAGTTAAAAACACAGCAAGCTCCTTAGTTCTTGATGATGTGCTCAGCTCATTAATCTCTGTTACTGTCTAGTGCCTATTTATGAGGGCGTGTCAAAATTCATGCATACATTTGCATGTTCCTTTTATTGCACAGTTACAACATGGAGCCATGATAAGACCTGAGGTCTCACATGAAAATCAGACACTCACAGCCTCTCCCGCCGTCTTAAGCTCTTTCAAACAGTTGGCAGCTACTTTCTGATGCTTCACTTGCAACGCCAGCACAGCCAACTCCAGGAGGAAGGCAACTCTGCGAATCCCAGATAAAGCATAATGTATAAAGCTCATAACATTCCAGTACAGTAATCTGAGCCATGTACTGCCCTTGGGATATTCATGTGGTTTCATGGTAGTGGGAGGTTTAGGAAGAGGACAGAGAGGAACACAGGTTGCTGGGAAGATTTGTTTTGTACGTTTTAGATCACACACCTCTCAGCTGGCTGAATGGGTGTTGGACACTGAAGAGGGCTGGAGTTCACAGGCTTTGTGGATACTTTGTTCCAGTCCACCAGCAGACAGAAAATCTGTTCAAGCTGCGCTTTTGTTGAATCATCATTCATTTCTTCCAACCTGCTACAAACAATATAATAATCTGTATGTGTATATTAATACTAAATAATGTATGCATTCTGAATATGCATGTATATGTATTTTAATATGACCACCAATATACTCACACCAAATGTAAATGAACACTAAGCTTAATAACCTACAGTATATGATGGTGATAATGGCTGGGTGAGACTGAGTAATGTGGTCACCATTTAAAGCTGAGCTGAGGAACCATAAGGCACGAAAAAAGGGGGTTGGGGGCTGGGACTGGGTTTGTACTATGTCACACTAGATGTCATGGTACTCTTCATGTATGCAGGAAGCCAGATGGACCTGGTCACTATAGGAGGCCAGAGGCTGAGCTGAGAACCAGTGGGTTCCAAATTAGCAGAAGGTATAAAAGCTCCAGGCTCACATTTGTATCAATTTACCTCTTTAAGTCCTTCACCTTAATAAAGCATGGCAAAGGAAAAACAGACATTGCAGATTGCAAATGTAGAATGGTAAAACTTTGCACAAATCATGACTTTGGCATGTCCATTAGTAAGGTTAAAAACTGATAGTTATGACTGAACTTGCCACTGTTACAAGCAGGAATGATTCTATAAAAGTTAATGTGTGATTCATCAATAAAGCACCTTGTGTCAAACACAATGTGACCTCCACAAAAGCAAACACCATCAAAGTAGATCAAGAAAAATAAGACAAAAGTAAATGTATCACATGAACTTTCCTTACTTTTTAAATGTTTGTATTTTGTAAATGACTGCTAAGGTAGTGCTGCTCCTACTCATTTCAATCAGGACATCTTCCTCTGTCAACTTATGATGTACCTAGAAGAGAAGAGGAGAGGGAGACGTTTTACTAAAGCAGCTACTGCATTTCCAGTGAAACTCAATTAACTGAATGACATGCAGTCCAATCCACAGAGAGCTAGTGTCCAGCCTATAGGATAGGGGTTGATTTATAAATATGTTCAGCTTCAGAATGGGTTACACCTTCAGGGTTAAGGTTAGGATTCCGGTTACACCATCTGGGGAGATGCAACACAATGGCAAATGAGGATTTGTTGACATTGACATTTAGTCACTGACTGTCAGTCAAGTATCATCTTTTACACTAAGTCTTGACCTAGGTGACTAAACATTATTCATCTCTGATGTCTGTGTGTGACCACACTGTCTGAAGGGTGAATCTGTTAATTTTGTTTCAAAATGTCTTGAAAAGCGTCTAAACTTCCTGAAACTGTTGAAGTGAGAATCACTCTGGAGTGATGAGTCACGTTTTGAGCTGTGTCCTGATGCTCCAGAATCTTTGTAGGTCAGTTGAAAAATGCAACCCAGAATGCATCTCCAGCCTTAAGAAACACTGGTATTATGGTATGGGGGGTGTTTTCTGTTTTCTTGATGACCAGAGGACCAGGGCTTGGTGACTGGAAACAGACCACATGGTGGCCTTCAGATACATGTGGGACCGTTTCCTGACCAATTGCATGAGACGGTTTATCCCCAGTGACTGTGTCACCATAGACGAGCAGCTTGTGCCATTCTGAGGGAGGAGCAACTTCTTATAATACAATACATGACCAGCAAGCCTTCAAAATACAGGATTACAATCTTCTGGATGTGTGATGCGAGGGTCCCTCATGTGATAGATGGAATGGTCTATACAGGGAGACAGCCAGGAGAGGAGGTTCAGAGGAACCTTGGAGAACACAGAATCAGACAGACAGGTGATGATACAATACAGAAGTGAAAATACTCTTCAATAAACTCGTTCTACGGCAATAACAAGATCATTTTATTCCCAATCTTTAATAGTGTTTATGTTTTACCATTGTGAGAAATTGGTTCATTCATAAGTACAAGAGTAGAATGGAATAAAATACAATAGAAAATGCATTCAGTTTATTTTATAGCTAGAATTTAGAGAAATCCATGTTGAGTAAATTGTTTTGTTTTCTGTTTGTTTTTTATCATAGGTCAACATCACAAAGGACAACTTCTCCACCAGTGTCCCTCTGGCTGAGAAGCTCCCTGAAAAGAACCTATAACCACTGTGGGACTCTTCACCAGAATAAAGCAGACATAAACCTGTCATAAAGACATCCAAAAAGAGGAAGATGTACAGCTCAGAATCTGGATTCAATGACAACATGACCATGATGAGCTTTGTGCTGAAGAAGAGAAAGGCTGTTGCACGACAACAAAGCAGTGGATGACAACAGTGTGAAGAAGAAACCAGAAGTGATCCAGTACTACAACGAAACAAAAGGAGGAGTGGACACAATGGAGCAGATGGTTCTCACCTCCTCATGTAAGGAGAACACGGAGGTGGCCCATGGTGCTCTGGTACAATGTACTGGATGTTGCCACCCTCAATGCCTCCATCAGCTTCACTGCACAACACCCCGACTACATGGGTGGTGTGACCAATGCAGGGTGGCTATTTATCGAGGAGCTAGGCAGAGAGCTCGTCATGCCACATATCCAGAGGTGCATGGAGGACATGCCCACCTTCTAAAGCATATTACTGAGGCAATGGGAAGATGTGGGGTAGAAAAACAAAACAGCCACAGGGGCACAAAGTCTGAATGGGACTACCAGGGGCCCGGAGGCCTGAGTCAGACTACCAGGGGCCCGGAGGCCTGAGTCAGACTACCAGGGGCCCGGAGGCCTGAGTCAGACTACCAGGGGCCCGGAGGCCTGAGTCAGACTACCAGGGGCCCGAAGTCAGAGAGTAGTGCTAAGTGTCAGACGGACTACCAGGAGCAGGACAGTTCAATATCAGCATTATCAGTGATCAAACATGATAATACATAAAAAAAAACATATTTCAAATATTAAATGCATAATTGTTTCTGTTTTTCCAAAATCACACTTGCATACATTTTTGACTCATGTTGTGTATTAGAAAGGGCTTGGATAGCTTGTGCATCAAAGGGTTAAAAAAAAACAAAGTCATGGTTTGAGTGGCGTTCTCTGTTGGTGATGTTTTGGTCTGATCTTAACTGATCTTATCAAGGTCAAACTGGTTGGCAGAAAATTTGGAGGCACTGACCAGTTGTGGGAGGCAGTCAGAGATGAACGGAATAGTGTTAATCCAGAACACAGTAAAAGGCTTTCAGACAGAAAATGGCTGTTTTCTAAGAATAAACAGGGAAAATCTGTCCCATACTAAAACATAACCTGCAGTCAGACAATGCTACAATCTTATGTAACATTGTTGCTCATTTCACTTGTATTCGTTAAAGTGAAAGAGTTTTATTTTTTTTTAAACATAATAAATTGTGTTCGCCACATTTGTTTTGTCAAGGAGTCTAAAAATAATGAATACATACATCAACAAAGTATAAAATCATCATCATTACATGATTTAATGTGAGTGGTTGGTCGAGAGGAAGTAAGCTTGATGTTTAGATAGGGCTGGGTGTCATCTGTGTAGCAGTGAAAATGAATGTCCAGTTTCCTGAAGATAGGGCCAAGATATAAAATGTAAACGATAAATAAAAGGGGCCCCAAAACAGAACCCTGAGGAACACCCAGAGTAACCGGGGAAAAAAAGTAAGTCCTATGTTTTGGGCTATGATCCATCCTAAACACTCATTGTGTTAAATATGTACGCATGTCAAAAAGGTTAAAAGCTCTTTTTTATTAAATAATTTTATAATTTGGAGGTAGATGGTTATTGGCTATCACTGGCTATGTTCCCTCCCAAATCAACTGCTGTCAAAAAAAATCTTAAGACCTTTACAATTTAATAAGTGCTGATGCTGTTTACCTGTAACATAAAGAACCTTGGATAAAGATGTGGAGCATGTGAATTGATAAATTCCTCTGTGACTTTGGCAAAAATTGCAGCATCCGTCATCATCCCAGAGTCCACAAGACATTTGACCAGCTGCCTGAATAGAAACAGAGCAAATGAGAACGACTGTTTCAGTGTGAGGGAGCAGTGATGTGAAGAGATTACTGGCATGTTTCCACATCATATCCACATTGGGCAATGAGAGTATAGCTGCAGCAGTTTCCACAGCACAGCAGTATACATCAATTTATCACTGTAAGTATCTACAAAGAGTGTTTGTCTGATATTTATCTCTATGGTGGGTAATGTGAAAAGAATATTCCAAGGAGCAGGCAATGCCTTGTTATAGAGGCAAAAGTCAGTTATAAATGGAAGCCTGTATCATGATACTAAGTCTTAAATGGATGATACATAGCTATGGACTTTAAACATACTGTCCTCAATCCTATGACATTACACTGGACATCAGTGGTACTTGAATATCAGCTGAACATGTTTATCCTTGAACTCTTGAACTAACAACCTTTACCATTAAAGGCATGTTGTGATCACATTGAGCTACCCAGAGAAATGCCTGTAAGAATTATGGGATAGCTTCACACATGGTAATGACAAATAGATGAGGGCCTGTCAGCATAACAGCCCAGACCATAATCATTTAAAATGTATTCAAACTTTCTAATGAATGGGTCATTAAGTGGTTTCTGAAGAGGCTGATCAATTGAATCAGTTGTGATAAAGAAAGACGATGTTCATTCTGCAGGGCTTGAACTTCAATCGTTACAACACCAACTACAAGTCGTGATTTGAGCTCCATTCATGTTTATAGATGCTGTATTTTCCATGTTTTTGATCAATATTGAAGATTTATTTAGCAACAATTTGCAGTGCCTGTACTCAGTCAACCATTGTAATGCACTGTGAATTGAAAACTCAAATCTGTCTCAATTTTTTGTGTTGGACTGTCTGAAGATGCAGTGAAGCAAGTTTGGTGTCAGCTGAGCCAAAAACTGTGGGAGGAGATAGAAACTGTTAAACTAGTTAAACCTGATAAAAACAGAGTGATGGATCTCATTATTCTAGACAGCTCAAAGCATGGGAACATTTCTGCTTATTTGGGCCTACTGTATGTGGAGGGGGAAAGATGCAAAGTCAAAGCACCTACTACTGACCTGTTATGACTTTTCAAAATTGAAACTCTAGACAGTTGCTGTAGCGCCACCATCAGAATATGCCCACAATGCCACTTGATGAACTTTGATATTGGACCGGACCTACTTCTATAATAATAATAATAATAATAATAATAATAATAGTGGCTGCATGGCCCTAATTAACTAGGGTACAAGAATGATGTGGACACAAGTGAACTGTAGATTGATTAGATTTGTACATCATCACCATCAACCCAGCAGAAACCGACTGAATCAGGACATATTCATGAAGACAAGCAAGCTGTGTGGGGTGACTTGCATCATGAGTTCAGCCCTCCAGCTGTGGTCCTGGTCTGCCACCTCCTCCAGACTTTGGACCAGCTGCCTGAGGGAGGGGACCAGGTGGAGGCACTGCCCTGGCTGCAGGAGAGGGCGCACTGTCTGGAAGTACAGCACCGAGGCATTGAACACTATGAAGTGGTATCTGTAAGAAACAAACCACAGGCAAAAGAAGTAAACAGAGAACAGTGAATTATTTATGTGATGCACATGCAAGTAATTTCATCTCTTAGTACATCTATATTCAGACCAAGTGTCAGCTCTGTATGGAGACGTCCAGTGAATTGCCTCAATAAGCCTCAAGAGAGTGACCTGTGTAAGTCTTTTTATGTGAAATAAGTCAAATGCATGAACTCAAGGCACTGTTATGGAGGGAATTGTGTGAACAGACTGAGTGCTGATAATTTATTCACCAGGGAGTGTGTTGTGCATTAGTCTGGGATGGATGCATTAGATCTGTATTCCCCTTGGTGTTAATTGGAATTGCTCATTCAGCTCTCTTATCGACAGCTTATGAGTTCATTAGCAAAGAGATGCAGTTCCCTTTGCTTGTAAACATCTTTCAGAGCAAGGATAAAAGGAACTTATGTTTCACATCTTCCGTTAATACATCGACATGAATCATCCAGTTGACCATGCTCAAAGACACTACAGTCAGCAGTTATATTTCACAAGAACATATGCTGAATTTCATCTGTTTGTGCATAAAGGACTGGCCCATTAAGTAGAACTCAACAGGCCACACA
The DNA here is from genome assembly GCA_037577475.1 of Chaunax sp. Z400. NCBI lineage: Eukaryota > Metazoa > Chordata > Actinopteri > Lophiiformes > Chaunacidae > Chaunax > Chaunax sp. Z400. The sequence continues at coordinate 24,709,340 of CM075193.1, forward strand.
AGGAGGGGGTGGGGGTGGGGTGACCTGAACGTGTACACACAATGATCTATACTTTGTTGCTCCCTGTCCGAGAAACTGATTTTAAATAACACTTAAAAACATTTGACCTGAAAGGAAAAGCTGAAATCCTAAACTCTGAGAATTACTATGGACAGCTCCTTCAGTCATGTCACAATCAGCATCTTGACAGCAGTTGTGACAAACTCCAACAATTTAAAATGTACTCAATGGAATCAACTGTATAGTAAATACATTGTGTTGCAAAGTGTTCTGTTAAATTTCATTGTGTCACTGAAAGATGCTGATCTGCTCTGTGCTGAAGGTAAAGAGCCCACCTTGAGTTTGCTGCATTAGTGCTGATAAAGGGTCAGGGTCAAGCATGACGAATCATGTTATGCTCCAATAATGTTATTTGAAAATCATAACTTCATGTCACAGAATATTTCTGTGCAGCAGACTAGAGCCTCATAACTTTATAGCTGAATACTTCACATTGATTACATTTTTTCAGGTGTACCTTAGCACTATAGGGGCTGATGCCAAACTATCAAAATGATAAAGTGTACATTACATAAATTGGTCAACTTTCCTGACACTATTTGGAACAAAGCTAAGCACACTTCTAAGAGGTGACATACCGTGGGTCGGGTTTGGAAATTTCAATTGCTTTCAGAAAATACAACACAGCCTCTTCAAAGTCTTCCTGAAATAGAAAAATGAAGTGAAAGCTTGTTATAACATAGAAACATAAAAGTATCTGGCAAACAATACCAAGAAAAACTTTAAACTGCTCTTGACTGTCAAAATACAAATGGAAACATGCCTTGATGAGTCACACTGTGACAAAAATAGCACTTTTAAATAAGTACAGTATATGTCTACAGTACAGTATCTGTGTGTGTGTTTGTGTGCGTGCGTGTGTGTGTGTGTGCACGTGCGTGTGTGTGTGTGCATGTGCGTGTGTGTGCGTGCACGTGCGTGTGCACGTGCGTGTGTGTGTGTGTGTATGTGTATGTGTGTGTGTGTGTCTGTGTGTCTGTGTGTGTCTGTGTGTGTGTGTGTGTGTGTGTGTGTGTGTGTGTCTGTGTGTGTGTGTGTCTGTGTGTGTCTGTGTGTGTGTGTGTGTCTGTGTGTGTGTGTCTGTGTGTGTCTGTGTGTGTGTCTGTGTGTGTGTGTCTGTGTGTGTCTGTGTGTGTGTGTCTGTGTGTGTCTGTGTGTGTGTGTGTGTCTGTGTGTGTGTGTCTGTGTGTGTGTGTGTCTGTGTGTGTGTGTCTGTGTGTGTGTGTCTGTGTGTGTATGTGTGTGTGTGTGTGTCTGTGTGTGTCTGTGTGTGTGTGTGTCTGTGTGTGTGTGTCTGTGTGTGTGTGTGTGTGTGTCTGTGTGTGTGTGTGTGTGTCTGTGTGTGTGTGTGTGTGTCTGTCTGTGTGTGTGTGTCTGTGTGTGTCTGTGTGTGTGTGTGTGTGTCTGTGTGTGTGTGTGTCTGTGTGTGTGTGTGTCTGTCTGTGTGTGTGTGTCTGTGTGTGTGTGTGTGTGTGTGTGTGTGTCTGTGTGTGTGTGTGTCTGTGTGTGTGTGTGTCTGTGTGTGTGTGTGTGTGTCTGTGTGTGTGTGTGTGCATGTGTGCGCAGCACCTCATGGCACAGACACACAAATACACACAACCCTGAAGAGATTTGTCTGATTTACTGTTCTCACCACTCTCCCTGTGGCTGGTGGAGTCTTCAGCTGGCCCTGGCAGAGATAGGCTCGACCCAAAAACTGATCATCTGGTGGATTTCCTTCAAAGTACATCTTTAGACATGCTTTGCTCAGCTCCAAACAACCAAGCTGAAAAAAAAGACACACAAAGGCCAAACAAAATAAATACACCTTATACGCAGGCATATTGTGTCACCAGCATTTTTCTATGGTATGTTTTATATAATATTAAAACTATGCAAGAGAGGTAATAAACTAAGCTTTTGATTGTGTTTTGATTATGCATTTCAATTTATAGTCTAAAATGAACGTTAACACCACTGGACCATGGTGTTTAATAAATGTCTTTCCTCAACAGTGATATTCCTGCTTCTTTACAAAACCGGAAAATATTGTGATGTAGTTTTTCATTGATGAGGGCTAATCCAGTAGTTAAGGGTGAGACTTCAAGGCAAGCTGCATTTTCACTGAGAAAACCTGCAGAAAAAAAGCCTGAACAGATCACATTTTGGAATATCAGAGTTTCATCATGCAAATATGTTTCCCTTGCCCTTGGACAATTCAGTCTACATTGGTGAATACTCATTATTCTCTGCTACTGGGTGAAGAGTTTGATTTAAATAACAAGGGTATTACACTTCAAAAATTAACTATCCAAATATAGAAAATAAATACTTTCCTTGAGGGGATACAGAATACAAACAAGTGATTTATCCACCAATGCACTAAGATAATTACACTTGCCAAGATTTCTCTAAATAAGAATGATCTAGACTTTAGAAAAATAATATTTCACAAACAGCTTGCATTATTATTATTTGGTTTGTGTCTTATCCTGTCCTCATAATTGATGCTGTACTTAATTCTCTTCCTTTCATAATACTGTTCTTGTTTCACAATGCTTGGTTATTTGCTGTCTTATTATAGATTCAGATTAGAAATGTTTTTGCATGGATTATAAAAGACATTGTGATAGCCAACACAGACATGCAGATCATTTTAGCAGTTTAGGCCCTTTTCGTTGGGCACAATGCAGCCTTAGTGGAGGTATAACTCTCCAAAAGCCCTTCTAGTCCTGGTGATAAATGAACCATTTATATCGCACGACGTGTAGTTGTTTAATTCCTCTCTTATAAACTGGTTGAGTTTAGTCATTTAACTGCTGGGTCTGTACCTGGTCATAAAAGCCGTGTGGTTAGAACCTGTGTCCATTCATTCAGGGCCTTTTAACCAGAGTCTCGTGAACTCTTCATGTCTAAACTCTTCGCTTTTAAAGTGCATATAGTGTTTTATCCATGCCTCACCTGTAGAGCTACCTCAGCGCTAACGACGTACAACTCTGGGGCAAAGCGTGGAGTCCGTCCGCTGGTACCCGCTGCCGTCATGCCGCTGAGCAAGCTGTAGGCTGACTGCAGAGCTGCCGAGTCTACACACATACGGATAAACAGTGAGGGCACACTTTCACACATCACGACTGTCATTGTTCACTAAATGATACATTACAAACCTTGTTGCTCCTTTGCCTCGGTCAGGTACTGACGAATATCCAGTTCCATGTCAGCTGAAAGTTAATGAGCTATTACGTTTAATAATGAGTTGAGTGCGTTAGCTAACATTAGCTTGACAGGACAACACCGCTAACGATCGCCAGCTTTAATGCTAATGTTTGTACAACCACAGTAAAACTGCACAGGTGTGTGGAAGAATTTAGCTGACAAAAAGCGAAATTGATAAAGCTCAGTAATTACGTGTTAAACAACTACCTGGACCAAACCGCTGCCCCTGCCATCCGTGTCTGTATTAAGGAAGCGTTACTAAGCAACCGGAGACCGGGGCTTGAACTACGGTAAACAAATGGGACAAAAGGGCTGAGCTTTGCTTGAACAAGCAGAATGTTCTAGAACTGAGGAAGCCTCTTGGATGAGAGGCGAAGCGGCTTCAAACCCTAAACAGAAGTCCAGCTGCTTCAGAGTCAACCTTCAAAGATCACCATGACCTGGATGAATGAGATACACAAACAAGCAGTATTCACCACACTAACCAGAGTTCAAACAATGCTCCTAGTCACGAAATTAAAACAAACAGGCTTGATTGGGATGAATTGTAATGTTAAAGCAATTTTCAGTACATTTTAGTAAAAGCTAACAAATAGAAGAAAATACGTCAAAAGACTACAAATATAAAAAATGTATATGATCTCCCCAGTTACATTTCAAGCAGTTCAGAGTGAGTACCCAGGTGCAGACACAAGGTTGAGAATCGAGATGTGTAGTTCAATGATTTAATACGACAGATGAACAGAAAATCTAACTTACTGACAAAACGGGCCCATGAGGTATAACAGAAGGTCCATAAAAACCAAACAGAAAATCCTAAATGTCCAGAGTAGAAAAACCAAAGCTATATGCAAATGTGAAGTCCACTGAACAGGCAAATGTAATAAAGACAGAAAAAAACAAAGGGACATGAGGAAACAAGCTCAAACAAACAAGGAAACAAAAAAATCAAACATGAGGACAAAATCCATATAAATGCGACAAACTGGCAATGAAGACCAGAAAAAGACACATTCTACAGAGAGGTAACAAGAGAATGACAAACAGGTGGCGCAGGGAAGATAGGATGCAGGTGGGAACAATCAGACAATCTGAGTGGAGAAAAAGCAGAGAAAACTGAAAGGTGAAGACAGGAAAAGAACACAAAGAAGAAGAAACATGAATCAGAGACTCCACACAAACAAAAGGAAAGAGAAAGTACAAAAGGTGCAAATACAGAACATGAAACAAGGACAGAGGGAACTAGAAAGCACAGAGCAGACCTTATCCTGTTAACAAACCAAATTAAATAAAAAATTCCTGGATCCAGACAGTGATCCAGATCACCACCAAAATCTAATCAATTCTTTCTTGGGCCACTTCCGACATGTCCTGAAAATTTCATCAAAATCCGTTCATGACTTTTTCTTTAATCCTGTTAACAAACCAACAAACCAACACCGGTAAAAACATAACCTCCGTGGAGGTTACGAAAGGGCAAAATAGAAAGGTAAAGTAATGACAGGAAGTGTAAAGCAAAACACATGGTGAAAATAAACTTTCAGAATATAACAGGAAATAATTGACTAAATAAATAAAGAACCATGACAGTACCTTCAAAAATAAAAAAGAATAACAGACAAAAACATGACACAACCTCTCTCTCGCTCTCTCCCACTTGTACACATAGACACACATTCATGCCTGACAAAGCATAAATACATTCACATAGTACTTCATGAACTATTAGTAATGTACATGTATTAATAGTATTCCTGCCTAATTTAATGCAGGAACAAAACACTAATAAAAGCAACAAATGAGGTATTTTCAACCATTATGACTTCTGAGTTATTCATAAAGTCATGTCTCCTTCATAAGTCTGCAGTGAAATGGACAAACCAATGACACTGCAGTCACAGTAGTGGTCCTTCAATATAAAGTCATGTCCTGGTCTGTCTTTAACACTGATAAATTATTTATCAGGACAAATAAACATCTTAAGTTTAAACTGCGAATATGAATAATTTAGTAATGGAAAACTAATTTTATGTGTCATACATAAATCTGAGCTGACCAATCTTTGAATCTTTGAATACCTTTCAAACACATGGTTGATTGATGTAGCCAATATTTTTATTATTAGTCGTAATGTTCTATTTTATTTAGATTTTATATTTGTGTACATACGCTTCAAAGTTAAAAGTTAAGAGTTAAAAGTAAATGTCCCACTCTGGGCATTGCTGTTATTGAGTATGTTTTTGTGAACAAAGGAAATGCATCACCATTTGTAGCAAACTACATTGGGACTACTGATGAAAATTAGCTAATTAGCTAAATACGGCACATTTACATTGATTATAGTGGGAAAGACAGGTGGAGTGGACTGGTTGTAGTGGGACAGACAGGTGGAGTGGACTGGTTGTAGTGGGAAAGACAGGTGGAGTGGACTGGTTGTAGTGGGACAGACAGGTGGAGTGGACTGGTTGTAGTGGACAGACATGTGGAGTGGACTGGTTTTAGTGGACAGACAGGTGGAGCGGACTGGTTATAGTGGGACAGACAGGTGGAGTGGACTGGTTGTAGTGGACAGACAGGCGGAGTGGACTGGTTGTAGTGGACAGACAGGCGGAGTGAACTGGTTATAGTGGGACAGACAGGCGGAGTGGACTGGTTATAGTGAGACAGACAGGCTGAGTGGACTGGTTATAGTGGGACAAACAGGCGGAGTGGACTGGTTATAATGGAACAGACAGGATGAGGACTGGTTATAGTGGGACAAACAGGTGGAGTGGACTGGTTGTAGTGGACATTCAGGTGGAGTGGACTGGTTATAGTGGGACAGACAGGTGGAGTGGACTGGTTGTAGTGGACAGACAGGTGGAGTGGACTGGTTGTAGTGGACAAACAGGTGGAGTGGACTGCTTGTAGTGGACAGACATGTGGCGTGGACTGGTTGTAGTGGGACAGACAGGCGGAGTGGACTGGTTGTAGTGGACAGACAGGTGGAGTGGACTGGTTGTAGTGGACAGACAGGTGGAGTGGACTGGTTATAGTGGGGCAGACAGGCTGAGTCGACTGGTTATGGTGGGACAGACAGGCTGAGTGGACTGGTTATGGTGGGACAGAGCAGATTGTCACAGAATGACATCTTGAAACTTTTACAGTAAACTCTAACCAACAGAAGAGGAGTCAGTTCTCTCTGCATTCTGCACCGTTTCAAATAAAAATAATATGTGAATTAGGCTGAATAAAGATAGAAAATACAGACAGATGCAAGAAGACATTGGTGTCCAGCTTTGTTCAGCTCAGTCAGGCTATGAGCAATTATGAGTCAAATTCAGATTTTAGGCTCAAGATAAACAAACATGAAATACTTAACACTGACATATAAGGACATTGTTCATGGTTCAGGTTTGTGTTTGTTCATGTTGTGTTGATTCAGTGAGTCTCACAGATTGAAAACACAGATTCGACATATTTTATCTCCACGTTTACCATCTTTCCTCACAGACCCAGAACCCATACCTGCCTGAGGTTGAACCTGGTCAAAGTCTCCACAGCAGCACTTCTCACTACTCTGTCCTGGAGATCTGTGGTGAAGGCTGCTTCGGTAAAGTGGCCAGGTGTCAAAATCTGGCAACAGGAGAGACTGTGGCTGTGAAGGTCATCAAGATGAATGGTTGCATAGAGAAAGAGGTAGGTCGATGGAGTCCATTTGATGAGTTTGATACTTAGATGTAGTATTCTCCATCAGAGTATGTACTATGAACGGTTGTCGTGTCTCTTTTCTCCACAGGTGTCCATGTTGGAGGCCATCAGTGTCCTGGATCTGGACAAAACCAACTTGTTGAAGTTTCTGGAGCAGTTTGAAGACCAGGGACTGACCTGTCTGGTGTTTGAGATGTTGGACAGGAGTCTCCAGGACTGGCTCAGAGAACTTCACTGGACACCATTGTATCTGGAGTCCATCAGACCAATTGCAAAACAGGTTTGTATTGTTGTAATTTGGAGCCAATCAATTGTTGTACATTACTACTACTTATCAATGACGAAAACTTTAACCTGAACTCTAATCCTGAACATTAGCATGGAAAACTGAATCTAAATGTGTCCATTCTTATCAGTCCCTGCAGCTGTTTGTAGCCCTGGATGCCCTAACGACTGTTGATATCCTGCATACCGACATTAAACCTGACAATGTCATGTTGGTTAATGCGCAGATACCACTAACCCTAATACCATGGAGCACCTCACAAAGATCCTTGACAGCGAAGCCTAGTAAGTGACTGTGTGTCTGGTAGTAGACATCACATATGGGTGGACCGATGGTTTGATTGATTGACTAACTGATTGTCATTCTTGTTCCAGTCTGGCCACCTCCCTAGGCTCTATGAGGGAGCCCTGGATTTCAGATGGAGATGTACCTACAGTCTCACATCATGAAGATCCAGATATCTGGTCCACTCATGGAGACGTACCTCCAGTCTCACATCATGAAGATCCAGATGTCTGGTCCACTGTTGGAGACGTACCTCCAGTCTCAAATCATGAAGATCCAGATGTCTGGTCTACTGATGGAGACGTACCTCCAGTCTCAAATCATGAAGATCCAGATGTCTGGTCCACTGATGGGACTCAAGATAAAGACATCCATGGAGATGAAGCTGCTGCTGGGTCATCTGATGGAGGAGAACATCAATGGTCCAATGATGACATTTTGATTGCCAGGTCTTCAGAAGGTGCCCCTGATGTGTCAGCCTCCTCTAGTCGCCCAAGAAAGTTTCTCCACAGGATTCGTGGATTCTTTAAATGGGTCACGACTCCATTTTCTTGCTGTTTGCGTCCCAGTGTGGAGGACAAATTGTGTTTTTGACATTTCTCATGTAAAATTATGTATATAGCTAATGTAGAGTTATTATATTTCAATGTAAAATCATTAATATATCTTATGTAAGAAGATGTATATATCTCATATAAAAAAATCTCATTTTAATGTAACATCTTTACATAAACAGAATATATGATTTAAATAAACACTGATTCACTGATTGACTGCGATGAAGACTTCATTCATTACATAATACAATCTCTTCAGAATATCCCAGCCTTCTAAGTATCTGATTAGTAAAACAACCTTTTAATTGAGTACATAATTCACAATTTATACGGTTCATGGACCAACAGGCTGTTGTACCTGATGTTCTTATATGACTAACTTTGGTAACGGTTCAACAGCTCCTCTGTCTGAAGTATGTCGCCTTGCAAGTCACTCACAAGTGTTGCGTCTTGCCAACATGGGGAAGCAGGGCTAGCCAAGAAGGACAGTGTCATTCTCAGTAATTTCCTCAAGCCCAGGGTCAGACAAGATCTCTGTCTATACCTGTGTCTGTTTTGATTTGTAGTTCTACACCATTAGGATTTGCACTAGTGCCCCTGGGCTCCACCCCAGGTTCAGAAAGATTCTTTGTGACTTGATCACTATAAGCTTATCACTTTACACATACTGATTTGATCCATTGCTAATATAAAAACATGAATTAGTTCAGCTTTAATTGACTTGTTAAGACAAAAATAGACATTATGGGTGCATGACTATTATTCTCCTCCACTAACAAAGTGAGGAGGAGGATACAGAAATGGGTTCCATCCGACTGTCTGTCCATCACATTTTGTTTCCAGAACAAAACTCAAAAACTGTTTCATATTCTTTTCATAAAACTTCCTACACACAACAACCAAATACTGAAGTGGTGCCTTTTACTATTTAGGAACTTTTATCATTTGTATTTTTTATTGTTTCCATGGTTACATGTTGAATTTAGGCTCATTGTATGACTGGCATTTGTCTCAAATGAGGGTTTTTGAGCATAACTCCTGTTAAGTCCCTGTCTAGGGGAAACCTGAACGTGACATGCTTTTTTTGTGTGCAGCTCTTCCCTCTCCCAATAAGGGCCAAAATGACGACAAGTCAAAATCACGTAGCAGTTTATTCCTGTATTTATTTCTGAACAGGATTAGAGCCCAAAACAACAAACAAAAGACCTTACAATCCTAAACTTACATGACCAAAATAAAATATCAAACAAAAGACAGCCGCTTACCTAACTCCTAACTCTACACTGGAGGAAACGTCTCAAAGGAAAAAGGGCTTCTGGATCTGCTACAAGAATATTTACATTATTTACAAAACATACAAAGGTACTAGATCTCAAAGATGAACCGTGTTACTGATGCAAATCTGAAGTTACTAAAACAAACTTTAGTGTTCACATTACCGTCACAAAAACACATCACACTACTAAGAAACACAGTCCAAACTACACACGAGCGTTATTGAGAGTGGGTGAGAGCAGGTAGCGGCCGGCATCACCTGGAGCTTTAGGCTCCTCCCCACCAATCCGCTGCCTCGGACCTTCGTCATCCGCCCACTTGGATCTTTGCTCCTCCAATCCAGCTGCCAGGATTGGTGCCAACCTGCCCACTCAGGAGGACACCACCTGTAGCTGATTTCAAAACACTGATTGACTGCAGTGAGGGAGGGAGGAGAGAGAGAGAGACGTCACACATAACAAGGAACAATAACTCAAATATAACCTTATATGACTCCTTAGTCATAACAACTCCAAAATGGTTCAATTTCTTTTTCCACAACTGGGGAGATGCCTTTTGATATTTTGGGTATTTTAAGCATTTTGGTTTTATTTTTTATTTTGAAAATTGAACATTTTCTCACAGTTGCAATTAACAAGAACTGCGATTAACAAGGGCAGCTAAAATAACTTCTTTCTCATTGTCTTTCTTCAATGAAAAGCCCCCATGGTATAGGATCCTGTGTATTTCAAGCTTTTTTCAAGCCATCATTATATACAGGATAACTGCAGGGAGACAGGAAATAGGGGGGGGCCACAGGTGGAAGCAAAACCTGGTGCAATGAGGAGGACTCTCCATTCATGGATCATCTGATTTACTGACTGAGCTGAACGATGCCCCAGTGTTTGTTTATCTGTTCCAGTCTCTGTTCTGACCTCTGTTGATCCCTGACTGTCAATTTGTGTTCCAAACAAAGACTGTTACAAACACCATCCATTGTGTCTCACTGAGAGTATCCACCATGGTAACAAGGCAACCGTTACATTATTATTTATGGGCTATGAGTCAAGTGTGACACTTTGTGATAAAATTCAGTAAAACGGTCCCTCTGTCTCAACCCTGCCATACAACGCCCAATAAAACCATAAAATATGTCATTATTGGATTTAGATTTTTGTATAAATAAAACCAATCAAATTAGTAAAGAACTCTCTACGAAAAAACAAAACAAAACAAAAAAAAACCGACAGATAAGCATTTTTTTCCTAAGATGTCAAACTATCCCTTTAACTTTAGAAAGTACACTGTTAAATTTCATTACAATTTGCTTCTGCATGTCATCAGTTTTGAATGTTTATTGAATTTTCAGCATAACACTGATGAGGCAGCTGTCCGTTCTTGGATGGTCTCACTGTTTCATGTGACGCAGAAACACAGAAAGTTGCTTTCATACAGTCAAAAAAGCAGCACATTGCTGACAGGAAAAAGCCTTTGAGTTTGTTTTGGGAAATGCTCTACATCTCTACAGAAATAAGGGTCGTCCCGAAGGTGGATACAAAGAACATATTAATGAATGCCAAATACAAAACTGTGTGACATGACACAATGACAGCTGTAAAATCAGGCCACAGTTGGAGTTTCATCTTTGAAAACAGGAGGAAAAATGACTCATGGTCCAAACTATTTGGTTCAAATGAATGTTGACTTCCTTCTACAATATTAAACAAACACAAATGAGCTGACTGACTGAAGGGTGATTTAGATTTGTCTGCATACCAACTTTAAACTGAAGGACTGTTAAGGAATTAAAAAATCAGTCATAAACAGCATCCAACTATAAACTTGAAAAACAACCATATTGAATTAAATTGCCATAAAGAACATGCATGAAAGTGTTTATTCTGTTGTATACAGCTATCACTGCATGTACTAAATATAAATCAATGCCTTTGCAAGTGTCCAAATGTCCCACTGTATGTGAATATACTGTATTACAAATAGTCTCCTGAGCACAGGTACACATTTACCTAACATAGACTGACATTAGCCCTTATGATGAGGGATTTATACCTAATAGAGGTTCATTTGAACGAAAGATGAACAGACACAAACTCTTCAGATCACGTGTTTGATGTCTGAAACGAGGAAACAAAGTGATCTATGACGTAGCTCAAAATGTCTATGTCAAGTGTTTGCATGAAATAAATTTATCTAAATCCAGATATATTTTTTAAGTTGAATGTACTAATATGTTTAAAATTGAGTGTACTAATTATTTTTTAGTAATTTGAGAGTTACAAACTCGTAGCCACAAATTAAGTATCTCGTGGTCACGAGTTAGTCTTTGTGGCCACAGCATATTAGACCTATTGTCATCTCCATGCAGTCACTGTTCATTGCTTTAGCCACTTTGCTGGGTTCTTGCAGACTTGTTACTTTATTTGACACCTGCACGATGTGATCAAACTGTATATTTGCTGCACTACAGCTACCTGCTCTGTTCACCAGCCCAACATGCGGGACGTGCCCTCACTCTGCATCTCCATTCATCTCACTCCCTCGCTGTCTCTCCCATCTACACACACCTGTGCTACGACAAACACACTGGCTGGAGTCACCATGCACACCACGCACACAGACTGCACACTGAGTACAGAGGATTCAGAGCATTCTTGTAACACTAACCCCACTCTGGATGATAATTACACACTAATTTCAATCCACCACAGTAACAAAATTAAAACACTGGAGTGGTGATAAAATGCAGTCTGTCAGTGATATAAAGAGTCCATTTCCTCGTTGTGCGTACATCATATTTAAACACAACAAAACCTGTAAAGGAATTAAACTCCGTATCGCCATGTTACAGCTAAATATAAGATAAGATAAGATAAGATAAGATAAGATAAGATATCCCTTTATTAGTCCCACAGTGGGGAAATTTACATTATTGCAGCAGCACAGTGTACGAAAAACACAGCAGGAGGAGGGGAAATAATATTTAAAAAAATACAATACAATAAAGGACGGGGGTAAAGTGTCTCAAGAATATTTCACAATAACAATACTATTGCAAAGTGTCTCAGTATTTCACACAAGTACTACAAATAGTTAGGTCTACTGGGAGCAGTGCAGATTGTACAGTCTAACAGCTGCAGGAAGGAAAGACTTGCGAAAGCGCTCCTTCACGCACTTTGGGTGAAGCAACCTGTCGCTGAAGGAGCTCTCCAGTGCTGTTACTTGGTCCCGCATCGGGTGGGAGTGATTGTCCATTATGGATGACAGCTTAGTTGTCATCCTCCTTCCTCCCACCACCTCCACTGGGTCCAGGGGGCATCCCAGGACAGAGCTGGCCTTCCTTATCAGTTTATCGAGTCTTTTCCTATCCAACACTGAGATGCCACTGCCCCAGCAGACCACACCATAAAAAATGGCTGATGCCACCACGGTGTCGTAGAATGTCTTGAGGAGTGCTCCCTGCACTCCAAAGGACCTCAGTCTCCTGAGCAGATAGAGTCTGCTCTGGCCTTTCCTATAAAGTGCCGTGGTATTGTCTGTCCAGTCCAGTTTATTGTTCAAGTGAACACCCAGGTACTTGTAAGATGTCACCATCTCAATGTCTGTTCCCTGAATGTTCACTGGGTCCGGGGGGGAGTGTGTGTGCCTGCGGAAATCAACCACCAGTTCCTTGGTTTTCACCGTGTTGATCTGGAGTTGGTTCCGCTGGCACCAGTCCACAAAGTCCTGCGTCAGTCCTCTGTATTCCCCGTCGTCCCCATCTGTGATGAGACCGACGATGGCAGAGTCATCAGAGAACTTCTGCAGGTGACAGGTGGGTGAGTTGTAGTGGAAGTCTGCAGTGTAGAGGGTGAAGAGGAACGGAGCCAGGACCGTTCCCTGTGGGGCCCCCGTACTGCAGACAACCATGTCGGACACACAGTCCCGTGACCTCACATACTGTGGACGTTTGGTGAGGTAGTCCAGTATCCAGCATGTGAGGTGTTGGTCCACACTGGTGTGCTCCAGCTTGTCCTTCAGAAGCACAGGCTGTATTGTGTTGAAAGCACTGGAGAAATCAAAGAACATGATTCTCACAGTGCTTCCCGGCTTCTCCAGGTGAGAGAGGGCTCGGTGTTGGAGGAAGATGACGGCGTCGTCCACCCCGATGCTAGGCTGGTAGGCGAACTGAAGCGGGTCCATCGCTGGGCTTACCAGGGGGCGGAGATGAACAAGGACCAGCCGCTCCAGGGTCTTCATCAGGTGGGATGTTAGAGCCACCGGCCTGTAGCTGTTGAGGTCCTTGGGGTGCGGAGTCTTGGGGACAGGTACCATGCAGGATGTTTTCCACATCTGTGGCACTCTCCCCAGCTTCAGGCTCAGGTTGAACATGTGTTCAACTATCCCACACAGCTGGTCTGCGCAGGACTTCAGGAGCCTGGAGCTGATGCCGTCCGGACCCGCAGCCTTCCTCGCCTTCATCTTCCTGAGCCGATCTCTCACCTGGAGAGTTGTGAGGGACAGGGTGGAGCAGGGGGGCTGTGTGCTGAATTTTGTGGATGGGGGGGATGGTGGTGTTGAGCTGATGAAATGAGCAGTGGGGGGTGGCAGTGAACTGAGTGTTGCAGGAAGGGAGGTGGAGGAGGGGGTGGGGCAGTGTCCTATCACCATACACAACACCACGGTGTCTGCTGTGGAAACCTTCAGGTTTCTGGGATCCATAATTTCCCAGGACCTAAAGTGGGATTCATTCATTCAAAAAGGCACAGCAGAGGATGTACTTCCTGCGTTAGGTCAGGAAGCTCAACCTGCCTCAGGAGACGCTGACTCAGTTCTACACTGCAACCATTCAATTCTCATCCTCTCATCCTCTGTTCATCCATCACCATCTGGTTTGGGTTGCCTGCCTAAGGAGACAGGAACAGACTGCAACGGACCATCAGGACTGCAGAAAAAATCATCGGTGGTGGGAGATGAATGTATTTTCTGCTTTCAGACTGAAACTTTGGAACATTTATTTGTGCAATGTCCTCGTTTGTCCCCTCTGTTGGAACTTTTAAAAAGGTGGTTCCAAGTCCTGGGGGAGGTTTTTTTCACCCCATCTTTTCATTTTCGGTCCTAAATATTGTGTAAAGAAAAAATCTGTACATACACTGGTGAACTTTTTATCAGGCTGTGCGAAGTTGGCCATATGGCTGACACGCAAGCACCAGGCCCAGAGTGCTGGCAGTGTCGAACCGGTGCCGGTCCTTAAAGGACTTTTGAAGGCCCGATTAAGGATCGAGCATGCGTATTATCATATGTTGGACAATATACAGGGTTTCAATGCCATTTGGACAGTAGGTGGGGTTTTATGCTCTGTGGGGGTTGATTGGGAGTTGCTCCTCAATTTTTGAGAATGTTTATGTTTGCTTGTACAGCCAAATGTTGAAGTGACTGTGGTTTGTATTTACTTTTGTGATTGCTTAATAAAGGATTTTTGAAAACCAAAAACCTCTTTAGCTCTATGGCTAAAACTCATTGGAGGTAACTAGAGGGGCCCTCAATAGAGTCTAAGTCTCAGCTTTAACATGTCACAAACACATAAAGGCCACATGTCACAAATACATGCGCCAAAGACATCAAAAGCACAATTTTTGTTTCTCAAGTGAATGCAAACTTGAAAGCAATGACATCGTAATCTCAGCCGATCAGAGAACTCAGCTGCATCGTCAACTGCATCAAAGCCAAAACTCCCTATAGGAGTTTGGCTTTGATGTACAAGGACAGATGCTTATTAAAGTACACGTGTCTCATTTGAGAATTCATTGCAATTAATTGGTTGACTGGACCAGTTGAAGTACAGGTACGTACTTAGTTATTTGACTCTTTAATTAGATAGGGAAAATTGGACAATACTTTGCCTGACAGTTAGCGAATGTAGACAAACGATTCCTATAGGCTTAAAATGGGGATATAACATGTGTGACATAAAATTGTACTATACTGTATATCTAGCCCATATTTTTAGGTATCAATCTGTCCTAATAAGTAATGTGGATTATATGTCTGGGGAAAAATCTTAAATTCACACCACAATCGAAGAAGCAGTGATGTTAGCCAGAAGACTTGTATGGTTCTGGGCATAGTAACGTTAATAGCTTAAAAAGTGTCATACTAATGAATTATTAGCATTTAATTATTATAAATATGCTTTGCCAAGCACAGGCGCTAATTATCTGTAGAGGAACACCTGGTTTAAGGTTTGGTTAGAAAAAAGATGATACCTGTAGCATAGTTAGCCATTACTAAAACACCGCTGTTTGCATGACAGCAGCTAGGTGCTAACAGTAGGCTTACGTAATGAAGGGTTAGCTTAATGCAGTTGATTATGTGCTAAAGCTAACATCGTTCATAGTATTATTTTTATATTATTACGATTTTAAGGCGTCTAATTT
Source organism: Chaunax sp. Z400 (assembly GCA_037577475.1). Lineage (NCBI taxonomy): Eukaryota > Metazoa > Chordata > Actinopteri > Lophiiformes > Chaunacidae > Chaunax > Chaunax sp. Z400. The sequence goes on from CM075193.1 coordinate 24,725,098, forward strand.
CCTCTGATTTTCAGGGATAGGAGAGACATTTAACGACAGCACCAGACTAGAGCCACTTATTTCTTATATCTACCATGAAGCGAATACTTGACTTTCTGCGGCGCATCAAGCAGCCTTCTGAGGGCGACACTAACCACAGAAGTGAGCCTTTTGTTGGCTATCAGCTCCAAGACAAAGACCTCGGGAAGCTTCACAAAGCTGCTGCAAAGGGTCATCTGGAAAAGTTAAAAAAGTTGGCCAAACGAAAAGACGTCAACAAACCTGACAAGAAGAACAGGTAAGAGACACATCACCAACTGTTACAACAGGATGACAGGACTTCTGACAATAGTTGATTTGAACTTGCCAAATTGTCCTCCCACAGATAAATGCAACCACTCTCATGAACATAATTGATTCTAGTGAAGCATTTTAAAAATATTATTGCAATACAAGAAATATAGACTGGAAGCTCCAGGGTGTGTGGCAGTATGGAATATTTTTCTGTGCAGTAGATCTGGTTTGTAGTCAAACAATGTTGAGTTTTTTAAATGCCATGTGTTTTACGTTAAATGTTTATGACACCACATTGTTTCTTTATTCTTGTGCTTCAAGGTAGGGTTTTGAAAGGTTGCGTTACCAAAATAATAATCAAACTATTTGAAACATAAAGCCATACACACATTCTAAAACGTTTTTTGTGTGTGATTATATTTTGTTATAATTGAATTTTCATACAGCTAACTATCAATTTCTCAAAGGAATCCCCGATTTTGCTGATTTAACCATAATTTACAACAGTACTGAATGCACTTTAAGATGCATCAGACAATAAGCGTGTCTTAAATGAAATGTAGTAACGATTATCATGGTACGTACTCCAGACATCATGTTTTTATGAATTATAAATATGTAGTAATGCAATTTTAAGACCATAGCCAAAATATTTAAGCACAAATTAATCAATTATTTAGTAAATACCAGTTTTACAAATATATCCATAAGTCCCTATATTCTTTTTTCTACTGAATTCTGAGTCAGACGTACATGTGAGACTTGGGCTCGACCACCAACCCGCCGTAACGTTGAATGAGCCGGTAACAGATGGTTAATGCAACTTTTCCTTAATTTCTACATATGTTTTGTATTAAAACACACAAAAGTATCGGTACCTGCAGATCAGAGGTCAGGTATCAGAAACTGATGGAAACAGAAAACAAAGAGAATCAGTATCTCTAATGAAAACAACAAGTAGTTTGGATGTAACAGACAAAGGACTGTGTTATAAACAACTATAAAATAGTTGTAAATGTTAAGTGTTTTAATGTGAATAAGAATGCTTGCATATGATGAATGATGATGAAATGATCTCCTTCACTGTTCCAGAACTGCTCTTCATATCGCCTGCACCAGAGGACATGCTGAGGTTGTTGAGTTCCTCATTCAAAGAAAGGCCAATGTCAACCAGTGTGACAATGAGAAGAGATCCGCCTTGATGAAGGTAATCCCTGGATGACGAGACTCCAACACAGAGTCTTTCTTTTAAAGCTGAAATGAATCATTGTTGGTTTCTTTCCTCACACCTTGTTTCTCCACCATTCTCCACTTTATCAGGCAGTGCAGTGCCAGCATGAGAGGTGTGTACGCATCCTGCTGGAGAATGGAGCAGAGCCCAACCTGATGGACATGGATGGAAATACAGCCCTCCATTTAGCAGCAAACATCCCATCTGTCTCAACTGCTGCCTTGCTGCTGACGCATGAGGCTCACATCAATGCACTGAATAAGGTGATTACTTTTTTCCTCCTTCCTAACATCAGGATGTATCACCACTTCATACAGACCACATTTATTTGAATGATGAGTAGAACAAGCTAAGATGCTTGCAACCTAAAAAGTTCTTTACAAATAGAGGTATTCAAGTCATCTGGGGAAAATTTCTCTAACTTTTCCAACATTATGTAGGCTATTGGATATTATATGGATTATTATAATAATTTTTATATGGATATTTGTTGTAAAATCAGTTACTGCTGCTCTGATAACACAAATGAATGAGGCTGTTTGTTGATTGTGATGTCATTTTTAGCATGGATTCAGCCCGTTGTTTGTAGCAGTCGATGAGAATCACAAAAGGATGGTAGCGTTTCTCCTCAGGGAAGGCGCTGATGTCAACGAACAGGACGTAGACCAAAGGTCAGTGCTGAACAACATCATCATTAGAGATACATGTCTTATAATCTCAATCTGTGCACACCTCAATGCTAACCTGCTACCGTATCTTCAGGTGTTTAGCAGCATGCTAATGGTAGCCTGCTGTCAAGCTCTGGAAATGTTTTTTGGACTTAAAAACTTAAACTGACTTTTTGTAAATGCTCATTTTTGGGTGAACTGTTCCTTTAGTGTCACTAAACCCATTGATTACATTTGATCCTGTTGCTGTGATTGGTTTTACCTCCAGGTCCCCATTAATGGTGGCTGCTGTCAGTGGACAACTCAACATGTTGGACCTGCTGCTGCAGTTTAACCCAGATAAAACACTTGAAGATCATTGGGGATGGACAGCTGAGGACTATGCAGATATACATAGGCATCATGAGTAAGTTGTCCTTGTATTTCTAATTGTCTTCCCAGATTGGTATTTCCTCTGTATGTTTGTGGTGAGATTAGAACACAGAACTGAACCCATATTTCCATTTTATTTCAACCCTACTGATCGTTAGAATTCAGGGTTAATTTAGTTTACAGTAACATTTTTAAGAGGCTGCTGCACCTGTTGCATGGTCCTTATGCAAAATTAACAATATTTTAATTTAAAATACCTGAAAAAACAATTTATCCAAATACCTGAGCATAATGAGTGGAAACAGAGGGAAACTGCTAGCATAGATCTGTCCATAAGTAAGAAAATTCAACTTGAATGCTCTGTGTTATATCTTGTTATATCTTATTACATCTTAATCAAAGCCCACAAATTGGCCATTTAAGTGGTTTTCAAAGTTTACTTTATTCATCAGGAATCCTTTTTTTAGCTTTACTCTTCCCTTTTACTTTCCCTGCACATTCTCACAGCCACAGCACATGTGTGAACCTGAAGTAGAAAACCTTTCAATTCATGACATTTTCAATGTCTTCACTCTCTTGTAGTTGTTCCACTCTGATCAAGAACCATAGTGTCCACCGGAACGACAGGCCATCCCAGCTGCATCAGGGTCCCACCAAAAAGAAGGAAAAAACAGCGTTAGGCTGTTCTTCCCAAAATGTTCAAGCAGGCCTCTCGTGTGAAAATTCCCAGAGTGAGGACAGCATGCAGGTCCATCAGTGTCCTGCTGACTCTGCACGTTCAGAACAGGATCATGAGTTGACCCCCCCCTCATCGAGCAGACGTTCAGCATCTGTCCCTGCTGTTTCCCATGAGGAGCTGGAAGGAGACAAGGATATAGTCAGACCTGAGGTAGGGAACCTGACAGTTGTTCTCCTGGATCTGAATTAAAAACAGGCCAAACAGTTCCAAAAATGTTTGGAACTAACCATTAAGACATGTAGAATTGAATTTGTTGAAGGTTTGTACTGTAAATGGCTGTTTTAGTTTTGGATGAAAATCCAGTTTGCCAAAGTTGTGTCTTCATCCTGCATGGACTTTGCATGTCTCTTTACGTTGAATAGGTCCTGTTATATAAACTCACTTTTTCTAGGTGATGCAGTGTGAATGTTGTTCAACATTGTTCAACATTCACACTGGTATTCAAAACATAAATTCTATTCATAGGTTTCATTACATGATACAGAAGAAGAAGCTGATGATGAGGTTTCTGAGTTATCGGATCCAGCTACAGTTGACCTGGACTCGACCTTCTCAGGCTCTAACCACCCCCCCCCTCTCACCCAGACGCTGAACCCAACAACTCTGTGTAAGCATTCATCTGCTTCACATGTTCACTTAAGCAATAACTACAATGCAATCAGTAGAGCTCAGACCTCCACCAACAGAACAATCCTACATGTCTGTGTAGCTTTCAGTGTGCAACAGTTAATAGATAACTTGTACATAACCCAAGCGAACAACATCCAGCTCATTCAGTGGTGATACTCCATTACTGACTCTGCTGTATTGTATTTTTCACAGACACAGAAGAAATGGTGACGATGCAGGAGCAGATACAAGAAAATGAACTCTTCCTTGAGACGCCAAGCTCTACTGGAGAATGCTCGATGGGTACTTTGAAGTATCTGGGTAAGGAGATGATCCTCTTGAGTTCCCCGGAGGAACTGGAGGCTGAAGTCGAAAACCTGAAGTGAGAACTACTTCCTAGTAATAGATTACTCTGTAACCATTTCCTTACATGGTCTTTGTCATGTATCAGTGCATCATATGTTTTGTGATAAGCTTATTTCATGTTTTTTTTTATTTTTATTAACTGACTTGAAATTTCTTTCTGACACTTGATACAGCCTCCAGCTGGATCAGGAGCAGGAAGAACACCAGAACAGCTACTACTCCAATGCCCAGCAGAAGAGGAGAGTTCGTCAGACCCAGAAGCTGCTGGATCAGGAACGCAGAGCTTGGGCACTGCGGGAGGAAGAGTACAAGAGAAATGCAAGTACAAGCAACAGGTTCATCCTCACAGGGATGTAGCCATGTATAAGTATTTCCCATAGACTGACACTGGAGCTTACTTTTCCCTTCAGTTCTTTCCCCACACACACCTACACCCCTGATCAGTGACTTAAAACAGACCGGCTTACCCCGTCATGGTCTGTTCTCTCTCCTTGTGTGCTCTATGTCGCCAACACAACTAGACTTAAAGTAAAACGTCACTCAAACAGTTGAATTGAAAACAGTCTAATCTATCAGGTTAAGATAATTTACCTGAGAACATCTATGGTTCTCTACAGAGCACATGTGATTCTCTGTGGAAAGGAAGGGTAACACAGCTCCAGAAATAATTTGGCAGACTTCCACAAATGTGTTCCATGTGTATTCTGAATTAAAATCTGTTAATATGAAACAACCTTATCTTGATCATTGGTCTTGTTTCAGGTCACTGAGGCCAACCAGAGGGAGCAAAATTTGCTATGTGAGAAGGCTTCGCTACAGAATGACCTGGAAACCTTGAGGGAAGACTGTGAGAAGATGAAAGTCAATCATCATGCAGAGATCGAGGCCCAGAGGAACCAAGTACTCCATGAGAAGGCTTCGCTACAGAATGACCTGGAAACCCTGCGGAAAGACTGTGAGCAGATGAAAGTCAATCATCAGGCAGAGATCGAGGCCCTGAGGAACCAGCTGGCCTCTGTAAAGTCTAAGCTGGAAAATGAGCGTCAGGCTCATCGAAAAGCGGAGACAGATTCCAAGTCCAACATGATCCTCCTGGCTGAGGCTATGAAGGAGGCCAAGCTCCTCCAGGCAGCTCAGAGAGAGGCAGAGAGAGCTCTGCTCCAGGAGAGGAAGGAGCACCAGCATCTCAAAGACAGACAAACAGGTTAGTAGAGATGGCAATAGATGGACGACTCCAAGCACCAAACTGTAATAACTTACAGATGTTACTACATTCATTTGCACGCCTTGCTGCTGCAGTACAGCAATGGCGCAGCGGCAGCAAAAGAAGGGGGGCTATGTGGGGGCTGTGTTAGCGGTACATGCTAGGTGGCAGCAGAGATCTTGCATCATGACTGAATGGGTGTAAATGTAATTGCACACATGTTACTATTTAATTAAAACGCAAACGTTATTTGGGAAACTAATCATATTAGCATAGCAAACTCACCGCTAGATGTCACTAAAACATGCACACTTGTTCTTTAAATATCAAATGTATGCTCAGTTTGATATTCTAAAGACAAAATATCAAACATTAAATATCTCAGGTTTAGAAATATTGTGTGATTCATATGTAGCAGTGTGTTGGAAAAGGTATATGTAAAAAATGTATGTTTTATTTTTAATGCTAGTGACAAACTCGGGCACTCACGGATCATTTTAAAATTCAATGCAGCAATTTATTTTTTGTAAATTGGTGGCATGTTTCCTCATAACTTAAAGAAGAATAATTGATTAAAAATAAAAATATATGCTTTAAGCTAGCAGTACTCGGAAATGACGTTTGTTTGTGATCTTCCTTTCCAGAAAAACTTGTGGACACAGAGCCCAAAATCTGCAATGTGAAGAAGATGGAGATGGAACAGCAAACGTATGTTTATCCGCTTTAATTTCCTTATTGACAGATAATATACAGTTAATTGTCCTTTCTGATAAACGTCGTACATTCCCAGAATACTAACACAGTTGTAATACTCTGAATATCTGTGCCACTCTAAAGACATACTGCAGATAGTCTCTGTTCCACGTTGACGTAGGTTTCTGTTTCTCCTCTCCACAGTCAGGCTGAAGGCTTCAATGAGAAGGGAAACCTATTCAAACACCAGAAAGCTTACTCAGAGGCTCTCAAGTACTACAAGAAGGCCATTGGTGAGATTATCACTAACATGTTCTTACTGTGGAAATTAATGACCCCTCTGGACATATTTTACAGCTCATGCTTCCTTCATGTACTTAGAAACTACATCACATCTTTCCTTTGCCATTTGTCTTCACTTACAATATATTTAGTGCAAACCTTCTCTGATTTATCTATAAATCATCACACATCAGGTTCCTTTGTGACTTTTTATCTGTTATTTATTTCTATTTCTCTCAAGATGCATGCCCCAACAACGCCGTTTATTACTGCAACAGGGCAGCCACCCACATGATTATTGGCCATTTTTTGGAGGGTCTTGAAGACTCCCAGCATGCCGTGCGACTGAATGACAGTTTAATAAATGTGAGTTTGAACAGACTCCTGCATCTAGCTTTACATGCCATAAGGCCCTGTTCAGACCTGATGTTAACAGACGTCCTGAGTGAACTGATCACAAGTTGGACAGCAGGTCTCTCAGACCACATTCAGAGGTGGTCTGGACCACATTGAAAGACCAGCTACTCCACTGACTTCCTCTGAAACAATAAGAAGAAGGAACAACAACAGATAGAACGAATTACACACCATCTGATTCAGCTTATTGAACTATAAACCACAGTGTCTAAATTGAGTCTGACCTGCCAACATTCAGCAGCTGTTGGAAACAAAACCCATAAAACAAGACATTTTATTGATGTCCAACATGTCGAATCTTACAAATACTGGAAACATTAAATATTATAGTATAGTTTGTGCTGCTGGTGATGTTTTGAGCGGAGATGTGAGAGATGATCACCAGTGGTCACTCATGTGGAGACGCCTTATAATGCTAGGTGTGAACTGTCAGACTCAAAGCTGTCCAGTAGAGATCAGATCATCAGGACGGATGTTAGTACTAGGCTGAATAGAGCAAACTGTCCAGTTTTGACTCAGTCCTAATGAGATGTTTCTCTGGTCCTACAGGGTCATCTGTGTGAGGGCAAATGCCACCTGTCGTTAGGAGATGCCTTGGCGGCCATTCTCTGCTTCCAGAAGATTTTGGAGCTCGACCCCAATAACAGAGCGGCCCTGATGGAGGTATGGATCATCATCAACATTTTAATTTAAGAAGGCATTGACTGTTTACATCTTGATAACTGCCATAAAGAAAGGTGCTGATAGATGATTGTTGTCTTTTAGAACAAGACTGCAGTGAATCTACTGACCTTGGAAAAGAGGGCAAATCTGAGCTTTGAGAAGCGAGATTTCAGACAGGTACTTCACACCCATTCTCTTCTTTTCCTCCAAACTCCCAAACAGAACTTCCACATCTTAGATGATTTGACATGTGATCAGTTTTTAGTCTGCTGTACGAAACATCTGTGACATCACAATACGATTAACATCTTACATAGAACTGATGAGCTGAATAAATCCTGTGACTGCCACAGTGTTTTAATAGCTGACAGTCTATTTTTCAAACTTTGTGATTTGATGTTAACACTCTGAACAGCTTGTTTGACTTGAGTATTTGGTTTCCAGGTGGTGGACCTTATGAATCACGCCTTATCTGAGGCTCCTGGCTGCCACCGCTTCAAGATCCTCAAGGCCGAGTCTCTGGTTCTGATGGGACAATATCCAGAGGCCCGGTCTGTAATTAAGTAAGCACAGCTGGTTTATGGTGTGGTTAGTCTCAGAGGTGCAGTCATCTTCTCTGCTACTGCTGGCCTCTTGTGTTATGATGTAGGATATGCTTTATTAGCTCTCTACCAAGGAGGGTGGTTTAGATCTACAAATTCTTCACAGCATCTCTTTTAACAAAACTTTCACAGCGATATCCTGGAAATTGATTTCACCAACGCCGACAGTCTGTACATCCGAGGCCTGTGTCTCTACTATGAGGACTGCATTCAAATTGCCATACAGTTCTTTGTCAGGGTTCTGGATACGGCACCTGGTTATGAAAAGGCCCAGCTAGCCTTCAGGGTAAGATTGTCACTTCATCTCATTCGTCCTCATTTAAATGGAAAAAGATAAACAGATCAAGAAACTATATAAGTAAACTGTATTTTTAAAAACGCATTTTATTTATATTGGAGCTTTAAACTGTCCTATGTAAAACAAATGAAAAGGCAGAATAAGCCAAACTGCACAACTAATTCTGCCATTTAGGCATTTATGACACACTGCAACACATTTACAAAACTCAAGTTTGCTTTAAGTGGACACACACACACACACACACACACACACACGTGATACAGTACTTGCTGCTGGCTCATGAAATTGTAATCTTGAAGGCTGTAAAGAAGACTAAGCAAGTAAACAATGACCAAAAATGGTTTGCAAATATGTGAAGAAGGAATTTTGACACCTTTATTGGACCTTAAATATACACGTAAAACATTCTGAATGTATGTAAATGAAACAACACCAGGACTTGTTCTCTTCCAACAACAGAAAGCAACAGCATTAAAAGCCAAGAAAGAGGCGGGAGAGCAGGCGTTCGCCTGGAGCGACTATGAAGCAGCCTACCAGCTGTACACTGAGGCTCTGATGATTGACCCCTACAACATCAGTACCAACATCACACTCTACTTCAACAGAGCCTTGGCAGCAATTAAGGTAAACCAACACATCCACTCAGGAGTCATAGGAGCCCTCCATGATGCTCCATCTCTTTATGTTTGTGTCCAATCAACTTCTTCCTCCTCAACAGCTGAATAAACTTAATCAAGCCATCGACAACTTCACCAGTATCATCAAGCTAGATGACGAGTACATCAATGCCTACTCACAAAGAGCTAAGTGGTGAGTTTCAATGGGAGCATTATTATTATTATTATTATTACTATTATTATTATTTTTATTATATTTATTATTATTATTATTATTATTATTATTATAATTATTATTATTATTATTATTATTATTATTATTATTATTGTTGCTATTATTATTATTATTATTTTTATTATATTTATTATTATTATTTCCTCTTTGTCGAGCAGTTCTTTAACTGTTAGCTTTGTGTTGGCTGTAGTTACATGGACACAGAGCAGTACCATGAGGCCGTATGGGACTACGAGAAGCTTTTCCAGATGGAAAAGACACAAGGTAAGCTGCGCTCTTATGTAACTACTGACTGTTCTAGTTCGTACGGATTCATTGTGGCTTTATTTCAATGTTTTCCCTCTAGTTAACAAGCGGCTGCTGGAGGATGCACAGTGTAAGCTGAAGAAGCTCAAGAGGGTAGATTACTACAAGGTGTTGGGAGTCGACAGGAACGCCACCAAGGACGAGATCAAGAACGCCTATCGCAAACTGGCCCGCCTGCACCACCCAGGTAGTCCTGTTCCAGCCCTCCTCAAGGTGCAGATGTTGATTTTATTTCTTGTGTATTTATCTTCTCTGTTGTGTTGTGTCATTGTCTCGCAGACCGCCACTTTTACAGGAATCCAGAGGTGCAAAAGGAGGAGGGAGAGAAGTTCAAGAAGGTGAACGAGGCTTACACGGTGCTCTCTGACACCAAGAAGAGGTTACACTTCGATCAAGAATAAGACCTGGATGATTCAATATAAAATTCTGAATTGTTTTTCATTAAAACTTATCTCAGAATTCTGAGATAATTATCTCATTCGTTCAGAAAAACAGGGATTGTAGATTCATTTTTCATTTAATCTTTAACTGTTTCAGCTGAATGAATATGTTTTAATCAATATAAAATAAAACTGCACATTAATCTTCATACATGGACTCAAGGACCTGTTTGAATTTATTGGAATCGAATGTGTTGCTGCCATCTGCTGGTTGAAGATGTTTACTGCTGCTGTTTGTGCTGCCTGATGGTTCCAGGTCCTGAAGGACACATCAGACTTCTTATCATTTTAAAATTTGCATTGCAGAACATATGACTAAATATCTGATTCACATATTATATACTATATATGCCCATTTAATCCCGATGCTTTTGTCCCATCATGCAACAAATCTATATGAATCAATCAACAGAACATGAAATGGACTGCAGACCACTGACCTATACAGAAAATGGACAACTCTAAACAAGGAGTGGCTGTCTTATCATCGGAGGGAAAACCATGTGTGTTATGTGTTCAGACCATTAATATACTTCACTGCGATCCGAGGCAGCATCTTTAATAAAAAAGTCTTGATCTGAAATGTGTGTCATATCCTCACGTTACTGATTAATATCTTACAGATAACGGGCACAAATAAGTAGTTTAATACGCAAATGAATAGATAAGCGATTCATTACCTCCTCTCATACAATTGAATTGCTTTGACATAATCCCCTCTTATTCCTCATGGGGATGGGGAGGGAGAGAAAGTTATGTCTTGGACTTTGGTTGGATGGTTGGTTGGTAGGTTGGTTGGATGGTTGTTTGGTTGGTTGTCATGTCCTTGGTATGTGCAACTATGTGTGTGTTTGTGTGTGTGTGTGTGCGTGTGTGTGTCTGTGTGTATGTGTGTGTGTGAGTGTGTTGGTTGGTTGGTTGTTTGCTTGGTTGGTTGTTTGATTGATTGATTTGTTGTTTGGTTGTTTGGTTGGTTTATTGGTTGTTTGGTTGGATGGTTGGTTGGTTGTTTGATTGGTTGGTTGGTTGGTTTTATTTTTTTTGGTTGTTTGGTTGGTTGGTTGGTTGTTTGGTTGGTTGGTTGTTGTTGTTTTTTGGTTGTTTGGTTGGTTGGTTGGTTGTTTGATGGATTGGTTGTTTGGTTAGTTTGTTGGTTGGTTGCTTGTTTGGTTAAATGTTTGGTTAGTTGATTGATTGGTTGTTTGATTGGTTGGATGGTTGGTTTGTTGTTTGGTCGGATGGTTGGGTTGTTGTTTGATTATTTGGTTGGTTGTTTGATTTGTTGGTTGTTTGGTTGGTTGGTTTTTTAATTGATTGGTTGAATTATTCAATGGTTGTTTGCTTGTTTGGTTGGTTGCCTGTTTGGTTGGATGGTTGGTTGGTTGGTTGAATCTTTGGTTGGTTTGGTTGGTTGAATCTTTGGTTGGTTTGTTAGTTGATTGTTTGATTGGTTGGTTGGTTGTTGCTTGGTTGATTGTTTGGTTGGTTGCTTGTTTGGTTGGATGGTTGGTTGGTTGTTTCATTGTTTGATTAGTTGGCTGGTTGTTTGATCTTTGGTTGTTGGTTGGCTGTTTGATTGGTTGGTTGCTTGTTTGATTGGTTGGTTGGATGGTTGGTTGGTAGGTTGGTTGGATGGTTGTTTGGTTGGTTGTTTGATTGGTTGGTTTGTTGGTTGGTTGGTTGGTTGGTTGGTTGGTTTGTTGTTTGGTTGGTTGGTTGCTTGTTTGATTGGTTGCTTGTTTGGTTGGTTGGATGGTTGGTTGTTTGTTTGGCTGGTTGGTTGTTTGTTTGATTGGTTTTTTGATTGGTTGGTTTGTTGAATGTTTGGTTGGTTGATTGGTTGTTTGATTAGTTGGTTGGTTGTTTTGTTGGTCGGTTGGTTGATTGATTGGTTGTTTGGTTGGTTGGCTGTTTGATTGGTTGGTTGGTTGTTTGGTTTGTTGGTTGTTTGGGTGGTTCATTGTTTGATTGATTGGTTGGTTGATTGATTGGTTGTTTGGTTGAATGTTTGGTTAGTTGGTTAGTTGATTGGTTGTTTGATTGGTTGAATGGTTGTTTGATTGGTTGATTGGTTGTTCGGTTGGTTGGTTGCTTGTTTGGTTGGATGGATTGTTGGTTGGTTGGCTATTTGTTTGGTTTGTTGGTTGTTTGTTTGATTGATTGGTTGTTTGATTGGTTGTTAGGTTGGTTTCTTTGTTAGTTGTATGGATGGTTGGTTGATTGTTTGATTGGTTGGCTGATTGTTTGGTTAGTTGGGTTTTTTGTTGTTTGTTTGATTGATTGGTTGGTTGGTTGGTTTGTTGGTTGTTTGGTTTGTTGGTTGTTTGATTGGTTGGTTGTTTATTGGGATGATTGGTTGGATGGTTGGTTGGTTGGTTGTGTGTTTGTTTGTTAGGTTGGTTGGTTAGTTGGTTTTTGATTGGTTGGATGGTTGGTTGATTGTTTGGTTGGTTGGTTGGTTGTGTGTTTGTTTGTTAGGTTGGTTGGTTAGTTGGTTTTTGATTGGTTGGATGGTTGGTTGATTGTTTGGTTGGTTGGTTGTTTGGTTAGTTGTTTGGTTGGTTGGTCGGTTTGTTGATTGTTTGGTTGGTTGCTTATTTGGTAGGATGGTTGTTTGGGTGGATGGTTGGTTGGTTGGATGGTTGGTTGGTTGGTTGGATGGTTGGTTGGTTGTTTGATTGGTTGGCTGGTTGTTTGGTTTATTGGTTGTTTGATTGGATGTTTGCTTGATTGATTGGTTGATTGGTTGTTTGCTTGGTTGGTTTTTTGGTTGTTTGTTTGGTTGTTTGATTGTTTGGTTTGTGGTTGATGGTTGGATGGTTGTTTGTTGGTTGACTGTTTGGTAGGTTTTTTAGTTGGTTTTTTGATGGGTTGTTTGATTGGTTGGTTTGTTGGTTGGTTGGTTGTTTGGTTGGTTGGTTGTTTGGCTGTTTGGTTGGTTGTTTGATTGGTTGGTTGGTTGTTTGGTTGGATGGTTGTTTTGTCGGTTGGCTGTTTGGTTCGTTTTTTAGTTGGTTTTTTGATTGGTTGTTTGATTGGTTGGTTGGTTGGTTTGTTGGTTGTTTGTTTGGTTGTTTGATTGTTTGGTTTGTGGTTGATGGTTGGATGGTTGTTTGTTGGTTGACTGTTTGGTAGGTTTTTTAGTTGGTTTTTTGATGGGTTGTTTGATTGGTTGGTTTGTTGGTTGGTTGGTTGTTTGTTTGGTTGGTTGTTTGGCTGTTTGGTTGGTTGTTTGATTGGTTGGTTGGTTGTTTGGTTGGATGGTTGTTTTGTCGGTTGGCTGTTTGGTTCGTTTTTTAGTTGGTTTTTTGATTGGTTGTTTGATTGGTTGGTTGGTTGGTTTGTTGGTTGTTTGGTTGGGTGGTCGGTTGTTTGGTAGTTTGGTTGGATGATTGTTTGGTTGGGTGGTCGGTTGTTTGGTTGTTTAATTGGTTGGTTGGTTGTTTGGTTGGATGGTTGGTTGGTTTGTAGCTTGGTTGGATGGTTGCTTTGTTGCTTGGTTGTTTAGTTGGTTGGTTGGAGGGTTGTTTCATGTTTGTTTGGTTGGTTGATTTGTCACCAGGATTTTTCAAAGTTATAAGACAAATGTCACGTTTTCTTTTCTTCAACAATTGGAAATTGGGCCTATTTCAAAATTCTCATAAAAATCTTGAACAGTAATATTCCAATCAAAATGAAAAAAATCAAGCTTAAAAGAGCCTCTCATGGACTACAGTCATGAGCAATGTGAGACAGATCCAGATCATAATTTGAATACGGGAAATTAAATACATTCTTTTATTTTATTTTATTCTCAAGATGGCGTCGTGGCACTCTGATTGCTATTTATCTTTGTGTTGGTTTGTGGTCAATGCTGTTGTAATACAGAATTCCCACTTTGGGATGAATATTGTATCCTCTCATCTTATTTTATCATGTCTTTTCTTGTCTTCTGAGAAAAGACAGAAGTCTTCAGAATCCATGCGTTGTGTCTAATAGGCCTAGAAAATTGAAGATGATGCTGATTTGAAATGGCTAAAAAAATATAAGTGTAAAGTTTCTTCAATGTTATGAAATTAGATAAGCATAAACAGTCTTGCATTCTCATAGAATTTAGTGTGAATCTGAATCAGTATGGGATTTGTTTTTCACTTTTTTTACATTCTGTGATTTGTCTTTTAAAACTTTTCCATCAATTTATTGAAAATCAAAAAGTATTTTTTTATTCTTTACACACAGTATCAATCTCATACATATTATTAGAAACTTTGTTGAGACAGAGAACAGAATCCTGGCAATAACAAGATTATTGTTCCTTGGTGGAGGCACAGTACGTCCTCTAGTGAATGCCCCTCTTGTTGTTAAGTTTTTCCTTTTTTTAATCTCATACCCATTCAAAAATAATGTCCTCTTTGGCAGCGTCTTCCCCAAAACACTTAGATTATCACTCGACAGTTTGAATTTACTGCAAATGCCTAATTTACTGACTAAATAGTCCTAACATACCTGATGGAGGTTGATGCATTTACACTGATTAATTATACAAGTGAAGAAAGAAAGATGACATTTTTCATTCACCAGATGTATTTCAAGCCACAGCAGAGGACTACATATTTAATCTGTCCCTCAATGTATGGACTACAGTTATCCCTATATTCAATAACTATGGATAACTACGATGGATAACAATCAGATTTGGTCAATTCATGGTCCTTAATAACTGATCTTATGAATTGTAAGAGGATGATCAGTGAATTCCGTTGCCTAACACCATCTCTGGGTCATTTGTCCAACACCTCAGTTGACTTCTGTGATATGCTATCATCAGCTTTTTCACAGTGAAGACAGAATTTAGTAGCAGATCACAGGAACACTGACAATAATATAAGTTTAGCCGAGTCTGTTGATATAGAGCTAAGCCAGCAAAGCTGACTAAATGATTAATGCTTCCAGACCTGAAGATACTTTAATAAGCAACAGACCACATCTCAGCTTTTTTACGATTCAAGTAGGTCTGGTGTTGGTATCATGTGTCTATTACATAAAAACATATAAATAAATACATAAATAAATACAAATAATAACCTCATCCAAACACGAAATAGCCAAATCTTAAAACGGTGTCAGATTAAACTAGAAGGTTACTCAGAAGTCTATTTTCACCTATTATTGCTCTCTAAACTCTCTCAAGGCTGAAGCTTTTCATAGAGCAACATTTGACAAATAAGAGAATGGCTGAAATGGTGATCCGACAACCTGATTTGTTCCCTATCCCTAACTTCCTCGAGGACTTTGATGATGCTCCTATGGGATAAAGGATTCAGGAAAAGAGACACATGGACTCTGTGGTATCACCATATGTCATATGTTTTTGCTTTGACATTGAAATAGTTCTGTGTCTATCATATTTAGCATTTCCATGTTTATTTTACAGCTTCATTTAAAGTTCCAAGTACAATTCAGTTCAGACTATGTTGCATCACTATGATTTTTAAAGGTTACCTAACATACAGTATGTATTCATTTTAAAGAATCATTTTACTAATTCATTTGAGTTTTAGTCATATAGACAAAGTTCATGTTCATATCTTCTGTGGAAGATCTGCAGACCAGTCATGTAGCCAGAGTGATCTGTAAACCATGAGTGTGTATTGCAGACCAAAAAGACAAAAAGTGACGTGTGTATTGATAGGTATAAAACTGCATAGGAGTCACTATTGTGTTGATCATGTCATGTATCATGTTTGGAAGATGATGTTGATCTGACAGCAAATGATCCCGTTGACTGCAAACCAAAGTCTCCTCGTCTTTCTTTGACTTTCTACCACAACAAAACTGCCTCTCTGAGTCTGAACCAGCTCCTAGCCCGATGTGATTTGACGCTGAGCGAGTATGAGGAATACCTTAACACGATGACCCAGTCCAGCACAGTGATACTGAAACGTGATCCAAAGGACTGCTGGGTAAATGGGTACAACCCTTATCTGCTCGATGGCTGGAATACTAACATTGACGTGCAGTTCATACTGAATTTCTACAGCTTAATAAATTACATATGCACATACATCTGCAAAAGTGAGAACTCTGTCAGTGAGTTCTTCAAAACACTCATTCAGAACTCCAACACAGACAATGTCAGTGAATGTGATGAAATGAGGCAAATCATGCAGGCCTATTCCAAAAAGAGAGAGGTCAGTGCTCAGGAGTGTGACTCGTGCTTGTGGCATTAACATGAAGCATGAAGAAGTGTTCACGCAGTGTCATATTCATACCAACAGATGACAATCCAGTGAAAATGAGCCGCCCCATGTCACAGCTGGAGAACACAAATCACAAAGTGTAAATGTGTGGATGACATCTCTGACAGACAAATATAAGGCCCGCCCAGAAACACCAAAGTTTGAGGCAATGTGCATGGCTGATTTTGTCTCTACTTGCAGACTTGTCTATGGCCAACAGAAAAAAGGTAAAAATGTTTTGCCCCTGCTGAATGATACAGGATTTTGGTCAAAAGACAGGTGATAAGTCTGCTGGCATCTGATTTCACCACACATCACAGAAAAAACATCCAGAACAGTTTTATGGCTCGTTACTGAAAATGTACCTTCCTTACCGATCAGACCAGGAACTGACAAGACAGTTTTTACCCACATATCAGTCATTCTACAACAGTTGCTGGGTTCAACTACCAGGTTCTGACCATCCTGGGTCTGTCAAACGTGTTATCAAATGAAACAGACAGAAATATGAGAAAAACAGTAAAGACATTGAGGTTGCACTTGAGGAGTTTGAACAGAACCGAGGTGTGATTGATGAATGGTGTAATCTGGTGCCTGAATCTGAAGTGGTGAGGTTGGAATGTGTTGATGAACTGGAAGCAAGACAGCCAGATCATGAAAATGTACAAGAGGATGTCCCAGAATACAGTAAACAGGCTAATGCTGTAACAGAAGCCAGAGCTATCAGAGAGCCCTCTGCAATCGACCCCACAATGTTACGCCACATGTATCAGAATCTGAACCAGAAACAGGCAGGTGTATTCTATGCAGTGAGAGACTGGTGCGTAAAGCACGTCTGTGGCCTAAAACCTGAACAGTAATGGTGGTGCTGGAACAGGAAAGTCACATCTCATCGAATGCATCTACTCAGAGGCATCTAATATACTGTCCAAAATGCCAAGATGTGCTGAGGAGGCTGACATATCAAACCCCACTGTCCTGTTGACTGCTTTCACTGGAACTGCAGCCTTTAACATATCAGGAACAACACTGCACTCTCTGCTCAAACTACCCAGACACCTAAAACCCCCATTTCAAGGACTTGGTAACAAACTGGATGAAGTCAGATGTGAGCTTTTAAATGCTGATATCATCATCATTGATGAAGTGTCCATGGTGTCAAAGCGTCTTTTTGCATATGCGGATGTGAGACTGAAACAGATCAAAGGCAGTCAGAGACCCTTTGGAGGAATGTCAGTACTAGCTGTTGGAGATTTTTATCAGCTCCCACCTGTACATCTGCCTACCCCTCTGTGTGTGCATGACCCATTAGAGATTGACTTGTGGCAGGATCACTTTCAGATGATCACTCTGACTGAGATTATGCGTCAGAAAGATGATATTGCTGAATGCTGAACTGTATCAGAGTGAAAGGAAAGTCAGATGCATTGTCTGAAGCAGACAGAGCTTCTTTGTCACAGACCATCACTCAACCAGCACTTTGTCCAACTGATGCCCTGCACATATTTGCAACTAACAAACAAGTCAGTTCACACAACTCTGCAACATTAGCTCTGCTCCATTCTGATATCACTACAGCTGATGCAGATGACTACAAAAAGGGCCCACAAACTGGAAAAATGACACGACAATCCACAACATTTAAAGGAGGCAAAAGTGATCAAGCAGATACACTAGAAGTTGCTGAGGGTACCCGTGTCATGCTAACCAGAAACATTGACATCTCTCAGGGATTAGTGAATGGATCATTCTGTACACTGGTCAGAATAATAAGGTCTACACAGAAAATGATGCTCTGCAGACTGTGGTGTTATTCCGGCTGTGGATGTTCACTTGACTGACGGTCCAGAGAGGGCCGATTCAAGATCCCAATGCTTTCAGACGTTCTTCTGCCCCTTAGATGATGATGTCTAATTGTGTGTGGCCAAATGATCCCCCTTCTGGGAATCCAAAATCAGTTACCCATTGTTTGAAATGCAACATGCTTGTCGGCCCATATTTTGTCTGCATGATAATTACTATCGGCCCTGAAGGCGGATTTTTTGTCTTACTTCCATTCTAACCCATGTTTCAGGGTGGAGAATATATTCTCTATGCCAACCCCGTCTACCTAATTAATGACGTATCGCATAAATTAAACACAGACGTCTCCGTGAGTCAGCAAAACTGAGAAAAAGCCGGTTACCGGAGTCCAACTCAGGTAATCTTTTCGGTCAAAGGTCAATGTTTTCCAACCGCATTGAATGTACTTAAACACTAATACGTTTAAATATTGGAAACTAAATCCTTTTCTTCCTTTAATTTATTCAGACCAGAAATGTTAACATCATCATGTATTTAAAATATGACCAAGCTCTATATTATGTCACTCAATAAATTATTATTATGTCAATATTTCAGTATCTCACCCGGAGTAGTTCGTCGAACCTCAACAGTCCTCCTTAGGATCCCAGTGAAGAAGGTCCTGGAACGTCTGGTTGAACGGTCCTCGTCTCGCAAAACTCTTTGATGGTGAGTTACAGGTGGAAGGAAACCTTCCAGATCACCGTCCGTCCTCGGTTCCAGACGATCTTTCAAGGGATCTTGTTCGTTGACACCAGATTGTTGTGGAGATTCGTACCTAATTGTCTACTGGGTGAAGAGATACTGTTGAAATAAAGACTTAAGAAAATCGAGTTGTCTTTAAGAGGTTTTATTCTCAGTGCACAGAGAAGACTCAATCTGGAAGCAGAGTGATACACAGTCTGGTTCAGCAGAGGAGTGAAGATAAGCTTCAAACACAATCTTTTATACTACAGCTGAGTTGGGTTAAACTATGAGAGGCAGGTGTTGTTTTGCAGAGTTTTGCATTTGAGGAGTTGAGGAGCCTGGTCCTGGAGGTCAGCCTCACCTCGAGTAGAGAATGCAGCTATTGGCCATCTAAAACAGAATGGACATGAACATCATGGAGGTCTCTTGTTCTAACAAACCAACAAAGACAAAACTTCCTACAGATCTGATGAGGAAATCTGAAAATGTACTTAATCATCTGTTCACTTCTTATGCAAACAACTTGATTTTCAGCTGCTGTATCTTTATATTCAGTTTGTGTCCCTCCAGATTCATTATGATCTTCTGGAAAAAAATCAAATGTGTACTTGAGGTTGTCTGGAAAGATTAGATCAGGGGCATGAATGAGCCCAAACAGCATGACGAAACCCATGATGACACTGCCTGCTTGGTTACAATACTTTGATGCCTTCGATCAAAATCCCCACATCCTCTGGCTCCTCATCCCCATCTTTTCAGATCATGTAAATCCCCATGACTCCAATGTCCCTCTCTGCATCCTCAGTGGTGGAGTTCTGAACAACACAAACACAGAACACTTATGTTCAGTAGAATGCTAAACACCACCAGCAGAAAACTATATGCACAAATATAAAGGATTCATAGATCATCAACTGCAGTTTAGATAAGCAGACTAGTTGCTCAGTTCATTAGTTGATGGGTCGGATGCCAACTGCTGCCAAATCACATTTTGGTGCAATTCATAGACAGACGTGGCCTGAACCTCAGTACCAAACATTTGACCTCAGACATCTAGCTGTGTGTAGGGATGGTGGTGAGCCATAGGATTTTTTCATCATAAACAGTGGAATCAGATGAATGACGTAGAAGGATTCAGAAATGTATTGATTGATTTATATAAATGACTCTTCATAAAAATATTTGTAAATGGAAACAAGAATATTTATCAATGCATGATTCAAAAAGGAAGGTTCACAATTGTATTTCTGATGCACACAAATATTTGTTTAAATAAATATGTAGTCAAAATCCAAATATATGCATTTAAAAGTATTTGCAGTATTTGTTAGATTGATATACAAACTGTTGAACCTGCATTTAGAAACACCTGTGTGTGGATGTTCTTAGACTTCACTGCCGTGGCTTCACTCACAAATGAATTTTTTTCAAAAGGGAATTATCTGTAGCCAGTCAGATGTCTCCTTATTTTTCAGCCAGTCACATGAGTGTAGACTCAAAGGTGTAATTTCATGTGATCACATAGGCTTACATTTGCACAGTCTGCGATTATAAATATGAACATGAGGAGAAGTTAAGAAACATTGTCACAAATGACTGTTTGGTTCAACAGTTTGTATATAAATGGACCAACAGCCATAAACTGTATGTTTTGATGAAAATTGCAAATAATTTTAAATACATATATTTATTGATTTCTATTCCATATATTTTAAACACACAATATGTAATTTTCTGCCCTGCTAAGCCTGTGGTCAAAACTGTGAGGAGATGGACCAACGAGGCAAAGTGTGAATTACAGGCCTGCTTTGACTGCACTGATTGGAGGGTTTTTGAGGCTGCTGCTTCTGACCTGGATGAACTCACTGACACTGTGACATCCTACGTCAGCTTCTGCGAAGACATGTGTACCGACAAAAACCTTCTGTAGCGACAACAAAGACAAACCGTGGTTTACAGCCAACCTCAGAAAGCTTCGCCAAGCCAAGGAGGAGGCCTACAGAAGTGGGGACAGAATCCAGTTCAACCTGGAATCTGTTTATTCCAGGTTGAACTGGATTCCAGGTATATATATATATATATATATATAATATTATATATATATACACTACCAGTCTACCAAATTTGGACACAGTTTCCCATTCAAGTGGATGGGAAACTGTGTCCAAACTATTGACTGGTACTGTATATATAATTACCGGCCAACACTGTTCAGTGCTACATAGGTCAAATATTGAGATAAACTTAGCAGATATTCCTTGAAGAAAGAGTCTGGATCTTTATTGAGGGATATGATGAGGCTTCTCAAGATGCACTCCCTCCTGGTCTTGATGTCACTCTGAAGCAGGGGCAACAAATCAAGATAAAATCTAGTTAAAAATGGGTGACAGCAGGTTCCATGTCATGCATGGGTGAATGAAATGCAAACACTGTAAAGTGCTATATAAGCAGGCCATTTCCCATTTATATCTCAACTGTGTTTAAATGAGCATCTATGGACAAGAAAACCTTACAATAACACCCCCCCCCCCCCCCCCCACACACACACCCAATACATTGAAAAGGATGTTCTCTGCGTTTCCACCAACCGAATCACTGATTTCCAGGACATTCTTGACCCTTTGCCCCTTCACTCCTCCTTTGTGCTTGAAGATCTGATTCAGCTTGTCTGAGGAGTGGTCCAGCTGTGACATGAACTTTGATTGCAGTGGCTTGGTGGTGAAAAATATTAAACAAGATACAGGTACTTGTTACTCGTTTATTGTAATATATAAGAATGCTGGATTATTGACTAATTCAAATTGTGCAGCCATTAATCATCAAGGACAATAGTAAAAACCGTCAACACATAAAAATATTCATCTTTCCTTCCTTCACTCTGCTGAAACAGGGCAGGCCATCTGTCTTTGAACTCTCCTATCATGGGCCTCTGCTCCACTGTTTCCAGTCTTCTGTGGGAGAAGGTTTTTTTCATGTTTGCTTTTATCACCACTTCATTGTCTCACTTTTTCAGTTCTGACAATAAAGCAATTCTGTCTTTCTCCCAGCTTTCTGTGGTTTCACCTTTTGGGTCTGGGGGAACGTAGTTAACCTCAGCCGTTCTTGGTTTCTTGTTTGCTGCAGCTTTTCCTTGGCCTTCTTGTTTGTGCTTCAAGGAGTTCACACGGATTTCAGGATGTCCCAGTCGCCCGAGCTTTGTTCCATAGCTTTGCATTTTATAGTGACTGTTTCCATCCCCAAAATCCTGTTTTGGATCCCAGCTGTCCCAAACAAGGATGGGTCCTCGTCAAAGCTGCTGCTACCTCTTCACACTGATAGTCTTTTTGATATTTTGTGTTTTTCAACATTTCTTGGCGAGGCCATCAAGGATGACTCCTTTCAGCTTTGGCCCAGGGTTGAAATATGTTCCATTTGTCTCAAATTCTGTCTTCTTTAGTTGTAGCTCAAATTCAGCCTCGTAGGTGAATTTGGGGACTACAAAAACCTTGGGCCAAGTGTACAATTTTGAGGGCTGAGTTTCTGGAGATGAATGTGGGGTTGAAGTGTAGAGTGTATCATCACTGCAGGATGGCTCTATGGAAGTGGTAAATGAGGTCTCCCCAGGTGAGTTTAATGGGTACAAAGTGATGGAGGCTCCTCAGATGACAAGATAGGGCAGTATATTACTTTCAGTGTGCTTTTATTTCGAATTTCAAACATCGAAGTTAGGTTTATGAACACGTTAAAGTCAGCATCCATGTATTGCAACCGGAAGTCCTCTTTCAATTGAAAGAATGTCTTTATTAATGTATGCAGTTCTTCCACTGTTGCTGGAATTTCAGAAGCCAAGGTCAGTTTTCTGGAGTCAGACTCATCACCAAAGATGATCTGCAGGACAGCCGGATCTGCCATTGTGGAACACCTTTAATCTAGAGCAGAAACAAAGGAGACGTAGAAAAAATACAATACATTAGAATTAGATTTGAGATGAAAATAAAAACAATTTTAGAGATTTTGTAAGAGCCAACCAAATGAAAGAAATAATGTACTCAAGTGTCTTTAAATATTTATAACTGAAATAGTGCAAAGTATGTTTCAAGTATGTTTGCTTCAAACACATTTTATGTATCTGTATTATAGTAAATAGATTGAAAGTATATTATTTTATGCCATCATGACATATAGTACATTTTTACCAAACTAAATATAAAATATGAATATAGTGTACAGGGTTCCTGCACATTTTATACATGAATTTTCAAAACATTTAATGTTTCCATAATATTTTACTACATTTCTATGACTTTATTTACAGAGTTTCAAATAGTAAGGCCTACATCAGAGATCACATGGTGCAAAAATGAGGGTCTTCATCCAAGAGGAGGAGAGGAGATGATGGAGAGAACGATGAGGACAGGAGTAAAGGAGAGAAAAGGAAGGGGTGAGAATTTGGGGAGAAGATGAGAGACCGGGGGGACGAAGAGGAAGACGAGGAACAGGAAATGGGTAGGAGAGAAAGAGAAGGAGCGGAGCAAGAGGAGAATAGGAGGAGGGGAGAGGAAGAGGGGAGGAAGAGGAGATCATGAGGAGAGGAGCAGGAAAACAGCAGGAGAGGAGGAGGAGTTGAGTGAATGAATGATGACACTTACCTTTCACTCTTTTCAACATTACCATGGCAAACTGCCAACCATGTAGTCCACAAGGGGATGTGGGTCCTTCAGGTCACCAATCTCAGTACAAAGTGAAGTATAGCGGAACTCAAGTGCCGTTGCTAATGTCCGACCGACACAGATGGCATTATCATGCCTAGCACCCACATTGTTTAAGTAGAAAAAAATATTTGCACCCATGACTGTTGGTCTTAACATGAGGCGTGACGGTAAGGCGTATTGTTGGCACATTTTTTATGTTGAGTCAGCAGAAAGCAACTGAACCATGGACCAACAAAGACCTGGTCTAAAGGAAATGGGGCAGTATTTTTCTTGCTTTTCAGAGGGTGCATCGGACGCTCCTACAAAGGCCATTTATACACAGACCTAATCTGGATTGCTAATATCTGTTCCACCCTTGCTTTGTCCTTCAGAATTATATTTCTGAACAATTTTATTTGAATTGTTTTTATATTTATCAAGTACTACAACTCTAAAAATTAAATTAATCCAGTTGCTAAGTGTTTTTAATTGTATCTAAATAGATGTGATAGATTTGATCAGATTTGACCCTGTTTCGATGTGTTTGTGAGGTGTCTAACCTCTTCGATAGAGTTGGGTTCAGGTGTGCAATGTATATATTCTTCCAGGATTATCTCAGCAGAGGTCTTCCTCTCCCAGGCCAGAGCTTGGCCTGTTTTCTCTGCACAGTGCTCCTCCAGCATGGTAAGACAAAACTCTACCAGCGCCAGTCGCAGGCGCAGCAGTCTCTGCTCTGCTGCCAGCAACAGTCCATGTCTCTGACAAGAAACAGATAAGGAAACATGCACTCAGAATACTGAGCACAGAAACATTAGACCACAAAGAAAACTGTGACACACCCAAGATATACAGCATGTATGAGACATGGAAAAAGGAATTGCACGGTAACATAGTGTCAATAAAGTTTGAACTGCAGGCACACTGTGTGCAGGTGAAGAGATGGCAGCAGGAGTCCGGAGCAACAAAATGAAAAAAATAAATGAAAAAAAAACAAGACGAAGCTCGAGCTTCACTGCAGGTTTGTTAAAATAAAAGCCTAAAACTTACATTATTTGCATAATTCACCTCATATTCCATCCCAGCAGAGAGAGGAGAAGAAGTCTGTTCCTCAGTTTGTAGACAGTCAATTAAGCTTATTTTCCAGCGACAGTCTTTATTTTCATTCATTAATGTCTAGTTAATTTGTTCTGCACTCTGCATTCACCTCTGATGAACAGGAGTGGTAAACTGACCAGCTGCTGATCATATAAGTTTGAATTTATAGTCAAATATCAATTAATGTTTTGGACAATTAGCCTTTTATTAGGCCTTTTTTTTAGCTCAATTATGCCATCAGTTGATAAATTTAATTCATAACAGCCATCGGTTGTGAGGACACATTAAATGTTGAGAGAAATGTTGACAGAAAAGTACAATAACAATAAAAATCATAATCCCTCTATTATTATTGAATTTATTTTTGTTGTTGTTGATAATAAATTTATAATTGTAAGGATAAAAATGTTATTTATTGTTATTTATTAAAAACAATATTATTAATAGATCATTATTAAAAGGAGCAGTAATAGTAGTTACATCTTAATCTGAGTCTAGTATAGTATTTATTCTCAAAGCTGGCCCATCATAAGCATCAATTCAGATTTTGCACAGCATCTGTCATATGATGACCTGATTGATGGCTTTTCATCAAGGAAATGCAGACGTGTGCATCTGTAAAAGGCATAAATCCTAACAGACAGATCAAAAAACATCTGGGTTATATATATTTATATATAATATATACTTATATTATATATAACTTAAATGGAAGTAAGTTACTTATGTTGAAGACAGGCTACTATTATTGTTACTATTATATTATTTTTTATTAGTATTTTATTTCAGGATAAAGTTTTTTTTACTGAAACATATACATTTAATTTTGTGACATATATATTTATTTATTCATTAATTTATGTGAGAGACATTTACCTTTTTGTGTTCTACATATTTAAATAAACATTTAGAAATACAGTTTGTTAAGTTTAATACTACTACTACACAGGGGTGAACACAGACACTAGAAGGGCTGAGTAATGGCTGAGTCGTGACAGCAGCCAGTGTTATTCCAGTCCATCACTGGCACTGAAGCCCTCAGATAATCTCATCTGTGTGAGAGGTTGTATCTAGTGTCAATAAAAAATGATTCCAACACCCACCTGCTGTTGACAAGTAAAAGTAATGAAGGCCTGATCTGTTTGTGTCAGAACATTGTTAAGCTGGTGACACAGTCCAGTGTGCAGGATCCACAAAACACACAAAATGGCACCAAAAAAATCGTGGTAAATGAACTGTACCAATATAGTACCTTTCTAGTCTGACTGACGACTCTAAGCACTTCCAGCACAAGTCAGCTTTCACCCATTCACACACATTCATACAGCGGTGGTGACAGAGGCTACCATGCAAGACACCACCTGCTCATCAGGAGAGGTAACTAATCACTCACACACCAACAGAACACTGGGAGCAAGTTGGGGTCAAGTATGTATGCATGTACAGTATGTACGTACGTACAGTATGTATGTACAGTATGTATGTACAGTATGTATGTATGTATCTATGTACAGTATGTACGTACGTACAGTATGAATGTATAGTATGTATGTATGCATGTACAGTATGTACGTATGTACAGTATGTATGTATGTATGTATGTACAGTATGTATGTATGTACGTACGTACAGTATGTACTGTATGTATGCATGTGCTGTACATACCGTATGTAGGTACAGTACATGCATGTACAGTATGTATGTACAGTATGTATGTACAGTATGTATGCATGTACAGTATGTATGTACAGTATGTATGTATGTACAGTATGTATGCATGTACAGTATGTATGTACAGTATGTATGTATGTACAGTATGTATGTACAGTATGTATGTATGTACAGTATGTATGCATGTACAGTATGTATGTACAGTATGTATGTATGTACAGTATGTATGCATGTACAGTATGTATGTACAGTATGTATGCATGTACAGTATGTATGTACAGTATGTATGTATGTACAGTATGTATGCATGTACAGTATGTATGTACAGTATGTATGTATGTACAGTATGCATGTACAGTATGTATGTACAGTATGTATGTATGTACAGTATGCATGTACAGTATGTATGTACAGTATGTATGTATGTACAGTATGCATGTACAGTATGTATGTATATACAGTATTGTATGTACAGTATGTATGTATGCATGTACAGTATGCATGTACAGTATGTATGTATGTACAGTATGCATGTACAGTATGTATGTATATACAGTATTGTATGTACAGTATGTATGTACAGTATGTATGTATGTACAGTATGTACAGTATGTATGTATGTACAGTATTGCATGTACAGTATGTATGTACAGTATGTATGTATGTACAGTATGTATGTATGTACAGTATTGTATGTACAGTATTGTATGTACAGTATGTATGTACAGTATGTATGTATGTATGTACAGTATGCATGTACAGTATGTATGTATGTACAGTATTGTATGTACAGTATGTATGTACAGTATGTATGTATGTACAGTATGTATGCATGTACAGTATTGTATGTACAGTATGCATATATAGTATGTATGTACAGTATGTACGTATGTACAGTATGTATGTACGTATGTACAGTATGTATGTACAGTATGTATTTATGTATGTACAGTATGTATGTACAGTATGTATGTATGTATGTACAGTATATATGTATGTATGCATGTACAGTATGCATGTACAGTATGTATGTACAGTATATATGTATGTATGTATGTACAGTATGTATGTACAGTATGTATTTATGCATGTACAGTATGCATGTATGTATGTATGTACAGTATGTATGTACAGTATGTATGTATGTATGTACAGTATGTATGTACAGTATGTATGTACAGTATGTATGTATGTACGTATGTACAGTATGTATGTACAGTATGTATGTACAGTATGTATGTATGTACGTATGTACAGTATGTATGTACAGTATGCATGTATGTATGTATGTACAGTATGTATGTACAGTATGTATGTATGTATGTACAGTATGTATGTACAGTATGTATGTACAGTATGTATGTATGTATGTATGTACAGTATGTATGTATGTATGTACAGTATGTATGTACAGTATGTATGTAAATATGTACAGTATGTATGTACGTACATACAGTATATATGTATGTATGTACAGTATGTATGTATGTATGTACAGTATGTATGTACAGTATGTATTGTATGTATGTATGTACAATATGTATTGTATGTATGTATGTACAATATGTATTGTATGTACTGTATGTATGTACAGTATGTATTGTATGTACTGTATGTATGTACAGTATGTATTGTATGTATGTATAGTATGTATGTATGTATGTATGTATGTACAGTATGTATGTAGCTTATACTAAAACTATAGACTATAAACAGGCTGTAATTTGTATTTGCAAATGCTACATGCTATATTTCGAAGAATATTCCATTTGTAATTCAGCTCTAGAGTAACTTCTGACTCACTAACCTCAAACCATGACCACACTCCACATGTGCCTCTGCTGCATGTTCTCTGGAGCAGAGTTTGGTGAAAGCAGTGCCAAACTTTCCGAGTGTCTCACAGGCAGCCTTCAATCTCTGGACAACTTCGGTGATGACGGTCTCTCCAGGTTCACCACTACTAAGGGCATGTAGACATTCAATGGCTCCTCTGAATAACAAAAACTACATACTTCATTAGATCAGGATCACAAAAATTCACCATTTATCTGAGTGTGTCTGGTTAAACATCTAAAACAGAACATTTAATGGATAACAGTTAAAGCTTGTTAAAGCTAATGGTTTAGCCATTTGACTTTGTTTCGAGGGGGGTGTTTATTTTGCATCAAATATTTCCATTTTGCAAGGTATAATTGCCTATAGTCTCTCAGCCTCGCAGATGGATACACCGCAAAAACTGGAAATGAAGTGAGATAAAATATCTTCAATCAAGGTAAAATTGGCTTGTTTTTCGTCTGCAGGACACTGTAATATATCCAACCCACTGACAGGTGCCATTGTAATCAGATAATCAGTTGTGGCAGTGGGGTTTTGGTTGAGCTCAGTGACAGGAGAGTAGAGAGAGTGGAAGCGACTCAGGGAATGGGGCCTCAGAGAGAGAGATAGTTGTCGAGGGTGTTTTGTAATGAACTGATTCCTCGCTCTCCCTAATATTGCAGTGTGCTGATCTAGGAAACGCTGTCTTCAGCCTTTTCTGCTAGTGATGCTGATGAGATGAGGAGGCTGTGAAAGTTTACAAGTTTCATCACTGTATTCATAACCTCTGGAAACTCTTCTACCAGAGTGGAGCACAGAACAGTCTGATGGATGAATTGTCATTGTCACATCATGGAGGGAGCACCATCATTGGTGGTGGACACAACATTTTCAGGTTGATTCCTCTCTGTGATAGCCAGGTATACAGTTGTGGTTAAAAGTTTACATAAAGTTGTAAGGCGCATGTATATCATGGCGGGTTTGAGTTTCCAATGATTCCTACAACTCTTAATTTTCTATGATAGAATGATTGAGACACAAACATCTTTGTCACAAAAAACAATCATGCATTTTGGTTGTTTCACAAATTTATTACAGGTCCTCTGAAAATATGACAAAATCGGCTGGGTCAAAAATATACATACAGCAACTTTTTGTTTGTTCAAAGTGTCTGTTTAGCTTCATAATGGAGTTGCATTTTCATTTCAATATTTCCACTTTTGACAACCATAACAGAAGTTTTGCAAATTAGGCCTCAGAGCTTGTTGCAGGAAGAATAAATGTGTACTTTTCTGTCAACTCATCTTGGAAGACTTGTTTTTCCCTGTCAACTTTTCTGATTGATAACGCCCTGCTTCATGCTTGCTGTGCCTCGGTTTGCTGACATGCATAGCAAACATGTTTGCAACCTATTGTAGCAGCGTAGCAGCATTAGGACCCATTAGAACCCAGGCTGCTCTACTGAGCTGGTCACATTGTACCTGCTCAAAATCCTTTTGATGAATAAAGCTAAAAAATAGGCCATTGAGTTTTTTTCCTGTAATGTCAACAGGCTTCACGTTCTGGATTTGTCCCGGGGGCCCATGATTGGTGACCCCTGCTTTACCGTTTACTGTTTGGTGACTTTGTTTCAAAATGTTATTTAAAGGGTGAAATTTTAAAACATTGCTGACGATGCATTGTTTGAACCCAAATAGCACATGAGGTAATCCAAAGAAGGAAAACACTTAGCAGGTTTAGTTCAGAGGTTTGAACTTACCTCATTTCTAGTGAGGTCATCAACAATGTGATTTCTGCAGCCTGGTTTACCTGCTGCTCCAGAACCAGTTTCAGGACAGAACAGCCTTGTTTTATAATCTGATCAACCATGAACAAAAAGAAAAGGAAAAGCATTCATTACAATGATAAGGTATGTGTATTGTTAAGGGATTTATTCTGTACCTTGGTGGGTGCATCATGGTCTCTCTGGCCTACTACAGCTCTGACTTTGGTGAGGGTTAGCTGGTACCAGAATTCCTCATCCCCTCCCAGGGCTTGGGATTTATCCAGCAAGATGAGAGCCTGGGCATACTTCTGCTCTTTACAAGCCAGGCGGGCCAGACCAAGCAAACCTCTTGCCATTGCTTTCTGGTCTCCAAGTTCCTCAATTGAGAGAATGAAGTTATAATGAAGAGAATTAGCAGAACCATTGCAACAAACACTTTCAGTGGGCACAAACCATCAGTAGATCTATCTGTCAACAATAAACTGTAGGTCAACATTTTCTTTCACACAACTACAGACAATATTTATCAGTACCAAAGATGTATTTTGGTTCAGTCAGGCATGCCAAAATAGGAAAAATGTGTGTGATTCTATTTTACTTTCAGAGTCAGTTACACTAGGACACTCACCTGAGCCACCAAGTGGGCCTCTGCCAGGAGCCGCCGGGCGGGTTGATAGAGCCCCATGTTGAGGCAAACCTCAGCTTTGTTCAGCCAAATGTCCTGAGCACATACATTCATACGCTGCTGCCATGACTGAGCCTTTTCTTCCATCATGGCTTCCTAAAAAAAAATCAAAGATAGGACAATTCACTTTTTTTAATTGACTCAAACGGTAAACCGATGATTTTTAAAGCTGTATTTATCATACTTACATGTATCCACCTTGTTAAATATTAACAAGCTGAATACATGTTAGACATATTACACTGTGCACCCATACCCCACCCAGAAGAAAGCCGCATACAACGTGCACTCATTAGGGATCAGCATGATTTGCCAGCTATGTAATTAAATAGCAGGCATGAGATGCATCAGTCACTTAATGATTGATGTCACCTTGGTTCTTTGGGTCAATAGAAACAGAGGTAGGAATCTTCACTCAGGGGACAGGTGTGGCAGGATGGAGGAGCACAAATAGTTAGTTCATGGCTACGCTATGTGAATGCTGAATTCTTGAACTGATGAAAAGTTTGACTGTATGGAAATTGATGGACAATGGTTCTGACTTAAAACCTGTAAGGATAGCAGGGCTTCCTGGACTCAAATGTAGTTTGTTAGATGTGCTCTTTGGAAAAGGATACATGTAGACTAAAAAACAAATCACAAGGAAACTCTCTCCTGTAAACAATTAAAAGGCCTCTATTGACTTAGTTGTTAAACAGGAGTTCAACAGATCTCAGAGAAAAAGGCCCTTTTAGAGCAGTGATAACCAAGAGGAATCTTCCACCTGCATATACTGTAGGGCTGTGGCCTGTATGCCATCAGATGGCATCGTTTTGGCCCACAATATTCATTAAAGCTGAATAAAAGAGCAACATATAGAACACAAACAATGAAAACTGGAACAAAAAGGTTTAAATGGAGCAACAGTAAAATCTACATTCTCATTTAGATCTGGGTGTTAAGGCACTTGTAATTTATGAATCCAAAAAGCTTCCAGTTTTTTACATTTGCTTTGTCTATCAGCCTTCTGTATGGAAGATGGGATGTGGTCAGTGCCAAAGCCTTGTTATGTGCCTGGGTTACAGTTAGAAAGTCCAGAAGACACAGTCTTGTAAACGTCTTTTTGTTCTTCCAATGTAAAAAACAACAACATAGATCACAAATGTGGTTTTACAGGTAATGATATCATTAATGGTGAACTCATTCTTGGATATAAAATTCATAAATGTCTTCGTCTGTATTACATTTGTATAGTGGTTGTAACATGGTAACAAATTTCAAGGACTGTCTTTTTTCACTTGTGTGATATTCTCTCTAAGAAGTCTTAAAACCAGAGTAAATTTAAAGTAATACATTTGAATGGTTATTTCTTTAAATTGAAAACAATAATGAATGTGGACTGTGAGAAACCAGCTGACCTGATTGTAAGCTCTGTGAAGGCTCCTTCTCTCTTGTACTAAAGCAATTGCTTTGTGGCACCTGCAATCATGAACATATTAGTCATTAAATCAAAATGTACACACATTTCATGTGTACAGCTGAGTTGACAAACCCCATCTGCTCTTGTTGTTGGATTCTACACAGATTCAGCAGTTTCTCTTGATATGGTGAATGTGTCTCCAAACCCAGCTGACAACAACACAAGTTGCACAAGTTGTTAAAATTCTTTTACACCATGCCTACATCAAATGCCAGCACTGAGACGTCTTTACTCCCCTGCATGATTCAAAAACGTGTGTGAGGTCAGCAATGACCCAAAAAGACTAAACATTTGATGTGTGAGAATTATATGGCAACATTTAAAGAGCAGTGATGTTTCTTTGAGTTATTTTTGAGTCTCGTAATAATTTGTTAGCTGTAATAATATAGCAATCATAAAATGGGAGCGAGGGGGAATTGGCAGTGTGTGTGTGTTTGTCTGTGTGTGTGTTTGTGTGTCTGTCTGTGTGTGTGTTTGTGTGTCTGTGTGTCTGCGTGTGTGTGTGTCTGTGTGTCTGTCTGTGTGTGTGTTTGTGTGTCTGTGTGTCTGCGTGTGTGTGTGTCTGTGTGTCTGTCTGTGTGTGTGTGTCTGTGTGTCTGCGTGTGTGTGTGTTTGTCTGCGTGTGTCTGTGTGTGTCTGCGTGTGTGTGTTTGTCTGTGTGTGTCTGTGTGTCTGCGTGTGTGTTTGTCTGTGTGTGTCTGCGTGTCTGTGTGTGTGTGTGTGTGTGTGTCTGTGTGTGCGTGTCTGCGTGTGTGTGTGTCTGTCTGTCTGTCTGTCTGTCCGTCTGTCTGTCTGTGTGTGTGTGTGTGTGTGTGTGTCTGCGTGTGTGTGTGTGTATTTGTCTGTGTGTGTGTGTATGTGTGTCTCTATGTCTCTATGTGTGTTTGTCTGTGTGTGCGTGTGTGTGTGTGCGTCTGTGTGTGTCTGTCTGTCTGTCTGTCTGTGTTTGTCTGTGTGTGTGTGTATGTGTGTCTCTATGTCTCTATGTGTGTTTGTCTGTGTGTGCGTGTGTGTGTGCGTCTGTCTGTCTGTCTGTCTGTCCGTCTGTGTATGTGTGTGTCTGCGTGTGTGTGTGTGTTTGTCTGTGTGTGTGTGTGTCTGTGGCTGTGTGTGTGTGTGTGTCTGTGTGTCTGTGTGTGTGTGTCTGTGTCTGTGTGTCTGTGTGTGTGTGTCTGTCTGTGTGTGTGTCTGTGTGTCTATGTGTCTGTGTGTCTGTGTGTGTGTGTCTGTGTGTGTGTGTGTGTGTGTGTGTGTCTGTCTGTGTGTGTGTGTGTGTCTGTGTCTGTGTGTGTGTGTTTGTCTGTGTGTGTCTGTGTGTGTGTGTGTGTGTGTGTTTGTCTGTGTGTGTGTGTCTGTGTCCGTGTGTGTGTGTGTGTCTGTGTGTGTGTCTGTATGTAGGCCGATGGATCTGAGCAATTTAGAGTGGAGTAGTGTAGAGTAGTGTAGAGTAGTGTAGAGTAGAGTAGTGTAGAGTGGAGTAGTGTAGAGTAGTGTAGAGTAGAGTAGAGTGGAGTAGAATAGAGTGGAGTAGTGTAGAGTAGTGTAGAGTGGAGTAGAGTAGAGTAGTGTAGAGTGGAGTAGTGTAGATTGGAGTAGTGTAGAGTAGAGTAGTGTAGAGTGGAGTAGTGTAGAGTAGAGTAGAGTGGAGTAGAGTAGAGTAGTGTAGAGTGGAGTAGTGTAGAGTAGTGTAGAGTAGTGTAGAGTAGAGTAGAGTAGAGTGGAGTAGTGTAGAGTAGTGTAGAGTAGAGTAGTGCAGAGTAGAGTAGTGCAGAGTAGAGTAGTGTAGAGTGGACTAGTGTAGAGTAGAGTAGTGTAGAGTAGAGTAGTGTAGAGTAGAGTAGTGTAGAGTGGAGTAGTGTAGAGTGGAGTGGAGTAGAGTAGAGTGGAGTAGTGTAGAGTATAGTAGAGTAGTGTAGAGTAGTGGAGTGGAGTAGTGTAGAGTAGAGTAGAGTAGAGTAGAGTTGTGTAGAGTAGAGTGGAGTAGTGTAGAGTAGAGTAGAGTGGAGTAGAGTAGTATAGAGTAGTGCAGTGTAGAGTAGAGTAGAGTAGAGTAGTGTAGAGTAGTGTAGAGTAGAGTAGAGTAGAGTGGAGTAGTGTAGAGTGGAGTAGAGTGGAGTAGTGTAGAGTAGAGTAGTGGAGTAGTGTAGAGTGGAGTAGAGTAGAGTAGAGTAGAGTAGAGTAGTGTAGAGTAGAGTAGAGTGGAGTAGTGTAGAGTAGAGTACAGTAGAGTAGTGTAGAGTGGAGTAGTGTAGAGTAGAGTAGAGTAGTGTAGAGTAGAGTAGTGTAGAGTAGTGTAGAGTAGAGTGGAGTAGAGTAGTGTAGTGTAGAGTAGAGTGGAGTAGAGTAGTGTAGAGTAGAGTAGTGTAGAGTAGAGTAGTGTGGAGTAGAGTAGATTGGAGTAGAGTAGAGTAGAGTAGTGTAGAGTAGAGTAGTGTAGAGTGGAGTAGTGTAGAGTAGAGTAGTGTAGAGTAGAGTAGTGTAGAGTAGAGTAGTGTAGAGTAGAGTAGTGTAGAGTGGAGTAGTGTAGAGTGGAGTAGTGTAGAGTAGTGTAGAGTAGAGTAGTGCAGAGTAGAGTAGTGCAGAGTAGAGTAGTGTAGAGTGGAGTAGTGTAGAGTAGAGTAGTGTAGAGTAGAGTAGTGTAGAGTAGAGTAGTGTAGAGTGGAGTAGTGTAGAGTGGAGTAGTGGAGTAGTGTAGAGTAGAGTGGAGTAGAGTGGAGTAGTGTAGAGTAGTGTAGAGTAGTGTAGAGTAGTGTAGAGTGGAGTAGTGCAGAGTAGAGTAGTGCAGAGTAGAGTAGTGTAGAGTGGAGTAGTGTAGAGTAGAGTAGTGTAGAGTAGAGTAGTGTAGAGTAGAGTAGTGTAGAGTAGAGTGGAGTAGAGTGGAGTAGTGTAGAGTAGTGTAGAGTAGTGTAGACTAGTGTAGAGTGGAGTAGTGTAGAGTAGTGTAGAGTAGTGTAGAGTAGAGTGGAGTAGAGATGTATAGAGTGGAGTAGTGTAGAATAGAGTAGAGTGGAGTAGTGTAGAGTAGAGTAGAGTAGAGTGGAGTAGTGTAGAGTAGAGTAGAGTGGAGTAGTGTAGAGTGGAGTTGTGTAGAATAGAGTAGAGTGGAGTAGAGTAGAGTAGTGTAGAGTAGAGTAGTGTAGAGTAGAGTGGAGTAGTGTAGAGTAGTGTAGAGTAGAGTGGAGTAGAGTAGTGTAGAGTAGAGTAGTGTAGAGTAGAGTAGTGTGGAGTAGAGTAGATTGGAGTAGAGTAGAGTAGAGTAGTGTAGAGTAGAGTAGTGTAGAGTGGAGTAGTGTAGAGTAGAGTAGTGTAGAGTAGAGTAGTGTAGAGTAGAGTAGTGTAGAGTGGAGTAGTGTAGAGTGGAGTAGTGTAGAGTAGTGTAGAGTAGAGTAGTGCAGAGTAGAGTAGTGCAGAGTAGAGTAGTGTAGAGTGGAGTAGTGTAGAGTAGAGTAGTGTAGAGTAGAGTAGTGTAGAGTAGAGTAGTGTAGAGTGGAGTAGTGTAGAGTGGAGTAGTGGAGTAGTGTAGAGTAGAGTGGAGTAGAGTGGAGTAGTGTAGAGTAGTGTAGAGTAGTGTAGAGTAGTGTAGAGTGGAGTAGTGCAGAGTAGAGTAGTGCAGAGTAGAGTAGTGTAGAGTGGAGTAGTGTAGAGTAGAGTAGTGTAGAGTAGAGTAGTGTAGAGTAGAGTAGTGTAGAGTGGAGTAGTGGAGTAGTGTAGAGTAGAGTGGAGTAGAGTGGAGTAGTGTAGAGTAGTGTAGAGTAGTGTAGACTAGTGTAGAGTGGAGTAGTGTAGAGTAGAGTAGAGTAGAGTAGAGTAGTGTAGAGTGGAGTAGTGTAGAGTAGAGTAGAGCAGAGTGGAGTAGAGTGGAGTAGTGTAGAGTAGAGTGGAGTAGTGTAGAGTAGTGTAGAGTAGAGTGGAGTAGAGATGTGTAGAGTGGAGTAGTGTAGAATAGAGTAGAGTGGAGTAGTGTAGAGTAGAGTAGAGTAGAGTGGAGTAGTGTAGAGTAGAGTAGAGTGGAGTAGTGTAGAGTGGAGTTGTGTAGAATAGAGTAGAGTGGAGTAGTGTAGAGTAGAGTGGAGTAGTGTAGAGTAGAGTAGAGTGGAGTAGAGTAGAGTTGTGTAGAGTAGAGTGGAGTAGTGTAGAGTAGAGTAGAGTGGAGTAGAGTAGTATAGAGTAGTGCAGTGTAGAGTAGAGTAGAGTAGAGTGGAGTAGTGTAGAGTGGAGTAGTGTAGAGTGGAGTGGAGTAGAGTAGAGTGGAATAGTGTAGAGTATAGTAGAGTAGTGTAGAGTAGTGGAGTGGAGTAGTGTAGAGTAGAGTAGAGTAGAGTAGAGTAGAGTTGTGTAGAGTAGAGTGGAGTAGTGTAGAGTAGAGTAGAGTGGAGTAGAGTAGTATAGAGTAGTGCAGTGTAGAGTAGAGTAGAGTAGAGTGGAGTAGTGTAGAGTAGAGTAGAGTGGAGTAGTGTAGAGTAGAGTACAGTAGAGTAGTGTAGAGTGGAGTAGTGTAGAGTAGAGTAGAGTAGTGTAGAGTAGAGTAGTGTAGAGTAGAGTGGAGTAGTGTAGAGTAGTGTAGAGTAGAGTGGAGTAGAGTAGTGTAGAGTAGAGTAGTGTAGAGTAGAGTAGTGTGGAGTAGAGTAGTGTGGAGTAGAGTAGATTGGAGTAGTGTAGAGTAGAGTAGTGTAGAGTAGAGTAGTGTAGAGTGGAGTAGTGTAGAGTAGAGTAGTGTAGAGTAGAGTAGTGTAGAGTAGAGTAGTGTAGAGTAGAGTAGTGTAGAGTGGAGTAGTGTAGAGTGGAGTAGTGTAGAGTAGTGTAGAGTAGAGTAGTGCAGAGTAGAGTAGTGCAGAGTAGAGTAGTGTAGAGTGGAGTAGTGTAGAGTAGAGTAGTGTAGAGTGGAGTAGTGGAGTAGTGTAGAGTAGAGTGGAGTAGAGTGGAGTAGTGTAGAGTAGTGTAGAGTAGTGTAGAGTGGAGTAGTGTAGAGTAGAGTAGAATAGAGTAGAGTAGTGTAGAGTGGAGTAGTGTAGAGTAGAGTAGAGCAGAGTGGAGTAGAGTGGAGTAGAGTGGAGTAGTGTAGAGTAGTGTAGAGTAGTGTATAGTAGAGTGGAGTAGTGTAGAGTAGTGTAGAGTAGAGTGGAGTAGAGATGTGTAGAGTGGAGTAGTGTAGAATAGAGTAGAGTGGAGTACTGTAGAGTAGAGTAGAGTAGAGTGGAGTAGTGTAGAGTAGAGTAGAGTGGAGTAGGAGTAGTGTAGAATAGAGTAGAGTGGAGTAGTGTAGAGTAGAGTGGAGTAGTGTAGAGTAGAGTAGAGTGGAGTAGTGTAGAGTGGAGTAGTGTAGAGTATAGTAGAGAAGTGTAGAGTAGTGGAGTGTAGAGTAGAGTAGAGTAGAGTGGAGTAGTGTAGAGTGGAGTAGTGTAGAGTGGAGTGGAGTAGAGTAGAGTAGAGTGGAGTAGAGTAGAGTAGAGTAGAGTGGAGTAGTGTAGAGTGGAGTAGTGTAGAGTGGAGTAGAGTAGAGTAGAGTAGAGTAGAGTGGAGTAGTGTAGAGTGGAGTAGTGTAGAGTGGAGTAGAGTAGAGTAGAGTAGAGTAGAGTAGAGTAGAGAGAAGTAGTGTAGAGTGGAGTAGTGTAGAGTGGAGTGGAGTAGAGTAGAGTGGAGTAGAGTAGAGTGGAGTAATGTAGAGTAGTGTAGAGTTGAGTAGAGTAGAGTGGAGTAGTGTAGAGTAGTGTAGAGTAGAGTAGAGTGGAGTAGAGTAGAGTGGAGTAATGTAGAGTAGTGTAGAGTTGAGTAGAGTAGAGTATTGTAGAGTAGTGTAGAGTAGTGTAGAGTGGAGTAGTGTAGAGTAGTGTAGAGTAGAGTAGAGTAGAGTGGAGTAGTGTAGAGTAGAGTAGAGTGGAGTAGAGTGGAGTAGTGTAGAGTAGTGTAGAGTGGAGTAGTGGAGTAGTGTAGAGTAGAGTGGAGTAGAGTGGAGTAGTGTAGAGTAGAGTAGAGTAGAGTAGTGTAGAGTGGGGTAGTGTAGAGTAGAGTAGAGTAGAGTAGAGTAGAGTAGAGTAGTGTAGAGTGGAGTAGTGTAGAGTAGAGTAGAGTAGAGTAGAGTAGTGTAGAGTAGAGTGGAGTAGAGATGTGTAGAGTGGAGTAGTGTAGAATAGAGTAGAGTGGAGTAGTGTAGAGTAGAGTAGAGTAGTGTAGAGTAAAGTAGAGTACAGTAGTGTAGAGTAGTGGAGGAAAACAACCAAGTTTTACAGTAGTAGTAAAGTCAAACCTTATTTTGTGGATTACTACAGTAAGAACATATGAAAATAATACATCTGTGTATTAAGAGGCATGAGTGAAGACACACCTCAGCACTGATGAAACAGATTTCTGCTAAGATGCGCAGTAAGTCCCTCTCGCAGGTATGGCTTCCACTGTAACCGTGACAACAGTCTGTACAGCTTTCTTCCTCCGAGCATCTACATTCTGTAAGTGTGACAAAATCTGTGATGTGAAAACAGTAAACCTATTCTTCTCATTCAGGACTAATACAACTATTATAACTGTTCATATTTCCTGTGTCTCAGGTGAATCAGATCTATTAGCATTACAGATCTAATTTACAAATGAACAATGTTTTTAGAACCCTGCAAAGACAAAGAAGCAGATCTATCAACAGCAGTTACACATTTAAGCCTGTGGTTCCACTTATTCCTACTGTTGGGGCTATCAATAGGGCGAATTTGGTTAATAGAGTGTAATTAATGATTATTAAAAATGATCATTAATTATTTAATGAATTTTAATGTTATTACTAAAATTAATAATGATTACGGGGCACCACCCTGGAGACAGGGAAAAATGATCATCAATGATCGATTGAATTTAATATTATTATTAAAATTAATAATAACTACGGGGCACCACCCTGGAAACAGGGAAACAATTAACCAAACTCTGTTCAGTCTCACATGAACGATGAAGGGAAGAGTACGTGCACTGACCCTCGCAGCCTTTAAAACAGTATGAATGCAAAATAATACAAACAACTTCTCTTTAAAATATAACAAAGTTTAGTGGACTGGTTATAGTGGGACAGACAGGTGGAGTGGACTGGTTATAGTGAGACAGACAGGTGGAGTGGACTGGTTATAGTGGGACAGACAGGCTGAGTGGACTGGATATAGTGGGACAGACAGGTGGAGTGGACTGGTTATAGTGGGACAGACAGGTGGAGTGGACTGGTTATAGTGGGACAGACAGGTGGAGTGGACTGGTTATAGTGGGACAGACTGCTGGAGTGGACTGGTTTTAGTGGGACAAACTGGTGGAGTGGACTGGATATAGTGGAACAGACAGGTGGAGTGGACTGGTTGTAGTAGAACAGACAGGTGGAGTGGACTGGTTATAGTGGGACAGACAGGTGGAGTGGACTGGTTGTAGTGAGACAGACAGGTGGAGTGGACTGGTTGTACTGGGACGGACAGGTGGACTGGACTGGTTGCAGTGGGACAGACAGGCTGAGTGGACTGGTTGCAGTGGGACAGACAGGCTGAGTGGACTGGTTATAGTGGGACAGACAGGCTGAGTGGACTGGTTATAGTGGGACAGAAGTTGGAGTGGACTGGTTATAGTGGGACAGACAGGTGGAGTGGACTGGTTATAGTGGGACAGACAGGTGGAGTGGACTGGTTATAGTAGGACAGACTGCTGGAGTGGACTGGTTTTAGTGGGGCAAACTGGTGGAGTGGACTGGTTATAGTGGAACAGACAGGTGGAGTGGACTGGTTGTAGTGGGACAGACAGGTGGAGTGGACTGGTTATAGTGGGACAGACAGGTGGAGTGGACTGGTTATAGTGGGACAGACAG
Organism: Chaunax sp. Z400; assembly: GCA_037577475.1. Classification (NCBI taxonomy): domain Eukaryota; kingdom Metazoa; phylum Chordata; class Actinopteri; order Lophiiformes; family Chaunacidae; genus Chaunax; species Chaunax sp. Z400. The sequence goes on from CM075193.1 coordinate 24,764,848, forward strand.
GTGGAGTGGACTGGTTATAGTGAAACAGACAGGTGGAGTGGACTGGTTATAGTGGGACAGACAGGCTGTGTGGACTGGATATAGTGGGACAGACAGGTGGAGTGGACTGGTTATAGTGGGACAGACAGGTGGAGTGGACTGGTTATAGTGGGACAGACTGCTGGAGTGGACTGGTTTTAGTGGGACAAACTGGTGGAGTGGACTGGATATAGTGGAACAGACAGGTGGAGTGGACTGGTTGTAGTGGGACAGACATTTGGAGTGGACTGGTAATAGTGGGACAAAAATGTGGAGTGGACTGGTTGTAGTGGGTAAGACAGGCTGAGTGGACTGGTTTTAGTGGGACAGACAGGCAGAGTGGACTGGTAATTATGGGACAGAGAGGTGGGGTGGACTGGTTTTAGTGGGACAGACAGGTGGAGTGGACTGGTTATAGTGGGACAGACAGGTGGAGTGGACTGGTTATAGTGGGACAGACAGGTGGAGTGGACTGGTTATAGTGAGACAGACAGGTGGAGTGGACTGGTTATAGTGGGACAGACAGGCTGAGTGGACTGGATATAGTGGGACAGACAGGTGGAGTGGACTGGTTATAGTGGGACAGACAGGTGGAGTGGACTGGTTATAGTGGGACAGACTGCTGGAGTGGACTGGTTTTAGTGGGACAAACTGGTGGAGTGGACTGGATATAGTGGAACAGACAGGTGGAGTGGACTGGTTGTAGTGGGACAGACAGGTGGAGTGGACTGGTTATAGTGGGACAGACAGGTGGAGTGGACTGGTTATAGTGGAACAGACAGGTGGAGTGGACTGGTTGTAGCGGGACAGACAGGCTGAGTGGACTGGTAATTGTGGGACAGACAGGTGGGGTGGACTAGTTATAGGGGGACAGACAGGTGGAGTGGATTGTTTATAGTGGGACAGACAGGTGGGGTGGACTGGTTATAGTGGGACAGACAGGTGGGGTGGACTGGTTATAGTGGGTAAGATGGGTGGAGTGGACTGGTTGCAGTGGGACAGACATGCTGAGTGGACTGGTTGCAGTGGGACAGACAGGCTGAGTGGACTGGTCATAGTGGGACAGAAGTTGGAGTGGACTGGTTATAGTGGGACAGACAGGTGGAGTGGACTGGTTATAGTGGGACAGACAGGTGAAGTGGACTGGTTGTAGTGGGACAGACTGGTGGAGTGGACTGGTTATAGTGGGAAACACTGGAGGGGTGGACTGGTTATAGTGGAACAGACAGGTGGAGTGGACTGGTTGTAGTGTGACAGACAGGCTGAGTGGACTGGTTATAGTGAGACAGACAGGTGGAGTGGACTGGTTATAGTGGGACAGACTGCTGGAGTGGTCTGGTTTTAGTGGGACAAACTGGTGGAGTGGACTGGTTATAGTGGAACAGACAGGTGGAGTGGACTGGTTATAGTGGGACAGACAGGTGGATTGGACTGGTCGAGTGGGACAGACAGGTGGAGTGGACTGGTTATAGTGGGACAGACAGGCGGAGTGGACTGGTTGTAGTGGGACAGACATTTGGAGTGGACTGGTTATAGTGGGACAAAAATGTGTAGTGGACTGGTTGTAGTGGGACAGACAGGTGGAGTGGACTGGTTGTAGTGGGACAGAAGTTGGAGTGGACTGGTTATAGTGGGACAGACAGGTGGAGTGGACTGGTTATAGTGGGAAGACAGGTGGAGTTGGCTGGTTATAGTGGGACAGACTGGTGGAGTGGACTGGTTATAGTGGGACAGACAGGTGGAGTAGACTGGTTATAGTGGGACAGAATGCTGGAGTGGACTGGTTTTAGTGGGACAAACTGGTGGAGTGGACTGGATATAGTGGAACAGACAGGTGGAGTGGACTGGTTGTAGTGGGACAGACAGGTGGAGTGGAGTGGTTATAGTGGGACAGACAGGTGGAGTGGACTGGTAATTATTGGACAGACAGGTGGGGTGGACTGGTTTTAGTGGGACAGACAGGTGGAGTGGACTGGTTATAGTGGGACAGAAGTTGGAGTGGACTGGTTATAGTGGGACAGACAGGTGGAGTGGACTGGTTATAGTGGGACAGACAGGTGGAGTGGACTGGTCATAGTGGGACAGACTGGTGGAGTGGACTGGTTATAGTGGGACAGACTGGTGGGGTGGACTGGTTATAGTGGAACAGACTGGTGGAGTGGACTGGTTATAGTGGAAAAGACAGGTGGAGTGGACTGGTTGTAGCGGGACAGACAGGCTGAGTGGACTGGTTATAGTGAGACAGACAGGTGGAATGGACTGGTTATAGTGGGACAGACAGGCTGAGTGGACTGGATATAGTGGGACAGACAGGCGGAGTGGACTGGTTATAGTGCGAGAGACAGGTGGAGTGGACTGGTTATAGTGGGACAGACAGGTGGAGTGGACTGGTTATAGTGGGACAGACTGCTGGAGTGGACTGGTTTTAGTGGGACAAACTGGTGGAGTGGACTGGATATAGTGGAACAGACAGGTGGAGTGGACTGGTTGTAGTGGGACAGACAGGTGGAGTGGACTGGTTATAGTGGGACAGACAGGTGGAGTGGACTGGTAATTATGGGACAGACAGGTGGGGTGGACTGGTTTTAGTGGGACAGACAGGTGGAGTGGACTGGTTATAGTGGGACAGACAGGTGGGGTGGACTGGTTATAGTGGGACAGACAGGTGGAGTTGACTGGTTATAGTGGGTAAGATGGGTGGAGTGGACTGGTTGCAGTGGGACAGACAGGCTGAGTGTACTGGTTGCAGTGGGACAGACAGGCTGAGTGGACTGGTTATAGTGGGACAGAAGTTGGAGTGGACTGGTTATAGTGGGACAGACAGGTGGAGTGGACTGGTTATAGTGGGACAGACAGGTGGAGTGGACTGGTTATAGTGGGACAGACTGGTGGAGTGGACTGGTTATAGTGGGACAGACTGGTGGAGTGGACTGGTTATAGTGGAACAGACAGGTGGAGTGGACTGGTTGTAGCGGGACAGACAGGCTGAGTGGACTGGTTATAGTGAGACAGAAAGGTGGAGATGACTGGTTGTAGTGGGGCAAACAGGTGGAGTGGACTGGTTGTAGTGGGACAGACAGGCTGAGTGGACTGGTTATAGTGGGACAAACAGGTGGTTTTGACTGGTGGTAGTGAGACAGAAAGGCTGAGTGGACTGGTTGTAATGGCACACACCGTTGGAGTGGACTGGTTATAGTGGGACAGACAGGCTGAGTGGACTGGTAATTGTGGGACAGACAGGTGGGGTGGACTGGTTATAGTGGGACAGACAGGCGGAGTGGACTGTTTGTAGTGACACAGACAGTTGGAGTGGACTGGTTATTGTGGGACAGACAGGCAGAGTGGTCTGGTTATTGTGGGACAGACAAGCTGAGTGGACAGGTTATAATGGGACAGACAGTTGGAGTCGACTGGTTGTAGTGGGAAAGACAGGATGATTTGACTGGTTTAAGTGGGACAGACAGGCGGAGTGGACTGGTTATAGTGGGACAGACAGGTGGGATGGACTGGTTATAGTGGGACAGACAGGTGGGATGGACTGGTTATAGTGGGACAGACAGGTGGGGTGGACTGGTTATAGTGGGACAGACAGGTGGAGTGGACTGGTTATAGTGGGTAAGATGGGTGGAGTGGACTGGTTGCAGTGCGACAGACAGGCTGAGTGGACTGGTTGCAGTGGGACAGACAGGGTGAGTGGACTGGTTATAGTTGGACAGACAGGCTGAGTTGACTGGTTATAGTGGGACAGAAGTTGGAGTGGACTGGTTATAGTGGGACAGACAGGTGGAGTGGACTGGTTATAGTGAGACAGACAGGTGGAGTGGACTGGTTGTAGTGGGACAGACAGGCGGAGTGGGCTGGTTATAGTGAGACAGACAGGTGGGGTGGACTGGTTATTGTGGGACAGACAGGTGGGGTGGACTGGTTCTAGTGGGACAGACAGGTGGTGTGGACTGGTTATAGTGGGACAGAAAGTTGGAGTAGACTGGTTATAGTAGGACAGACAGGCTGATTAGACTGGTCATAGTGGGACAGACATGCTGAGTGGACTGGTTCTAGTGGGACAGACAGGTGGTGTGGACTGGTTATAGTGGGACAGAAAGTTGGAGTAGACTGGTTATGGTGGGACAGACAGGCTGAGTGGACTGGTTATGGTGGGACAGAACAGATTGTCACAGAATGACATCTTGAAACTTTTACAGTAAACTCTAACCAACAGAAGAGGAGTCAGTTCTCTCTGCATTCTGCATCGTTTCAAATAAAATAATCTCTGAATTAGGCTTAATAAAGATAGAAAATACAGACAGATGCAAGAAGACATTGGTGTCCAGCCATGTTCAGCTCAGTCAGGCTATGAGCAATTATGAGTCAAATTCAGATTTTAGGCTCAAGATAAACAAGCATGAAATACTCAGTCCCCCTCCATAGGTGAAGGTCACTGAAGAAATACTATATTCTATTACTGAATAGACATTAAATCTATTTTCAAATACATTTTGCTTAATAAAATAATCAGTTGAAAAGGTCATAATTTCTCTGTATTTAATACATTTGTCTTCAAGTTAACACTGACATACAAGGATATTGTTCATGGTTCAGGTTTGTGTTTATTCATGTTGTGTTGATTCAGTGAGTCTCACAGATTGAAAACACAGATTTCACATATTTTATCTCCATGTTTACCATCTTTCCTCACAGTTCCAGAACCCATACCTGAGGTTGAACCTGGTCAAAGTCTCCACAGCAGCACTTCTCACTACTCTGTCCTGGAGATTTGTGGTGAAGGCTGCTTCGGTAAAGTGGCCAGGTGTCAAAATCTGTCAACAGGAGATGTTTGTAGCCCTGGACGCCCTGAGGACTGTTGATATCCTGCATACCGACATTAAACCTGACAACATCATGTTGGTTAATGTGCAGGACCAGCCCCTCGGGGTCAAACTCATCAACTTTTGTGTTAACCGTCCAGCCGCTGCTGTTAATAGGTGGTCAGCCCCTTTGATACAGGTATCTTCATCTTTCAAATCCCATCCATTAATCTAAGAGAGTTTTTGTCATTCTTTTAAAGATTGGTCCAGCAGATTTCTCATCTTTGGTTCTTGTCTTCCCTTCTCAGGGCTCCAGAAGTTGTCCTTGGCCTGCCCTTCACCGCGGCCATCGATGTGTGGGGAGTCGGATGCATCCTGGCCTTCCTCTATCTCGGTGACCACCCCTTCGCTTTCAGCTCTGAACGTCAGATGGTAGGTCAGCTACCTCACACACATGTACACAACCAAGTGGAAACTTTATGTAGAAGCTCAGCTGATGTGACTCTGTATTCTTCTTCTGCAGATGAAGGCCATAGTCCACCTTGTGGGTCAGCCGGAGGATCACCTGCTCCGCTGCTGATGGGCCAACATGGAGACTAATGGTAGAGTAACCATGTTCTTTGTTTGAATTGATACAGTAATTTTAGTTAAAGTCCTTTTAAAATAGTTCTCATACATTTTTTGTCTGTTTAGACCGAAGAAGAATACACAGAAGCCAACTTCCTGACGACAGAAGATCAGAACACCGCCACTGACTGACCCACCTCACTGGAAGGCCTGGCTCATGTAAGTACTCTCTGTTGTTTAAGTTAAGACTGAAACAGCTCTGCCTGTCTCTGAGAGGTATAGGGACAGGATCAACTCAACTGAATCTGTCTCCAAATCCAGATCTATGAAAAAGAGGACGATGTAGAATATGAGGACAGTTTGGTCTTTATAAACCTCCTGAAGCAGCTGCTCCATCTTGACCCGGCTCAGAGAATCTCTCCCCAAGAAGCTCTGCAGCATCCATTTATCACCATGGAGCACCTCACAAAGATCCTTGACAGCAGAGCCTAGTAAGTGACTGTGTGTCCGGTAGTAGACATCACATATGGTTGGGTGGACCGATGGTTTGATTGATTGACTAACTGATTGTCATTCTTGTTCCAGTCTGGCCACCTTCCAAGCCTCCATGTGGGAGCCCTGGATTTCTGATGGAGATGTACCTCCAGTCTCACATCACGAAGATCCAGATATCTGGTCCATTGATGGAGACGTACCTCCAGTCTCACATCATGAATATCCAGATGTCTGGTCCATTGATGGAGACATACCTCCAGTCTCACATCGTGAAGATCCAGATGTCTGGTCCACTGATGGAGACGTACCTCCAGTCTCACATCATGAAGATCCAGATGTCTGGTCCATTGATGGAGACGTACCTCCAGTCTCAAATCATGAAGATCCAGATGTCTGGTCCACTGATGGGACTCAAGATAAAGACATCCATGGAGATGAAGCAGCTGCTGGGTCATCTGATGGAGGAGAACATCAATGGTCCAATGATGACATTTTGATTGCCAGGTCTTCAGAAGGGGCTGAACCTCCAGATTTTGCCCCTGATGTGTCAGCCTCCTCTAGTCGCCCGAGAAAGTTTCTCCACAGGATTCGTGGATTCTTTAAAAGGATCACGACTCCATTTTCTTGCTGTTTGCGTCCCAGTGTGGAGGACTAATTGTATTTTTGACATTTCTCATGTAAAATGATGTATATAGCTGATGTAAAGTTATTATATTTCAATGTAAAATAATTTATATATCTTATGTAAGAAGATGTATATATCTCATATAAAATGATTTCATTTTAATGTAACATCTTTACATAAACAGAATATATCATTTAAATAAACACTGTACCTTTCAGAGCAGAGAGGAAGAGGTAGATTAGAAAGACAGGGTGCATCAGAGAAAAGACAGAATGGTTCTGCGTGTAGAAGAGGAGGAGCTGAGCGGAGGAGAACAACTGAGCTCAAGGAATGGGAAATAAAACCAGATGCTGTCACTGCAATAATGGACAATTTACCTGGGTCCAAAATTCTCCTTTAAACAGACCATACAAAGTGAAACAGGTTGAATTTGTTACATAACATCAACTTGGGTACTGTTCTGTAACCTCTATGCCACAACTACAGTCACCACATTTAATAATTGATTTAATGAAGTCTTCATTGATTGACTGCAATGAAGACTTCATTCATTACATAATACAATCTCTTCAGAATATTCCAGCCTTCTAAGTATCTGATTAGTAAAACAACTTTTTAATTGAGTGAATAATTCACAATATATACGGTTCATGGACCAACAGGCTGTTGTACCTGATGTTCTTATATGACTAACTTTGGTAACGGTTCAACAGCTCCTCTGTCTGAAGTATGTCGGCTTGCAAGTCACTCACAAGTGTTGCGTCTTACCAACATGGGGAAGCAGGGCTAGCCAAGAAGGACAGTGTCATTCACAGTAATTTCCTCAAGCCCAGGGTCAGACAAGACCTCTGTCTATACCTGTGTCTGTTTTGATTTGTAGTTCTACACCATTAGGATTTGCACTAGTGCCCCTGGGCTCCACCCCAGGTTCAGAAAGATTCTTTGTGACTTGATCACTATAAGCTTATCACTTTACACATACTGATTTGATCCATTGCTAATATAAAAACATGAATTAGTTCAGCTTTAATTGACTTGTTAAGCCAAAAATAGACATTATGGGTGCATGATTATTATTCCCTTCCACTAACAAAGTGAGGAGGAGGATACAGGAATGGGTTCCATCCGACTGTCTGTCCATCACATTTTGTTTCCAGAACAAAACTCAAAAACTGTTTCATAAAACTTCCTACACACAACAACCAAATACTGAAGTGGTGCCTTTTACTATTTAGGAACTTTTATCATTTGTATTTTTTATTGTTTCCATGGTTACATGTTGAATTTAGGCTCATTGTATGACTGGCATTTGTCTCAGATGAGGGTTTTTGAGCATAACTCCTGTTAAGTCCCTGTCTAGGGGAAACCTGAACGTGACATGCTTTTTTTGTGTGCAGCTCTTCCCTCTCCCAATAAGGGCCAAAATGACGACAAGTCAAAATCACGTAGCAGTTTATTCCTGTATTTATTTCTGAACAGGATTAGAGCCCAAAACAACAAACAAAAGACCTTACAATCCTAAACTTACATGACCAAAATAAAATATCAGACAAAAGACAGCCGCTTACCTAACTCCTAACTCTACACTGGAGGAAACGTCTCAAAGGAAAAAGGGCTTCTGGATCTGCTACAAGAATATTTACATTATTTACAAAACGTACAAAGGTACTAGATCTCAAAGATGAACCGTGTTACTGATGCAAATCTGAAGTTACTAAAACAAACTTTAGTGTTCACATTACCGTCACAAAAACACATCACACTACTAAGAAACACAGTCCAAACTACACACGAGCGTTATTGAGAGTGGGTGAGAGCAGGTAGCGGCCGGCATCACCTGGAGCTTTAGGCTCCTCCCCACCAATCCGCTGCCTCGGACCTTCGTCATCCGCCCACTTGGATCTTTGCTCCTCCAATCCAGCTGCCAGGATTGGTGCCAACCTGCCCACTCAGGAGGACACCACCTGTAGCTGATTTCAAAACACTGATTGACTGCAGTGAGGGAGGGAGGAGAGAGAGAGAGACGTCACACATAACAAGGAACAATAACTCAAATATAACCTTATATGACTCCTTAGTCATAACAACTCCAAAATGGTTCAATTTCTTTTTCCACAACTGGGGAGATGCCTTTTGATATTTTGGGTATTTTAAGCATTTTGGTTTTATTTTTTATTTAGAAAATTGAACATTTTCTCACAGTTGCAATTAACAAGAACTGCGATTAACAAGGGCAGCTAAAATAACTTCTTTCTCATTGTCTTTCTTCAATGAAAAGCCCCCATGGTATAGGATCCTGTGTATTTCAAGCTTTTTTCAAGCCATCATTATATACAGGATAACTGCAGGGAGACAGGAAATAGGGGGGGAGCCACAGGTGGAAGCAAAACCTGGTGCAATGAGGAGGACTCTCCATTCATGGATCATCTGATTTACTGACTGAGCTGAACGATGCCCCAGTGTTTGTTTATCTGTTCCAGTCTCTGTTCTGACCTCTGTTGATCCCTGACTGTCAATTTGTGTTCCAAACAAAGACTGTTACAAACACCATCCATCGTGTCTCACTGAGAGTATCCACCATGGTAACAAGGCAACCGTTACATTATTATTTATGGGCTATGAGTCAAGTGTGACACTTTGTGATAAAATTCAGTAAAACGGTCCCTCTGTCTCAACCCTGCCAGACAACGCCCAATAAAACCATAAAATATGTCATTATTGGATTTAGATTTTTGTATAAATAAAACCAATCAAATTAGTAAAGAACTCTCTACGAAAAAACAAAACAAAACAAAAAAAACGACAGATAAGCATTTTTTTCCTAAGATGTCAAACTATCCCTTTAACTTTAGAAAGTACACTGTTAAATTTCATTACAATTTGCATCTGCATGTCATCAGTTTTGAATGTTTATTGAATTTTCAGCATAACACTGATGAGGCAGCTGTCCGTTCTTGGATGGTCTCACTGTTTCATGTGACGCAGAAACACAGAAAGTTGCTTTCATACAGTCAAAAAAGCAGCACATTGCTGACAGGAAAAAGCCTTTGAGTTTGTTTTGGGAAATGCTCTACATCTCTACAGAAATAAGGGTCGTCCCGAAGGTGGATACAGAGAACATATTAATGAATGCCAAATACAAAACTGTGTGACATGACACAATGACAGCTGTAAAATCAGGCCACAGTTGGAGTTTCATCTTTGAAAACAGGAGGAAAAATGACTCATGGTCCAAACTATTTGGTTCAAATGAATGTTGACTTCCTTCTACAATATTAAACAAACACAAATGAGCTGACTGACTGAAGGGTGATTTAGATTTGTCTGCATACCAACTTTAAACTGAAGGACTGTTAAGGAATTAAAAAATCAGTCATAAACAGCATCCAACTATAAACTTGAAAAACAACCATATTGAATTAAACTGCCATAAAGAACATGCATGAAAGTGTTTATTCTGTTGTATACAGCTATCACTGCATGTACTAAATATAAATCAATGCCTTTGCAAGTGTCCAAATGTCCCACTGTATGTGAATATACTGTATTACAAATAGTCTCCTGAGCACAGGTACACATTTACCTAACATAGACTGACATTAGCCCTTATGATGAGGGATTTATACCTAATAGAGGTTCATTTGAACGAAAGATGAACAGACACAAACTCTTCAGATCACGTGTTTGATGTCTGAAACGAGGAAACAAAGTGATCTATGACGTAGCTCAAAATGTCTATGTCAAGTGTTTGCATGAAATAAATTTATCTAAATCCAGATATATTTTTTAAGTTGAATGTACTAATATGTTTAAAATTGAGTGTACTAATTATTTTTTAGTAATTTGAGAGTTACAAACTCGTAGCCACAAATTAAGTATCTCGTGGTCACGAGTTAGTCTTTGTGGCCACAGCATATTAGACCTATTGTCATCTCCATGCAGTCACTGTTCATTGCTTTAGCCACTTTGCTGGGTTCTTGCAGACTTGTTTCTTTATTTGACACCTGCACGATGTGATCAAACTGTATATTTGCTGCACTACAGCTACCTGCTCTGTTCACCAGCCCAACATGCGGGACGTGCCCTCACTCTGCATCTCCATTCATCTGACTCCCTCGCTGTCTCTCCCATCTACACACACCTGTGCTACGACAAACACACTGGCTGGAGTCACCATGCACACCACGCACACAGACTGCACACCGAGTACAGAGGATTCAGAGCATTCTTGTAACACTACCCCCACTCTGGATGATAATTACACACTAATTTTAATCCACCACAGTAACAAAATTAAAACACTGGAGTGGTGATAAAATGCAGTCTGTCAGTGATATAAAGAGTCCATTTCCTCGTTGTGCGTACATCATATTTAAACACAACAAAACCTGTAAAGGAATTACATTCCATATCGCCATGTTACAGCTAAATATAAATAATATCCTGTATACAGTGGACTTCAGAAGGAGCCCCACAACACTACCCCCCCCATCACCATACACAACATCACGGTGTCTGCTGTGGAAACCTTCAGGTTTCTGGGATCCATAATTTCCCAGGACCTAAAGTGGGATTCATTCATTCAAAAAGGCACAGCAGAGGATGTACTTCCTGCGTTAGGTCAGGAAGCTCAACCTGCCTCAGGAGACGCTGACTCGGTTCTACACTGCAACCATTCAATTCTCATCCTCTCATCCTCTGTTCATCCATCACCATCTGGTTTGGGTTGCCTGCCTAAGGAGACAGGAACAGACTGCAACGGACCATCAGGACTGCAGAAAAAATCATCGGTGGTGGGAGATGAATGTATTTTCTGCTTCCAGACTGAAACTTTGGAACATTTATTTGTGCAATGTCCTCGTTTGTCCCCTCTGTTGGAACTTTTAAAAAGGTGGTTCCAAGTCCTGGGGGAGGTTTTTTTCACCCCATCTTTTCATTTTCGGTCCTAAATATTGTGTAAAGAAAAAATCTGTACATACACTGGTGAACTTTTTATCAGGCTGTGCGAAGTTGGCCATATGGCTGACACGCAAGCACCAGGCCCAGAGTGCTGGCAGTGTCGAACCGGTGCCGGTCCTTAAAGGACTTTTGAAGGCCCGATTAAGGATCGAGCATGCGTATTATCATATGTTGGACAATATACAGGGTTTCAATGCCATTTGGACAGTAGGTGGGGTTTTATGCTCTGTGGGGGTTGATTGGGAGTTGCTCCTCAATTTTTGAGAATGTTTATGTTTGCTTGTACAGCCAAATGTTGAAGTGACTGTGGTTTGTATTTACTTTTGTGATTGCTTAATAAAGGATTTTTGAAAACCAAAAACCTCTTTAGCTCTATGGCTAAAACTCATTGGAGGTAACTAGAGGGGCCCTCAATAGAGTCTAAGTCTCAGCTTTAACATGTCACAAACACATAAAGGCCACATGTCACAAATACATGCGCCAAAGACATCAAAAGCACAATTTTTGTTTCTCAAGTGAATGCAAACTTGAAAGCAATGACATCGTAATCTCAGCCGATCAGAGAACTCAGCTGCATCGTCAACTGCATCAAAGCCAAAACTCCCTATAGGAGTTTGGCTTTGATGTACAAGGACAGATGCTTATTAGTGTCTCATTTGAGAATTCATTGCAATTAATTGGTTGACTGGACCAGTGGAAGTACAGGTACGTACTTAGTTATTTGACTCTTTAATTAGATATGGAAAATTGGACAATACTTTGCCTGACAGTAAGTGAATGTAGACAAACGATTCCTATAGGCTTAAAATGGGGATATAACATGTGTGACATAAAATTGTACTATACTGTATATCTAGCCCATATTTTTAGGTATCAATCTGTCCTAATAAGTAATGTGGATTATATGTCTGGGAAAAAATCTTAAATTCACACCACAACCAAAGAAGCAGTGATGTTAGCCAGAAGACTTGTATGGTTCTGGGCATAGTAACGTTAATAGCTTAAAAAGTGTCATACTAATGAATTATTAGCATTTAATTATTATAAATATGCTTTGCCAAGCACAGGCGCTAATTATCTGTAGAGGAACACCTGGTTTAAGGTTTGGTTAGAAAAAAGATGATACCTGTAGCATAGTTAGCCATTACTAAAACACCGCTGTTTGCATGACAGCAGCTAGGTGCTAACAGTAGGCTTACGTAATGAAGGGTTAGCTTAATGCAGTTGATTATGTGCTAAAGCTAACATCGTTCATAGTATTATTTTTATATTATTACGATTTTAAGGCGTCTAATTTCCTCTGATTTTCAGGGATAGGAGAGGCATTTAACGACAGCACCAGACTAGAGCCACTTATTTCTTATATCTACCATGAAGCGGATACTTGACTTTCTGCGGCGCATCAAGCAGCCTTCTGAGGGCGACACTAACCACAGAAGTGAGCCTTTTGTTGGCTATCAGCTCCAAGACAAAGACCTCGGGAAGCTTCACAAAGCTGCTGCAAAGGGTCATCTGGAAAAGTTAAAAAAGTTGGCCAAACGAAAAGACGTCAACAAACCTGACAAGAAGAACAGGTAAGAGACACATCACCAACTGTTACAACAGGATGACAGGACTTCTGACAATAGTTGATTTGAACTTGCCAAATTGTCTTCCCACAGATAAATGCAACCACTCACATGAACATAATTGATTCTAGTAAAGCATTTTAAAAATATTATTGCAATACAAGAAATATAGACTGGAAGCTCCAGGGTGTGTGGCAGTATGGAATATTTTTCTGTGCAGTAGATCTGGTTTGTAGTCAAACAATGTTGAGTTTTTTAAATGCCATGTGTTTTACGTTAAATGTTTATGACACCACATTGTTTCTTTATTCTTGTGCTTCAAGGTAGGGTTTTGAAAGGTTGCGTTACCAAAATAATAATCAAACTATTTGAAACGTAAAGCCATACACACATTCTAAAACGTTTTTTGTGTGTGATTATATTTTGTTATAATTGAATTTTCATACTAACTATCAATTTCTCAAAGGAATCCCCGATTTTGCTGATTTAACCATAATTTACAACAGTACTGAATGCACTTTAAGATGCATCAGACAATAAGCGTGTCTTGAATGAAATGTAGTAACAATTATCATGGTACGTACTCCAGACATCATGTTTTTATGAATTATAAATATGTAGTAATGCAATTTTAAGACCATAGCCAAAATATTTAAGCACAAATTAATCAATTATTTAGTAAATACCAGTTTTACAAATATATCCATAAGTCCCTATATTCTTTTTTCTACTGAATTCTGAGTCAGACGTACATGTGAGACTTGGGCTCGACCACCAACCCGCCGTAACGTTGAATGAGCCGGTAACAGATGGTTAATGCAACTTTTCCTTAATTTCTACATATGTTTTGTATTAAAACACACAAAAGTATCGGTACCTGCAAATCAGAGGTCAGGTATCAGAAACTGATGGAAACAGAAAACAAAGAGAATCAGTATCTCTAATGAAAACAACAAGTAGTTTGGATGTAACAGACAAAGGCCTGTGTTATAAACAACTATAAAATAGTTGTAAATGTTAAGTGTTTTAATGTGAATAAGAATGCTTGCATATGATGAATGATGATGAAATGATCTCCTTCACTGTTCCAGAACTGCTCTTCATATCGCCTGCACCAGAGGACATGCTGAGGTTGTTGAGTTCCTCATTCAAAGAAAGGCCAATGTCAACCAGTGTGACAATGAGAAGAGATCCGCCTTGATGAAGGTAATCCCTGGATGACGAGACTCCAACACAGAGTCTTTCTTTTAAAGCTGAAATGAATCATTGTTGGTTTCTTTCCTCACACCTTGTTTCTCCACCATTCTCCACTTTATCAGGCAGTGCAGTGCCAGCATGAGAGGTGTGTACGCATCCTGCTGGAGAATGGAGCAGAGCCCAACCTGATGGACATGGATGGAAATACAGCCCTCCATTTAGCAGCAAACATCCCATCTGTCTCAACTGCTGCCTTGCTGCTGACGCATGAGGCTCACATCAATGCACTGAATAAGGTGATTACTTTTTTCCTCCTTCCTATCAGGATGTATCACCACTTCATACAGACCACATTTATTTGAATGATGAGTAGAACAAGCTAAGATGCTTGCAACCTAAAAAGTTCTTTACAAATAGAGGTATTCAAGTCATCTGGGGAAAATTTCTCTAACTTTTCCAACATTATGTAGGCTATTGGATATTATATGGATTATTATAATAATTTTTATATGGATATTTGTTGTAAAATCAGTTACTGCTGCTCTGATAACACAAATGAATGAGGCTGTTTGTTGATTGTGATGTCATTTTTAGCATGGATTCAGCCCGTTGTTTATAGCAGTCGATGAGAATCACAAAAGGATGGTAGCGTTTCTCCTCAGGGAAGGCGCTGATGTCAACGAACAGGACGTAGACCAAAGGTCAGTGCTGAACAACATCATCATTAGAGATACATGTCTTATAATCTCAATCTGTGCACACCTCAATGCTAACCTGCTACCGTATCTTCAGGTGTTTAGCAGCATGCTAATGGTAGCCTGCTGTCAAGCTCTGGAAATGTTTTTTGGACTTAAAAACTTAAACTGACTTTTTGTAAATGCTCATTTTTGGGTGAACTGTTCCTTTAGTGTCACTAAACCCATTGATTACATTTGATCCTGTTGCTGTGATTGGTTTTACCTCCAGGTCCCCATTAATGGTGGCTGCTGTCAGTGGACAACTCAACATGTTGGACCTGCTGCTGCAGTTTAACCCAGATAAAACACTTGAAGATCATTGGGGATGGACAGCTGAGGACTATGCAGATATACATAGGCATCATGAGTAAGTTGTCCTTGTATTTCTAATTGTCTTCCCAGATTGGTATTTCCTCTGTATGTTTGTGGTGAGATTAGAACACAGAACTGAACCCATATTTCCATTTTATTTCAACCCTACTGATCGTTAGAATTCAGGGTTAATTTAGTTTACAGTAACATTTTTAAGAGGCTGCTGCACCTGTTGCATGGTCCTTATGCAAAATTAACAATATTTTAATTTAAAATACCTGAAAAAACAATTTATCCAAATACCTGAGCATAATGAGTGGAAACAGAGGGAAACTGCTAGCATAGATCTGTCCATAAGTAAGAAAATTCAACTTGAATGCTCTGTGTTATATCTTGTTATATCTTATTACATCTTAATCAAAGCCCACAAATTGGCCATTTAATTGGTTTTCAAAGTTTACTTTATTCATCAGGAATCCTTTTTTTAGCTTTACTCTTCCCTTTTACTTTCCCTGCACATTCTCACAGCCACAGCACATGTGTGAACCTGAAGTAGAAAACCTTTCAATTCATGACATTTTCAATGTCTTCACTCTCTTGTAGTTGTTCCACTCTGATCAAGAACCATAGTGTCCACCGGAACGACAGGCCATCCCAGCTGCATCAGGGTCCCACCAAAAAGAAGGAAAAAACAGCATTAGGCTGTTCTTCCCAAAATGTTCAAGCAGGCCTCTCGTGTGAAAATTCCCAGAGTGAGGACAGCATGCAGGTCCATCAGTGTCCTGCTGACTCTGCACGTTCAGAACAGGATCATGAGTTGACCCCCCCCTCATCGAGCAGACGTTCAGCATCTGTCCCTGCTGTTTCCCATGAGGAGCTGGAAGGAGACAAAGATATAGTCAGACCTGAGGTAGGGAACCTGACAGTTGTTCTCCTGGATCTGAATTAAAAACAGGCCAAACAGTTCCAAAAATGTTTGGAGCTAACCATTAAGACATGTAGAATTGAATTTGTTGAAGATTTGTACTGTTTTAGTTTTGGATGAAAATCCAGTTTGCCAAAGTTGTGTCTTCATCCTGCATGGACTTTGCATGTCTCTTTACGTTGAATAGGTCCTGTTATATAAACTCACTTTTTCTAGGTGATGCAGTGTGAATGTTGTTCAACATTGTTCAACATTCACACTGGTATTCAAAACATAAATTCTATTCATAGGTTTCATTACATGATGCAGAAGAAGAAGCTGATGATGAGGTTTCTGAGTTATCGGATCCAGCTACAGTTGACCTGGACTCGACCTTCTCAGGCTCTAACCACCCCCCCCCCCTCACCCAGACGCTGAACCCAACAACTCTGTGTAAGCATTCATCTGCTTCACATGTTCACTTAAGCAATAACTACAATGCAATCAGTAGAGCTCAGACCTCCACCAACAGAACAATCCTACATGTCTGTGTAGCTTTCAGTGTGCAACAGTTAATAGATAACTTGTACATAACCCAAGCGAACAACATCCAGCTCATTCAGTGGTGATACTCCATTACTGACTCTGCTGTATTGTATTTTTCACAGACACAGAAGAAATGGTGACGATGCAGGAGCAGATACAAGAAAATGAACTCTTCCTTGAGACGCCAAGCTCTACTGGAGAATGCTCGATGGGTACTTTGAAGTATCTGGGTAAGGAGATGATCCTCTTGAGTTCCCCGGAGGAACTGGAGGCTGAAGTCGAAAACCTGAAGTGAGAACTACTTCCTAGTAATAGATTACTCTGTAACCATTTCCTTACATGGTCTTTGTCATGTATCAGTGCATCATATGTTTTGTGATAAGCTTATTTCATGTTTTTTTTATTTTTTATTAACTGACTTGAAATTTCTTTCTGACACTTGATACAGCCTCCAGCTGGATCAGGAGCAGGAAGAACACCAGAACAGCTACTACTCCAATGCCCAGCAGAAGAGGAGAGTTCGTCAGACCCAGAAGCTGCTGGATCAGGAACGCAGAGCTTGGGCACTGCGGGAGGAAGAGTACAAGAGAAATGCAAGTACAAGCAACAGGTTCATCCTCACAGGGATGTAGCCATGTATGAGTATTTCCCATAGACTGACACTGGAGCTTACTTTTCCCTTCAGTTCTTTCCCCACACACACCTACACCCCTGATCAGTGACTTAAAACAGACCGGCTTACCCCGTCATGGTCTGTTCTCTCTCCTTGTGTGCTCTATGTCGCCAACAGAACTAGACTTCAAGTAAAACATCACTCAAACAGTTGAATTGAAAACAGTCTAATCTATCAGGTTAAGATAATTTACCTGAGAACATCTATGGTTCTCTACAGAGCACATGTGATTCTCTGTGGAAAGGAAGGGTAACACAGCTCCAGAAATAATTTGGCAGACTTCCACAAATGTGTTCCATGTGTATTCTGAATTAAAATCTGTTAATATGAAACAACCTTATCTTGATCATTGGTCTTGTTTCAGGTCACTGAGGCCAACCAGAGGGAGCAAAATTTGCTATGTGAGAAGGCTTCGCTACAGAATGACCTGAAAACCTTGAGGGAAGACTGTGAGAAGATGAAAGTCAATCATCATGCAGAGATCGAGGCCCAGAGGAACCAAGTACTCCATGAGAAGGCTTCGCTACAGAATGACCTGGAAACCCTGCGGAAAGACTGTGAGCAGATGAAAGTCAATCATCAGGCAGAGATCGAGGCCCTGAGGAACCAGCTGGCCTCTGTAAAGTCTAAGCTGGAAAATGAGCGTCAGGCTCATCGAAAAGCGGAGACAGATTCCAAGTCCAATATGATCCTCCTGGCTGAGGCTATGAAGGAGGCCAAGCTCCTCCAGGCAGCTCAGAGAGAGGCAGAGAGAGCTCTGCTCCAGGAGAGGAAGGAGCACCAGCATCTCAAAGACAGACAAACAGGTTAGTAGAGATGGCAATAGATGGACGACTCCAAGCACCAAACTGTAATAACTTACAGATGTTACTACATTCATTTGCACGCCTTGCTGCTGCAGTACAGCAATGGCGCAGCGGCAGCAAAAGAAGGGGGGCTATGTGGGGGCTGTGTTAGCGGTACACGCTAGGTGGCAGCAGAGATCTTGCATCATGACTGAATGGGTGTAAATGTAATTGCACACATGTTACTATTTAATTAAAACGCAAACGTTATTTGGGAAACTAATCATATTAGCATAGCAAACTCACCGCTAGATGTCACTAAAACATGCACACTTGTTCTTTAAATATCAAATGTATGCTCAGTTTGATATTCTAAAGACAAAATATCAAACATTAAATATCTCAGGTTTAGAAATATTGTGTGATTCATATGTAGCAGTGTGTTGGAAAAGGTATATGTAAAAAATGTATGTTTTATTTTTAATGCTAGTGACAAACTCGGGCACTCATGGATCATTTTAAAATTCAATGCAGCAATTTATTTTTTGTAAATTGGTTGCCTGTTTCCTCATAACTTAAAGAAGGATAATTGATTAAAAATAAAAATATATGCTTTAAGCAAGCAGTACTCGGAAATGACGTTTGTTTGTGATCTTCCTTTCCAGAAAAACTTGTGGACACAGAGCCCAAAATCTGCAATGTGATGAAGATGGAGATGGAACAGCAAACGTATGTTTATCCGCTTTAATTTCCTTATTGACAGATAATATACAGTTAATTGTCCTTTCTGATAAACGTCGTACATTCCCAGAATACTAACACAGTTGTAATACTCTGAATATCTGTGCCACTCTAAAGACATACTGCAGATAGTCTCTGTTCCACGTTGACGTAGGTTTCTGTTTCTCCTCTCCACAGTCAGGCTGAAGGCTTCAATGAGAAGGGAAACCTATTCAAACACCGGAAAGCTTACTCAGAGGCTCTCAAGTACTACAAGAAGGCCATTGGTGAGATTATCACTAACATGTTCTTACTGTGGAAATTAATGACCCCTCTGGACATATTTTACAGCTCATGCTTCCTTCATGTACTTAGAAACTACATCACATCTTTCCTTTGCCATTTGTCTTCACTTACAATATATTTAGTGCAAACCTTCTCTGATTTATCTATAAATCATCACACATCAGGTTCCTTTGTGACTTTTTATCTGTTATTTATTTCTATTTCTCTCAAGATGCATGCCCCAACAACGCCGTTTATTACTGCAACAGGGCAGCCACCCACATGATTATTGGTCATTTTTTGGAGGCTCTTGAAGACTCCCAGCATGCCGTGCGACTGAATGACAGTTTAATAAATGTGAGTTTGAACAGACTCCTGCATCTAGCTTTACATGCCATAAGGCCCTGTTCAGACCTGATGTTAACAGACGTCCTGAGTGAACTGATCACAAGTTGGACAGCAGGTCTCTCAGACCACATTCAGAGGTGGTCTGGACCACATTGAAAGACCAGCTACTCCACTGACTTCCTCTGAAACAATAAGAAGAAGGAACAACAACGGACAGAACGAATTACACACCATCTGATTCAGCTTATTGAACTATAAACCACAGTGTCTAAATTGAGTCTGACCTGCCAACATTCAGCAGCTGTTGGAAACAAAACCCATAAAACAAGACATTTTATTGATGTCCAACATGTCGAATCTTACAAATACTGGAAACATTAAATATTATAGTATAGTTTGTGCTGCTGGTGATGTTTTGAGCGGAGATGTGAGAGATGATCACCAGTGGTCACTCATGTGGAGACGCCTTATAATGCTAGGTGTGAACTGTCAGACTCAAAGCTGTCCAGTAGAGATCAGATCATCAGGACGGATGTTAGTACTAGGCTGAATAGAGCAAACTGTCCAGTTTTGACTCAGTCCTAATGCCATGTTTCTCTGGTCCTACAGGGTCATCTGTGTGAGGGCAAATGCCACCTGTCGTTAGGAGATGCCTTGGCGGCCATTCTCTGCTTCCAGAAGATTTTGGAGCTCGACCCCAATAACAGAGCGGCCCTGATGGAGGTATGGATCATCATCAACATTTTAATTTAAGAAGGCATTGACTGTTTACATCTTGATAACTGCCATAAAGAAAGGTGCTGATAGATGATTGTTGTCTTTTAGAACAGGATTGCAGTGAATCTACTGACCTTAGAAAAGAGGGCAAATCTGAGCTTTGAGAAGCGAGATTTCAGACAGGTACTTCACACCCATTCTCTTCTTTTCCTCCAAACTCCCAAACAGAACTTCCACATCTTAGATGATTTGACATGTGATCAGTTTTTAGTCTGCTGTAAGAAACATCTGTGACATCACAATACGATTAACATCTTACATAGAACTGATGAGCTGAATAAATCCTGTGACTGCCACAGTGTTTTAATAGCTGACAGTCTATTTTTCAAACTTTGTGATTTGATGTTAACACTCTGAACGGCTTGTTTGACTTGAGTATTTGGTTTCCAGGCGGTGGACCTTATGAATCACGCCTTATCTGAGGCTCCTGGCTGCCACCGCTTCAAGATCCTCAAGGCTGAGTCTCTGGCTCTGATGGGACGATATCCAGAGGCCCAGTCTGTAGTAAAGTAAGCACAGCTGGTTTATGGTGTGGTTAGTCTCAGAGGTGCAGTCATCTTCTCTGCTACTGCTGGCCTCTTGTGTTATGATGTAGGATATGCTTTATTAGCTCTCGACCAAGGAAGGTGGTTTAGATCTACAAATTCCTCACAGCATCTCTTTAAACAAAACTTTCACAGGGATATCCTGCAATTTGATTCCACCAACGCCGACGCTCTGTTCGTCCAAGGCCTGTGTCTCTACTTTGAGAGCTGCATGAATACAGCCATACAGTTCTTTGTCAGGGCTCTGGATACGGCACCTGGTCACGAAAAGGCCCGGCTAGCCTGCAGGGTAAGATTGTCACTTCGTCTCATTCGTCCTCATTTAAATGGAAAAAGATAAACAGATCAAGAAACTATATAAGTAAACTGTATTTTTAAAAATGCATTTTATTTATATTGGAGCTTTAAACTGTCCTATGTAAAACAAATGAAAAGGCAGAATAAGCCAAACTGCACAACTAATTCTGCCATTTAGGCATTTATGAAAACTAGCAACACATTTACAAAACTCAAGTTTGCTTTAAGTGGACACACACACACACACACACACACACACACACACACACACACACACACACACACACACACACACACACACACACACACACACACACACACACACACACACACACACACACACAGGTGATACAGTACTTGCTGCTGCCCATAAATGGCTCATGAAATTGTAATCTTGAAGGCTGTAAAGAAGACTAAGCAAGTAAACAATGACCAAAAATGGTTTGCAAATATGTGAAGAATGAATTTTGACACGTTTATTGGACCTTAATAATACATTTTACACATTGCAAAAACATTTTGAATGTATGTAAATGAAACAACACCAGGACTTGTTCTCTTCCAACAACAGAAAGCAACAGAATTAAAAGCCAAGAAAGAGGCGGGAGAGCAGGCGTTCGCCTGGCGCGGCTATGAAGCAGCCTACCAGCTGTACAGTGAGGCTCTGATGATTGACCCCTACAACATCAATACCAACATCACACTCTACTTCAACAGAGCCTTGGCAGCAATTAAGGTAAACCAACACATCCACTCAGGAGTCATAGGAGCCCTCCATGATGCTCCATCTCTTTATGTTTGTGTCCAATCAACTTCTTTCTCCTCAACAGCTGAATAAACTTAATCAAGCCATCGACGACTTCACCAGTATCATCAAGCTAGATGACAAGTACATCAATGCCTACTCACAAAGAGCTAAGTGGTGAGTTTCAATGGGAGCATTATTATTATTACTATTATTATTATTATTATTATTATTTTTATTATTATTATTATTATTATTATTATTATTATTGTTGCTATTATTATTATTATTTTTATTATATTTATTATTATTATTTCCTCTTTGTCGAGCAGTTCTTTAACTGTTAGCTTTGTGTTGGCTGTAGTTACATGGACACAGAGCAGTACCAGGAGGCCGTATGGGACTACGAGAAGCTTTACCAGATGGAAAAGACACGAGGTAAGCTGCGCTCTTATGTAACTACTGACTGGTCTTGTTTGTACAGATTCATTGTGGCTTTATTTCAATGTTTTCCCTCTAGTTCACAAGTGGCTGCTGGAGGATGCACAGTGGAAGCTGAAGAGGAGCAAGAGGAAAGATTACTACAAGGTGTTGGGAGTCGACAGGAACGCCACCAAGGACGAGATCAAGGACGCCTATCGCAAACTGGCCCGCCTGCACCACCCAGGTAGTCCTGTTCCAGCCCTCCTCAAGGTGCAGATATTGATTTTATTTGTTGTGTATTTATCTTCTCTGTTGTGTTGTGTCATTGTCTCGCAGACCGCCACTTTTACAGGAATCCAGAGGTGCAAAAGGAGGAGGGAGAGAAGTTCAAGAAGGTGAACGAGGCTTACACGGTGCTCTCTGACACCAAGAAGAGGTTCCGCTTCGATCAAGAATACGACCTGGATGATTCAATATAAAATTCTGAATTGTTTTTCATTAAAACTTATCTCAGAATTCTGAGATAATTATCTCATTCGTTCAGAAAAACAGGGATTGTAGATTCATTTTTCATTTAATCTTTAACTGTTTCAGCTGAATGAATAAGTTTTAATAAATATAAAATAAAACTGCACATTAATCTTCATACATGGACTCAAGGACCTGTTTGAATTTATTGGAATCTAATGTGTTGCTGCCATCTGCTGGTTGAAGATGTTTACTGCTGCTGTTTGTGCTGCCTGATGGTTCCAGGTCCTGAAGGACACATCAGACTTCTTATCATTTTAAAATTTGCATTGCAGAACATATGACTAAATATCTGATTCAAATATTCTATACTATATATGCCCATTTAATCCCGATGCTTTTGTCCCATCATGCAACAAATCTATATGAATCAATCAACAGAAGATGAAATGGACTGCAGACCACTGACCTATACAGAAAATGGACAACTCTAAACAAGGAGTGGCTGTCTTATCATCGGAGGGAAAACCATGTGTGTTATGTGTTCAGACCATTAATATACTTCACTGCGATCCGAGGCAGCATCTTTAATAAAAAAGTCTTGATCTGAAATGTGTGTCATATCCTCACGTTACTGATTAATATCTTACAGATAACGGGCACAAATAAGTAGTTTAATACGCAAATGAATAGATAAGCGATTCATTACCTCCTCTCATACAATTGAATTGCTTTGACATAATCCCCTCTTATTCCTCTTGGGGATGGGTAGGGAGACAGAGTTATGGGATTGGTATGTGCAACTATGTGTGTGCGTGTGTGTATGTGTGTGTGTGAGCGTGTTGGTTGGTTGGTTGATTGATTGATTGGTTGTTTGATTGATTGATTTGTTGTTTGGTTGTTTGATTGGTTGTTTGGTTGGTTTGTTGGTTGTTTGGTTGGATGGTTGGTTGGTTGTTTGATTGGTTGGTTGGTTGTTTGTTTTTTTTGGTTGTTTGGTTGGTTGGTTGGTTGGTTGTTTGATGGATTGGTTGTTTGGTTAGTTTGTTGGTGGGTTGGTTGTTTGGTTGGTTGCTTGTTTGGTTAAATGTTTGGTTAGTTGGTTAGTTGATTGTTTGATTGGTTGTTTGATTGGTTGGATGGTTGGTTTGTTGTTTGGTCGGATGGTTGGGTTGTTGTTTGATTATTTGGTTGGTTGTTTGATTTGTTGGTTGTTTGGTTGGTTGGTTTTTTAATTGATTGGTTGGATGATTCAATGGTTGTTTGCTTGTTTGGTTGGTTGCCTGTTTGGTTGGATGGTTGGTTGGTTGGTTGAATCTTTGGTTGGTTTGGTTGGTTGAATCTTTGGTTGGTTTGTTAGTTGATTGTTTGATTGGTTGGTTGGTTGTTGCTTGGTTGATTGTTTGGTTGGTTGCTTGTTTGGTTGGATGGTTGGTTGGTTGTTTCATTGTTTGATTGGTTGGCTGGTTGTTTGATCTTTGGTTGTTGGTTGGCTGTTTGATTGGTTGGTTGCTTGTTTGATTGGTTGGTTGTTTGGTTTGATGGTTGGTTGGTAGGTTGGTTGGATGGTTGTTTGGTTGGTTGTTTGATTGGTTGGTTTGTTGGTTGGTTGGTTGGTTGGTTGGTTGGTTGGTTGTTTGTTTGGCTGGTTGTTTGTTTGATTGGTTTTTTGATTGGTTGGTTTGTTGAATGTTTGGTTGGTTGATTGGTTGTTTGATTAGTTGGGTGGTTGTTTTGTTGGTCGGTTGGTTGATTGGTTGGTTGTTTGGTTGGTTGGCTGTTTGATTGGTTGGTTGGTTGTTTGGTTTGTTGGTTGTTTGGGTGGTTCATTGTTTGATTGATTGGTTGGTTGATTGATTGGTTGTTTGGTTGGTTGGTTGAATGTTTGGTTAGTTGGTTAGTTGATTGTTTGATTGGTTGTTTGATTGGTTGAATGGTTGTTTGATTGGATGGTTGGTTGTTCGGTTGGTTGGTTGCTTGTTTGGTTGGATGGATTGTTGGTTGGTTGGCTATTTGTTTGGTTTGTTGGTTGTTTGTTTGATTGATTGGTTGTTCGATTGGTTGTTAGGTTGGTTTCTTTGTTAGTTGTATGGATGGTTGGTTGATTGTTTGATTGGTTGGCTGATTGTTTGGTTAGTTGGGTTTTTTGTTGTTTGTTTGATTGATTGGTTGGTTGGTTGGTTGGTTGCTTGGTTTGTTGGTTGTTTGGTTGGTTGGTTGTTTGATTGGTTGTTTGGTTGGTTGGATGGTTGGTTGATTGTTTGGTTGGTTGGTTGTTTGGTTGGTTGTTTGGTTGTTTGGTTAGTTGTTTGGTTGGTTGGTCGGTTTGTTGATTGTTTGGTTAGTTGCTTATTTGGTACGGTGGTTGTTTGGTTGGATGGTTGGTTGGTTGGATGGTTGGTTGGTTGGTTGGATGGTTGGTTGGTTGTTTGATTGGTTGGCTGGTTGTTTGGTTTATTGGTTGTTTGATTGGATGGTTGCTTGATTGATTGGTTGATTGGTTGTTTGCTTGGTTGTTTTTTTGGTTGTTTGTTTGGTTGTTTGATTGTTTGGTTTGTGGTTGATGGTTGAATGGTTGTTTGTTGGTTGACTGTTTGGTAGGTTTTTTAGTTGGTTCTTTGATGGGTTGTTTGATTGGTTGGTTTGTTGGTTGGTTGGTTGTTTGGTTGGTTGTTTGGCTGTTTGGTTGGTTGTTTGATTGGTTGGTTGGTTGTTTGGTTGGATGGTTGTTTTGTCGGTTGGCTGTTTGGTTTGTTTTTTAGTTGGTTTTTTGATTGGTTGTTTGATTGGTTGGTTGGTTGGTTTGTTGGTTGTTTGGTTGGGTGGTCGGTTGTTTGGTAGTTTGGTTGGATGATTGTTTGGTTGGGTGGTCAGTTGTTTGGTTGGATGGTTGGTTGGTTTGTAGCTTGGTTGGATGGTTGCTTTGTTGCTTGGTTGTTTAGTTGGTTGGTTGGAGGGTTGTTTCATGTTTGTTTGGTTGGTTCGTTTGTCACCAGGATTTTTCAAAGTTATAAGACAAATGTCACGTTTTCTTTTCTTCAACGATTGGAAATTGGGCCTATTTCAAAATTCTCATAAAAATCTTGAACAGTAATATTCCAATCAAAATGAAAAAAATCAAGCTTAAAAGAGCCTCTCATGGACTACAGTCATGAGCAATGTGAGACAGATCCAGATCATAATTTGAATACGGGAAATTAAATACATTCTTTTATTTTATTTTATTCTCAAGATGGCGTCGTGGCACTCTGATTGCTATTTATCTTTGTGTTGGTTTGTGGTCAATGCTGTTGTAATACAGAATTCCCACTGTGGGATGAGTATTGTATCCTCTCATCTTATTTTATCATGTCTTTTCTTGTCTTCTGAGAAAAGACAGAAGTCTTCAGAATCCATGTGTTGTGTCTAATAGGCCTAGAAAATTGAAGATGATGCTGATTTGAAATGGCTAAAAAAATATAAGTGTAAAGTTTCTTCAATGTTATGAAATTGGATAAGCATAAAGCATTTGTAAGCATTTTTTTACATTCTGTGATTTGTCTTTTAAAACTTTTCCATCAATTTATTGAAAATCAAAAAGTATTTTTTTATTCTTTACACACAGTATCAATCTAATACATATTATTAGAAACTTTGTTGAGACAGAGAACAGAATCCTGGCATTAACAAGATTATTGTTCCTTGGTGGAGGCACAGTACGTCCTCTAGTGAATGCCCCTCTTGTTGTTAAGTTTTTCCTTTTTTTAATCTCATACCCATTCAAAAATAATGTCCTCTTTGGCAGCATCTTCCCAAAAACACTTAGATTATCACTCGACAGTTTGAATTTACTGCAAATGCCTAATTTACTGATTAAATAGTCCTAACATACCTGATGGAGGTTGATGCATTTACACTGATTAATTATACAAGTGAAGAAAGAAAGATGACATTTTTCATTCACCAGATGTATTTCAAGCCACAGCAGAGGACTACATATTGAATCTGTCCCTCAATGTATGGACTACAGTTATCCCTATATTCAATAACTATGGATAACTACGATGGATAACAATCAGATTTGGTCAATTCATGGTCCTTAATAACTGATCTTATGAATTGTAAGAGGATGATCAGTGAATTCCGTTGCCTAACACCATCTCTGGGTCATTTGTCCAACACCTCAGTTGACTTCTGTGATATGCTATCATCAGCTTTTTCACAGTGAAGAGAGAATTTAGTAGCAGATCACAGGAACACTGACAATAATATAAGTTTAGCCAAGTCTGTCGATATAGAGCTAAGCCAGCAAAGCTGACTAAATGATTAATGCTTCCAGACCTGAAGATACTTTAATAAGCAACAGACCACATCTCAGCTTTTTTACGATTCAAGTAGGTCTGGTGTTGGTATCATGTGTCTATTACATAAAAACATATAAATAAATACATAAATAAATACAAATAATAACCTCATCCAAACAGGAAATAGCCAAATCTTAAAACTGTCAGATTAAACTAGAAGGTTACTCAGAAGTCTATTTTCACCTATTATTGCTCTCTAAACTCTCTCAAGGCTGAAGCTTTTCATAGAGCAACATTTGACAAATGAGAGAATGGCTGAAATGGTGATCCGACAACCTGATTTGTTCCCTATCCCTAACTTCCTCGAGGACTTTGATGATGCTCCTATGGGATAAAGGATTCAGGAAAAGAGACACATGGACTCTGTGGTATCACCATATGTCATATGTTTTTGCTTTGACATTGAAATAGTTCTGTGTCTATCATATTTAGCATTTCCATGTTTATTTTACAGCTTCATTTAAAGTTCCAAGTACAATTCAGTTCAGACTATGTTGCATCACTATGATTTTTAAAGGTTACCTAACATACAGTACCAGTCAATAGTTTGGACACAGTTACCCATCCACTTGAATGCGAAACTGTGTCCAAATTTTTGACTGGTAGTGTATGTATTCATTTTAAAGAATCATTTTACTAATTCATTTGAGTTTTAGTCATATAGACAAAGTTCATGTTCATATCTTCTGTGGAAGATCTGCAGACCAGTCATGTAGCCAGAGTGATCTGTAAACCATGAGTGTGTATTGCAGACCAAAAAGACAAAAAGTGACGTGTGTATTGATAGGTATAAAACTGCATAGGAGTCACTATTGTGTTGATCATGTCATGTATCATGTTTGGAAGATGATGTTGATCTGACAGCAAATGATCCCGTTGACTGCAAACCAAAGTCTCCTCGTCTTTCTTTGACTTTCTACCACAACAAAACTGCCTCTCTGAGTCTGAACCAGCTCCTAGCCCGATGTGATTTGACGCTGAGCGAGTATGAGGAATACCTTAACACGATGACCCAGTCCAGCACAGTGATACTGAAACGTGATCCAAAGGACTGCTGGGTAAATGGGTACAACCCTTATCTGCTCGATGGCTGGAATACTAACATTGACGTGCAGTTCATACTGAATTTCTACAGCTTAATAAATTACATATGCACATACATCTGCAAAAGTGAGAACTCTGTCAGTGAGTTCTTCAAAACACTCATTCAGAACTCCAACACAGACAATGTCAGTGAATGTGATGAAATGAGGCAAATCATGCAGGCCTATTCCAAAAAGAGAGAGGTCAGTGCTCAGGAGTGTGACTCGTGCTTGTGGCATTAACATGAAGCATGAAGAAGTGTTCATGCAGTGTCATATTCATACCAACAGATGACAATCCAGTGAAAATGAGCCGCCCCATGTCACAGCTGGAGAACACAAATCACAAAGTGTAAATGTGTGGATGACATCTCTGACAGACAAATATAAGGCCCGCCCAGAAACACCAAAGTTTGAGGCAATGTGCATGGCTGATTTTGTCTCTACTTGCAGACTTGTCTATGGCCAACAGAAAAAAGGTAAAAATGTTTTGCCCCTGCTGAATGATACAGGATTTTGGTCAAAAGACAGGTGATAAGTCTGCTGGCATCTGATTTCACCACACATCACAGAAAAAACATCCAGAACAGTTTTATGGCTCGTTACTGAAAATGTACCTTCCTTACCGATCAGACCAGGAACTGACAAGACAGTTTTTACCCACATATCAGTCATTCTACAACAGTTGCTGGGTTCAACTACCAGGTTCTGACCATCCTGGGTCTGTCAAACGTGTTATCAAATGAAACAGACAGAAATATGAGAAAAACAGTAAAGACATTGAGGTTGCACTTGAGGAGTTTGAACAGAACCGAGGTGTGATTGATGAATGGTGTAATCTGGTGCCTGAATCTGAAGTGGTGAGGTTGGAATGTGTTGATGAACTGGAAGCAAGACAGCCAGATCATGAAAATGTACAAGAGGATGTCCCAGAATACAGTAAACAGGCTAATGCTGTAACAGAAGCCAGAGCTATCAGAGAGCCCTCTGCAATCGACCCCACAATGTTACGCCACATGTATCAGAATCTGAACCAGAAACAGGCAGGTGTATTCTATGCAGTGAGAGACTGGTGCGTAAAGCACGTCTGTGGCCTAAAACCTGAACAGTAATGGTGGTGCTGGAACAGGAAAGTCACATCTCATCGAATGCATCTACTCAGAGGCATCTAATATACTGTCCAAAATGCCAAGATGTGCTGAGGAGGCTGACATATCAAACCCCACTGTCCTGTTGACTGCTTTCACTGGAACTGCAGCCTTTAACATATCAGGAACAACACTGCACTCTCTGCTCAAACTACCCAGACACCTAAAACCCCCATTTCAAGGACTTGGTAACAAACTGGATGAAGTCAGATGTGAGCTTTTAAATGCTGATATCATCATCATTGATGAAGTGTCCATGGTGTCAAAGCGTCTTTTTGCATATGCGGATGTGAGACTGAAACAGATCAAAGGCAGTCAGAGACCCTTTGGAGGAATGTCAGTACTAGCTGTTGGAGATTTTTATCAGCTCCCACCTGTACATCTGCCTACCCCTCTGTGTGTGCATGACCCATTAGAGATTGACTTGTGGCAGGATCACTTTCAGATGATCACTCTGACTGAGATTATGCGTCAGAAAGATGATATTGCTGAATGCTGAACTGTATCAGAGTGAAAGGAAAGTCAGATGCATTGTCTGAAGCAGACAGAGCTTCTTTGTCACAGACCATCACTCAACCAGCACTTTGTCCAACTGATGCCCTGCACATATTTGCAACTAACAAACAAGTCAGTTCACACAACTCTGCAACATTAGCTCTGCTCCATTCTGATATCACTACAGCTGATGCAGATGACTACAAAAAGGGCCCACAAACTGGAAAAATGACACGACAATCCACAACATTTAAAGGAGGCAAAAGTGATCAAGCAGATACACTAGAAGTTGCTGAGGGTACCCGTGTCATGCTAACCAGAAACATTGACATCTCTCAGGGATTAGTGAATGGATCATTCTGTACACTGGTCAGAATAATAAGGTCAGAACAAACGCAGACAGTTTCCCATTAAACTGGCTTTTGCTTGTACAATACATAAGGTCCAAGGTATGACAAGAACATCAGCTGTGGTCTCACTGAAACACATTTTTCAACCTTGCATGGCTTACGTTGCTATCAGTCGAGTGACCTCTCTCAGTGGACTGCACATGCTGGACATGGATGAGAGTAAAATATATGCAAACACACTTGTCACTGCAGCTTTAGAGACCATGAGACAAGTCAACCTGGATGATATGATGCCTCTTCTTCATATCAAACAAACACTGAGCAGACATGACACTCTGACCATTGTTCACCATAACACAGAGGGACTGTCAGCTCATGTGAATGACATCAAAAGCCATTATGAACTGTGTCTTGCACATGTTTTATGTCTCACTGAAACTCACCCACAAGATTCAGTCTCCATTTGGAAGGTTACACTATGTTCAAGCGCAACAGACACCTGTCCTACACAAAGTTCCCACAAATGGCTATGGTGGTGGAGTTGCTCTTTATGTGAAAAAACACTTTCAAGTGCATGAGAAAGAGTATGTACACAATGTGACTGACCTTGAGTTTTTAGCTGTGAAGGTTGAAGCTCCAGTGAATGCACTGATTGCAGCTGTTTACAGACCACCAGACTACAGTGTGACATCATTCCTGTCAAACCTTTGGGAGCTTTTTGGACTCACT
This sequence comes from Chaunax sp. Z400, assembly GCA_037577475.1. Taxonomy (NCBI): domain Eukaryota; kingdom Metazoa; phylum Chordata; class Actinopteri; order Lophiiformes; family Chaunacidae; genus Chaunax; species Chaunax sp. Z400. Next base: position 24,795,794 of record CM075193.1, read on the forward strand.
GGAGATCATGGATTGTCACCCCATCATTGTCTGTGGTGATTTCAATGAGAACATCTTATCCAACACAAGTAAGCCAATCCTGGATCTGTCTCCATTCTGGTGTCATGAAAACCTATTACAGTTATCACAATCTTGTGTTCTGTGTAATGTGCTTCAACAGTTCATGAAGAAGTCAGATGAGTTTTATTGAAAAATGCAAAGGACTTGTGACTAAATTAATATTTTCACACTTAATTTATTTGCCATTTGTGGAAAAATGCACTTTTTGTTGAAACACTAGATCCTTTTAATAAGCAATGATGAAATCAAAAAGAATATATCACAGGCCTTGTATCATGTCATGCATCCTGTTGTGGTAACTACATTTTGTTTGGTAACCATGATGTTACCAGTCATATTTTGGCCTGTGCATTTATCAGGGTGGGTGTTGGTCAGGGTTGATAAATGCACAGGCCAAAACTGATATTTACTGTAGTTGAAATTATGTGTTACTATTACCTATTACCTACCAGCTGAAACCCCATATTCTCAGCTAATGTCCCATTACCTACCAGCTGAAACCCCACATTCTCACCTAATGTCCCATTACCTACCAGCTGAAACCCCACATTCTCACCAAATGTCCCATTACCTACCAGCTGAAACCCCACATTCTCACCTAATGTCCCACTACAACCTCTAGTAGAATGGGTGGCCTTGACAGAGACTAACTTGTATAAGTTTCCTTTCCTACCTCGATGGGAGACACATTTCTCCTGAGTCTTCTGTGATGAAACTTGCTCACCTTGGTCTCACCTCCTTCAGCACTGAGGATCAGCTTTGAACACATGAGACACCATGCTGCTAAAGACCACAAGCTGCAGTGCTAGCTTCATTGTCAATCTACAGCAGACCCATCACCACACAGAGACATGTTCCATGTCTTCACTCAGCTGCTCTTCAAAGAGGATGAGATAACACCTGCCAGACCTCGCTTCGCCTCGTCTCTGTCTCTGAGACTCTGGATGAGCTCATATGGTGGATCAGAGCCATCACTGCTGGACCACAGAGACATGTTTTCCCTCTGCCAGTGCCAAGGCTTCTTTGCAACACAGCAAAAGGTATTGTTGACATAATTTTATGATTTAATTTTGCATTCTTGTATTATTTTTGTATTAATCCAACTGTTTTAATGACACTGTCGCTCTTGAATGTTATGTTACATTGTCATTTACATCAACATCTTTCTTCAGCTGCTCCTCTACTGTCATCCATCCACTTCACAGTGGAGACACTCAGACTGCACAGAGATTTGAACATGTAAAAGGAGCTGAACATCATCCAGCCTTCCACAACTTCTCTGTTTGAAATGGCACTGGACAGAAAATGGTTTGCTGCTTGCATGTTTGACCTTTTCCAAGAATAAAGCCTGGTAACAAACCATCATCATCATTGTCATTACTGTTCTCTCAGTTTTGGTTACCTAAAGCAATACAAACTGATCAGGGATCAAATTTCATGTCGAAAATTTCTACTCAAGTAATGAAACAACTTGACGCAACTCACTGCTGTTCAAGTGCATATCAGCCAGAGAGTTGAGGGGCGATTGAACGCTGTCACTGAGGAGGGTAAAACAGTCTCTGGCTGTCCAGTGCTGAACCTATCAAGTCCAGGTAGCCACGTTGCTGTCCGGTGCTGATCCCACTGAGAGAAACATTGCCTTATTGACTGATGATGATGGTCCGTCCACCGCTAGTTCAGGGACAGTTGAAAAATTCAGCATTGTTTAAAATTAATTGGTGTTTTCCTGGGCAAGCTCTACACAGAAAATGATGCTCCGCAGACTGTGGTGTTATTCCAGCTGTGGATGTTCACTTGACTGACGGTCCAGAGAGGGCCGATGCAAGATCCCTGTCCCAATGCTTTCAGACGTTCTTCTGCCCCTTAGATGATGATGTCTAATTGTGTGTGGCCAAATGATCCCCCTTCTGGGAATCCAAAATCAGTTACCCATTGTTTGAAATGCAACATGCTTGTCGGCCCATATTTTGTCTGCATGATAATTACTATCGGCCCTGAAGGCGGATTTTTTGTCTTACTTCCATTCTAACCCATGTTTCAGGGTGGAGAATATATTCTCTATGCCAACCCCGTCTACCTAATTAATGACGTATCGCATAAATTAAACACAGACGTCTCCGTGAGTCAGCAAAACTGAGAAAAAGCCGGTTACCGAGTCCAACTCAGGTAATCTTTTCGGTCAAAGGTCAATGTTTTCCAACCGCATTGAATGTACTTAAACACTAATACGTTTAAATATTGGAAACTAAATCCTTTTCTTCCTTTAATTTATTCAGACCAGAAATGTTAACATCATCATGTATTTAAAATATGACCAAGCTCTATATTATGTCACTCAATAAATTATTATTATGTCAATATTTCAGTATCTCACCCGGAGTAGTTCGTCGGACCTCAACAGTCCTCCTTAGGATCCCAGTGAAGAAGGTCCTGGAACGTCTGGTTGAACGGTCCTCGTCTCGCAAAACTCTTTGATGTTACAGGTGGAAGGAAACCTTCCAGATCACCGTCCGTCCTCGGTTCCAGACGATCTTTCAAGGGATCTTGTTCGTTGACACCAGATTGTTGTGGAGATTCGTACCTAATTGTCTACTGGGTGAAGAGATACTGATGAAATAAAGACTTAAGAAAATCGAGTTGTCTTTAAGAGGTTTTATTCTCAGTGCACAGAGAAGACTCAATCTGGAAGCAGAGTGATACACAGTCTGGTTCAGCAGAGGAGTGAAGATAAGCTTCAAACACAATCTTTTATACTACAGCTGAGTTGGGTTAAACTATGAGAGGCAGGTGTTGTTTTGCAGAGTTTTGCATTTGAGGAGTTGAGGAGCCTGGTCCTGGAGGTCAGCCTCACCTCGAGTGGAGAATGCAGCTATTGGCCATCTAAAACAGAATGGACATGAACATCATGGAGGTCTCTTGTTCTAACAAAACAACAAAGACAAAACTTCCTACAGATCTGATGAGGAAATCTGAAAATGTACTTAATCATCTGTTCACTTCTTATGCAAACAACTTGATTTTCAGCTGCTGTATCTTTATATTCAGTTTGTGTCCCTCCAGATTCATTATGATCTTCTGGAAAAAAATTAAATGTGTACTTGAGGTTGTCTGGAAAGATTAGATCAGGGGCATGAATGAGCCCAAACAGCATGATGAAACCCATGATGACACTGCCTGCTTGGTTACAATACTTTGATGCCTTCGATCAAAATCCCCACGTCCTCTGGCTCCTCATCCCCATCTTTTCAGATCATGTAAATCCCCATGACTCCAATGTCCCTCTCTGCATCCTCAGTGGTGGAGTTCTGAACAACACAAACACAGAACACTTATGGTCAGTAGAATGCTAAACACCACCAGCAGAAAACTATATGCACAAATATAAAGGATTCATAGATCATCAACTGCAGTTTAGATAAGCAGACTAGTTGCTCAGTTCATTACTTGATGCCAACTGCTGCCAAATCACATTTTGGTGCAATTCATAGACAGACGTGGCCTGAACCTCAGTACCAAACATTTGACCTCAGACATCTAGCTGTGTGTAGGGATGGTGGTGAGCCATAGGATTTTTTCATCATAAACAGTGGAATCAGATGAATGACGTAGAAGGATTCAGAAATGTATTGATTGATTTATATAAATGACTCTTCATAAAAATATTTGTAAATGGAAACAAGAATATTTATCAATGCATGATTCAAAAAGGAAGGTTCACAATTGTATTTCTGATGCACACAAATATTTGTTTAAATAAATATGTAGTCAAAATCCAAATATATGCATTTAAAAGTATTTGCAGTATTTGTTAGATTGATATACAAACTGTTGAACCTGCATTTAGAAACACCTGTGTGTGGATGTTCTTAGACTTCACTGCCGTGGCTTCACTCACAAATGAATTTTTTTCAAAAGGGAATTATCTGTAGCCAGTCAGATGTCTCCTTATTTTTCAGCCAGTCACATGAGTGTAGACTCAAAGGTGTAATTTCATGTGATCACATAGGCTTACATTTGCACAGTCTGCGATTATAAATATGAACATGAGGAGAAGTTAAGAAACATTGTCACAAATGACTGTTTGGTTCAACAGTTTGTATATAAATGGACCAACAGCCATAAACTGTATGTTTTGATGAAAATTGCAAATAATTTTAAATACATATATTTATTGATTTCTATTCCATATATTTTAAACACACAATATGTAATTTTCTGCCCTGCTAAGCCTGTGGTCAAAACTGTGAGGAGATGGACCAACGAGGCAAAGTGTGAATTACAGGCCTGCTTTGACTGCACTGATTGGAGGGTTTTTGAGGCTGCTGCTTCTGACCTGGATGAACTCACTGACACTGTGACATCCTACGTCAGCTTCTGCGAAGACATGTGTACCGACAAAAACCTTCTGTAGCGACAACAAAGACAAACCGTGGTTTACAGCCAACCTCAGAAAGCTTCGCCAAGCCAAGGAGGAGGCCTACAGAAGTGGGGACAGAATCCAGTTCAACCAGGCCAGAGGAGGAGGATCTGTGAAGAGGATGTGTGTCAGCTCTTTCAGAGACAACAGATCAGAAAGGCACCAGGCCCTGATGGTGTGTCACCTTCCTACCTGAAAGTCTGTGCTGACCAGCTGGCCCCCATCTTCACACATATCTTCAACAGGTCACTGGAGCTGTGTGAAGTCCCCTCCTGCTTCAGACGCTCCACATTCATCCTGGTCCCCAAAAAACCCTCCATCACAGGATTAAATGACTACAGGCCTGTTGCCCTGAGGTCTGTGGTCATGAAGTCCTTTGAAAGACTTGTGCTGAACCACCTGAAGGATATCCGAGACGGCAGAGGATGTACTTCCTGCGTCAGCTCAGGAAGTTCAACCTGCCTCAGGGGATGCTGACTCAGTTTTACACTGCTACCATTCAGTCTGTTCTCTGCACATCCATCACCGTCTGGTTTGGGTCGGCCATTCAGGACTTGTACATGTCTAGAACCAGGAAGAGGGCAGGAAACATGGCTGCAGATCCATCTCACCCCGGACACAAACTGTTTGATCTCCTCCCCTCTGGTAGGCGTTACAGAGCTCTGTACGCCAAAAGAACCAGACATCAAAACAGTTTTTCTTACATCTATATTTCTTTCTATATCTTCTATATCAAATTCCTTTTATGTGTTCACATACTTGGCCAATAAAGCTGATTCTGATTCTCTCAATCAAAATAAGAACTAAAGATGAGTTGGATGATGTCATGAAGTAGCATGGGATCATGGGAGTTGTCTTCATTGTTATTCAGCCATCATTGTTTCAGACAGTGACTAAAATTACAATTTCTTTGGGTGTGAAAATTGTTGGAAATATTTGGGTCATAAATATATATAAATCACAAAACACATTTGTGAATCTTTATGTGCTCTTTCATGAATATTATATACATTATATAATATTGGGTGAATGAAATGCAAAGACTGTAAAGTGCTATATAAGCAGGCCATTTCCCATTTATATCTCAACTGTGTTTAAATGAGCATCTATGGACAAGAAAACCTTACAATAACACCCCCCCCCCCCCCCCCCCCCCCACACACACACACACCCAATACATTGAAAAGGATGTTCTCTGCGTTTCCACCAACCGAATCACTGATTTCCAGGACATTCTTGACCCTTTGCCCCTTCACTCCTCCTTTGTGCTTGAAGATCTGATTCAGCTTGTCTGAGGAGTGGTCCAGCTGTGACATGAACTTTGATTGCAGTGGCTTGGTGGTGAAAAATATTAAACAAGATACAGGTAATTGTTACTCGTTTATTGTAATATATAAGAATGCTGGATTATTGACTAATTCAAATTGTGCAGCCATTAATCATCAAGGACAATAGTAAAAACTGTCAACACATAAAAATATTCATCTTTCCTTCCTTCACTCTGCTGAAACAGGGCAGGCCATCTGTCTTTGAACTCTTCTATCATGGGCCTCTGCTCCACTGTTTCCAGTCTTCTGTGGGAGAAGGTTTTTTTCATGTTTGCTTTTATCACCACTTCATTGTCTCACTTTTTCAGTTCTGACAATAAAGCAATTCTGTCTTTCTCCCAGCTTTCTGTGGTTTCACCTTTTGGGTCTGGGGGAACGTAGTTAACCTCAGCCGTTCTTGGTTTCTTGTTTGCTGCAGCTTTTCCTTGGCCTTCTTGTTTGTGCTTCAAGGAGTTCACACGGATTTCAGGATGTCCCAGTCGCCCGAGCTTTGTTCCATAGCTTTGCATTTTATAGTGACTGTTTCCATCCCCAAAATCCTGTTTTGGATCCCAGCTGTCCCAAACAAGGATGGGTCCTCGTCAAAGCTGCTGCTACCTCTTCACACTGATAGTCTTTTTGATATTTTGTGTTTTTCAACATTTCTTGGCGAGGCCATCAAGGATGACTCCTTTCAGCTTTGGCCCAGGGTTGAAATATGTTCCATTTGTCTCAAATTCTGTCTTCTTTAGTTGTAGCTCAAATTCAGCCTCGTAGGTGAATTTGGGGACTACAAAAACCTTGGGCCAAGTGTACAATTTTGAGGGCTGAGTTTCTGGAGATGAATGTGGGGTTGAAGTGTAGAGTGTATCATCACTGCAGGATGGCTCTATGGAAGTGGTAAATGAGGTCTCCCCAGGTGAGTTTAATGGGTACAAAGTGATGGAGGCTCCTCAGATGACAAGATAGGGCAGTATATTACTTTCAGTGTGCTTTTATTTCGAATTTCAAACATCGAAGTTAGGTTTATGAACACGTTAAAGTCAGCATCCATGTATTGCAACCGGAAGTCCTCTTTCAATTGAAAGAATGTCTTTATTAATGTATGCAGTTCTTCCACTGTTGCTGGAATTTCAGAAGCCAAGGTCAGTTTTCTGGAGTCAGACTCATCACCAAAGATGATCTGCAGGACAGCCGGATCTGCGATTGTGGAACACCTTTAATCTAGAGCAGAAACAAAGGAGACGTAGAAAAAATACAATACATTAGAATTAGATTTGAGATGAAAATAAAAACAATTTTAGAGATTTTGTAAGAGCCAACCAAATGAAAGAAATAAAGTACTCAAGTGTCTTTAAATATTTATAACTGAAATAGTGCAAAGTATGTTTCAAGTATGTTTGCTTCAAACACATTTTATGTATCTGTATTATAGTAAATAGATTGAAAGTATATTATTTTATGCCATCATGACATATAGTACATTTTTACCAAACTAAATATAAAATATGAATATAGTGTACAGGGTTCCTGCACATTTTATACATGAATTTTCAAAACATTTAATGTTTCCATAATATTTTACTACATTTCTATGACTTTATTTACAGAGTTTCAAATAGTAAGGCCTACATCAGAGATCACATGGTGCAAAAATGAGGGTCTTCATCCAAGAGGAGGAGAGGAGATGATGGAGAGAACGATGAGGACAGGAGTAAAGGAGAGAAAAGGAAGGGGTGAGAATTTGGGGAGAAGATGAGAGACCGGGGGGACGAAGAGGAAGACGAGGAACAGGAAATGGGTAGGAGAGAAAGAGAAGGAGCGGAGCAAGAGGAGAATAGGAGGAGGGGAGAGGAAGAGGGAAGGAAGAGGAGATCATGAGGAGAGGAGCAGGAAAACAGCAGGAGAGGAGGAGGAGTTGAGTGAATGAATGATGACACTTACCTTTCACTCTTTTCAACATTACCATGGCAAACTGCCAACCATGTAGTCCACAAGGGGATGTGGGTCCTTCAGGTCACCAATCTCAGTACAAAGTGAAGTATAGCGGAACTCAAGTGCCGTTGCTAATGTCCGACCGACACAGATGGCATTATCATGCCTAGCACCCACATTGTTTAAGTAGAAAAAAATATTTGCACCCATGACTGTTGGTCTTAACATGAGGCGTGACGGTAAGGCGTATTGTTGGCACATTTTTTATGTTGAGTCAGCAGAAAGCAACTGAACCATGGACCAACAAAGACCTGGTCTAAAGGAAATGGGGCAGTATTTTTCTTGCTTTTCAGAGGGTGCATCGGACGCTCCTACAAAGGCCATTTATGCACAGACCTAATCTGGATTGCTAATATCTGTTCCACCCCTGCTTTGTCCTTCAGAATTATATTTCTGAACAATTTTATTTGAATTTTTTTTAATATTTATCAAGTACTACAACTCTAAAAATTAAATTAATCCAGTTGCTAAGTGTGTTTAATTGTATCTAAATAGATGTGATAGATTTGATCAGATTTGACCCTGTTTCGATGTGTTTGTGAGGTGTCTAACCTCTTCGATAGAGTTGGGTTCAGGTGTGCAATGTATATATTCTTCCAGGATTATCTCAGCAGAGGTCTTCCTCTCCCAGGCCAGAGCTTGGCGTGTTTTCTCTGCACAGTGCTCCTCCAGCATGGTAAGACAAAACTCTACCAGGGCCAGTCGCAGGCGCAGCAGTCTCTGCTCTGCTGCCAGCAACAGTCCATGTCTCTGACAAGAAACAGATAAGGAAACATGCACTCAGAATACTGAGCACAGAAACATTAGACCACAAAGAAAACTGTGACACACCCAATATATACAGCATGTATGAGACATGGAAAAAGGAATTGCACGGTAACATAGTGTCAATAAAGTTTGAACTGCAGGCACACTGTGTGCAGGTGAAGAGATGGCAGCAGGAGTCCGGAGTAACAAAATGAAAAAAAATAAATGAAAAAAAAACAAGACGAAGCTCGAGCTTCACTGCAGGTTTGTTAAAATAAAAGCCTAAAACTTACATTATTTGCATAATTCACCTCATATTCCATCCCAGCAGAGAGAGGAGAAGAAGTCTGTTCCTCAGTTTGTAGACAGTCAATTAAGCTTATTTTCCAGCGACAGTCTTTATTTTCATTCATTAATGTCTAGTTAATTTGTTCTGCACTCTGCATTCACCTCTGATGAACAGGAGTGGTAAACTGACCAGCTGCTGATCATATAAGTTTGAATTTATAGTCAAATATCAATTAATGTTTTGGACAATTAGCCTTTTATTAGGCCTTTTTTTTAGCTCAATTATGCCATCAGTTGATAAATTTAATTCATAACAGCCATCGGTTGTGAGGACACATTAAATGTTGAGAGAAATGTTGACAGAAAAGTACAATAACAATAAAAATCATAATCCCTCTATTATTATTGAATTTATTTTTGTTGTTGTTGATAATAAATTTATAATTGTAAGGATAAAAATGTTATTTATTGTTATTTATTAAAAACAATATTATTAATAGATCATTATTAAAAGGAGCAGTAATAGTAGTTACATCTTAATCTTTGAGTCTAGTATAGTATTTATTCTCAAAGTTGGCTCATCATAAGCATCAATTCAGATTTTGCACAGCATCTGTCATATGATGACCTGATTGATGTCTTTTCATCAAGGAAATGCAGACGTGTGCATCTGTAAAAGGCATAAATCCTAACAGACAGATCAAAAAACATCTGGGTTATATATATATATAATATATACTTATATTATATATAACTTAAATGGAAGTAAGTTACTTATGTTGAAGACAGGCTACTATTATTTTTACTATTATATTACTTTTTATTAGTATTTTATTTCAGGATAAAGTTTTTTTTACTGAAACATATACATTTAATTTTGTGACATATATATTTATTTATTCATTAATTTATGTGAGAGATATTTACCTTTTTGTGTTCTACATATTTAAATAAACATTTAGAAATACAGTTTGTTAAGTTTAATACTACTACTACACAGGGGTGAACACAGACACTAGAAGGGCTGAGTAATGGCTGAGTCGTGACAGCAGCCAGTGTTATTCCAGTCCATCACTGGCACTGAAGCCCTCAGATAATCTCATCTGTGTGAGAGGTTGTATCTAGTGTCAATAAAAAATGATTCCAACACCCACCTGCTGTTGACAAGTAAAAGTAATGAAGGCCTGATCTGTTTGTGTCAGAACATTGTTAAGCTGGTGACACAGTCCAGTGTGCAGGATCCACAAAACACACAAAAATGGAACCAAAAAAATCGTGGTAAATGAACTGTACCAATATAGTACCTTTCTAGTCTGACTGACGACTCAAAGCAGTTCCAGCACAAGTCAGCTTTCACCCATTCACACACATTCATACAGCGGTGGTGACAGAGGCTACCATGCAAGACACCACCTGCTCATCAGGAGAGGTAACTAATCACTCACACACCAACAGAACACTGGGAGCAAGTTGGGGTCAAGTATCTTGCTCAAGTGCACTTTGCCACACGTTCACATCGCACATACAGTGCATCACAAGTGGACACAATACAAGCACGAGCAACAGTTGCTACAAATTGAGAGTAAAAATGCCTCCCATCATTTTTGAGAGGACATCATCACAATGAAAGATGACATTTACCTCCTCCTGTGACGGGAGCAGCTGTTGAGCCTTAAGCACCACATGTTCCTGCTTTGTAACAGCTAGCTGCATTTGGGAGAGGCCATCGAGCAGGAAGCGCTGTTTGTCCTCTATCAGGGCAGAGTGATTGGCTAGGATTCTGGAGAGCAATATTGTTAAATTAAGGTTGGACAAAGACAGAAATCTATGGTTGTATGAGGTAGATATCAAATGTACAAATAATTATGTATGTACAGTATGTATGTACAGTATGTATGTACAGTATGTACAGTATGTATGTATGTACAGTATTGTATGTACAGTATGTATGTACAGTATGTATGTGCAGTATGTATGTACAGTATGTATGTATGTACAGTATGTACGTATGTACAGTATGTACAGTATGTATGCATGTACAGTATGCATGTACAGTATGTATGTATGTATGTATGCATGTACAGTATGTATGTACAGTATGTATTGTATGTATGTATGTACAGTATGTATTGTATGTATGTATGTACAATATGTATTGTATGTATGTATGTACAATATGTATTGTATGTACTGTATGTATGTACAGTATGTATTGTATGTATGTATAGTATGTATGTATGTATGTATGTATGTATGTATGTATGTATGTATGTATGTATGTATGTATAGTATGTATGTATGTATGTATGTATGTATGTATGTATGTATGTATAGTATGTATGTATGTATGTATGTATGTACAGTATGTATGTACAGTATGTATGTAGCTTATACTAAAACTATAGACTATAAACAGGCTGTAATTTGTATTTGCAAATGCTACATGGTATATTTTGAAGAATATTCCATTTGTAATTCAGCTCTAGAGTAACTTCTGACTCACTAACCTCAAACCATGACCACACTCCACATGTGCCTCTGCTGCATGTTCTCTGGAGCAGAGTTTGGTGAAAGCAGTGCCAAACTTTCCGAGTGTCTCACAGGCAGCCTTCAATCTCTGGACAACTTCGGTGATGACGGTCTCTCCAGGTTCACCACTACTAAGGGCATGTAGACATTCAATGGCTCCTCTGAATAACAAAAACTACATACTTCATTAGATCAGGATCACAAAAATTCACCATTTATCTGAGTGTGTCTGGTTAAACATCTAAAACAGAACATTTAATGGATAACAGTTAAAGCTTGTTAAAGCTAATGGTTTAGCCATTTGACTTTGTTTCGAGGGGGGTGTTTATTTTGCATCAAATATTTCCATTTTGCAAGGTATAATTGCCTGTAGTCTCTCAGCCTCGCAGATGGATACACCGCAAAAACTGGAAATGAAGTGAGATAAAATATCTTCAATCAAGGTAAAATTGGCTTGTTTTTCGTCTGCAGGACACTGTAATATATCCAACCCACTGACAGGTGCCATTGTAATCAGATAATCAGTTGTGGCAGTGGGGTTTTGGTTGAGCTCAGTGACAGGAGAGTAGAGAGAGTGGAAGCGACTCAGGGAATGGGGCCTCAGAGAGAGAGATAGTTGTCGAGGGTGTTTTGTTATGAACTGATTCCTCGCTCTCCCTAATATTGCAGTGTGCTGATCTAGGAAACGCTGTCTTCAGCCTTTTCTGCTAGTGATGCTGATGAGATGAGGAGGCTGTGAAAGTTTACAAGTTTCATCACTGTATTCATAACCTCTGGAAACTCTTCTACCAGAGTGGAGCACAGAACAGTCTGATGGATGAATTGTCATTGTCACATCATGGAGGGAGCACCATCATTGGTGGTGGACACAACATTTTCAGGTTGATTCCTCTCTGTGATAGCCAGGTATACAGTTGTGGTTAAAAGTTTACATAAACTTGTAAGGGGCATGTATATCATGGCGGGTTTGAGTTTCCAATGATTCCTACAACTCTTAATTTTCTATGATAGAATGATTGAGACACAAACATCTTTGTCACAAAAAACAATCATGCATTTTGGTTGTTTCACAAATTTATTACAGGTCCTCTGAAAATATGACAAAATCGGCTGGGTCAAAAATATACATACAGCAACTTTTTGTTTGTTCAAAGTGTCTGTTTAGCTTCATAATGGAGTTGCATTTTCATTTTAATATTTCCACTTTTGACAACCATAACAGAAGTTTTGCAAATTAGGCCTCAGAGCTTGTTGCAGGAAGAATAAATGTGTACTTTTCTGTCAACTCATCTTGGAAGACTTGTTTTTCCCTGTCAACTTTTCTGATTGATAACGCCCTGCTTCATGCTTGCTGTGCCTCGGTTTGCTGAACATAGCGTAAGACATGCATAGCAGCATGTTTGAAACCTATTGTAGCAGCGTAGCAGCATTAGGACCCATTAGAACCCAGGCTGCTCTACTGAGCTGGTCACATTGTACCTGCTCAAAATCCTTTTGATGAATAAAGCTAAAAATAGGCCATTGAGTTTTTTTCCTGTAATGTCAACAGGCTTCACGTTCTGGATTTGTCCCAGGGGCCCATATTGGTGACCCCTGCTTTACCGTTTACTGTTTGGTGACTTTGTTTCAAAATGTTATTTAAAGGGTGAAATTTTTAAAAATTGCTGACGATGCATTGTTTGAACCCAAATAGCACATGAGGTAATCCAAAGAAGGAAAACACTTAGCAGGTTTAGTTCAGAGGTTTGAACTTACCTCATTTCTAGTGAGGTCATCAACAATGTGATTTCTGCAGCCTGGTTTACCTGCTGCTCCAGAACCAGTTTCAGGACAGAACAGCCTTGTTTTATAATCTGATCAACCATGAACAAAAAGAAAAGGAAAAGCATTCATTACAATGATAAGGTATGTGTATTGTTAAGGGATTTATTCTGTACCTTGGTGGGTGCATCATGGTCTCTCTGGCCTACTACAGCTCTGACTTTGGTGAGGGTTAGCTGGTACCAGAATTCCTCATCCCTTCCCAGGGCTTGGGATTTATCCAGCAAGATGAGAGCCTGGGCATACTTCTGCTCTTTACAAGCCAGGCGGGCCAGACCAAGCAAACCTCTTATCATTACTCTCTGGTCTCCTAGTTCCTCAATTGAGAGAATGAAGTTATAATGAAGAGAATTAGCAGAACCATTGCAACAAACACTTTCAGTGGGCACAAACCATCAGTAGATCTATCTGTCAACAATAAACTGTAGGTCAACATTTTCTTTCACACTACAGACAATATTTGTCAGTAATAAAGATGTATTTTGGTTCAGTCAGGCATGCCAAAATAGGAAAAATGTGTGTGATTCTATTTTACTTTCAGAGTCAGTTACACTAGGACACTCACCTGAGCCACCAAGTGGGCCTCTGCCAGGAGCCGCCGGGCGGGTTGATAGAGCCCCATGTTGAGGCAAACCTCAGCTTTGTTCAGCCAAATGTCCTGAGCACATACATTCATACGCTGCTGCCATGACTGAGCCTTTTCTTCCATCATGGCTTCCTAAAAAAAAAATCAAAGATAGGACAATTCACTTTTTTTAATTGACTCAAACGGTAAACCAATGATTTTTAAAGCTGTATTTATCATACTTACATGTATCCACCTTGTTAAATATTAACAAGCTGAATACATGTTAGACATATTACACTGTGCACCCATACCCCACCCAGAAGAAAGCCGCATACAACGTGCACTCATTAGGGATCAGCATGATTTGCCAGCTATGTAATTAAATAGCAGGCATGAGATGCATCAGTCACTTAATGATTGATGTCACCTTGGTTCTTTGGGTCAATAGAAACAGAGGTAGGAATCTTCACTCAGGGGACAGGTGTGGCAGGATGGAGGAGCACAAATAGTTAGTTCATGGCTACGCTATGAATGCTTAATTCTTGAACTGATGAAAAGTTTGACTGTATGGAAATTGATGGACAATGGTTCTGGCTTAAAACATGTAAGGATAGCAGGGCTTCCTGGACTCAAATGTAGTTTGTTAGATGTGCTCTTCGGAAAAGGATACATGTAGACTAAAAAACAAATCACAAGAAAACTCTCTCCTGTAAACAATTAAAAGGCCTCTATTGACTTAGTTGTTAAACAGGAGTTCAACAGATCTCAGAGAAAAAGGCCCTTTTAGAGCAGTGATAACCAAGAGGAATCTTCCACCTGCATATACTGTAGGGCTGTGGCCTGTATGCCATCAGATGGCATCGTTTTGGCCCACAATATTCATTAAAGCTGAATAAAAGAGCAACATATAGAACACAAACAATGAAAACTGGAACAAAAAGGTTTAAATGGAGCAACAGTAAAATCTACATTCTCATTTAGATCTGGGTGTTAAGGCACTTGTAATTTATGAATCCAAAAAGCTTCCAGTTTTTTACATTTGCTTTGTCTATCAGCCTTCTGTATGGAAGATGGGATGTGGTCAGTGCCAAAGCCTTGTTATGTGCCTGGGTTACAGTTATAAAGTCCAGAAGACACAGTCTTGTAAATGTCTTTTTGTTCTTCCAATGTAAAAAACAACAACATAGATCACAAATATGGTTGTACAGGTAATGATATCATTAATGGTGAACTCATTCTTGGATTTAAAATTCATAAATGTCTTCGTCTGTATTACATTTGTATAGTGGTTGTAACATGGTAACAAATTTCAAGGACTGTCTTTTTCACTTGTGTGATATTCTCTCCAAGAAGTCTTAAAACCAGAGTAAATTTAAAATATTACATTTGAATGGTTATTTCTTTAACTTGAAAACAATAATGAATGTGGTTGGTTGGATGTCTGGTTGGTTTGTTGGTTGTCTGGTTGGTTGGTTGGTTGGTTTTCTGGTTTGTTTGTTGGCAATCTGGTTTGTTGGCTGGTTGGTTGTTTGGTTGGTTCGTTGGTTGCCTGGCTGGCTGGTTGTCTGGGTGGTTGGTGATTGGTTTGTTTGTTGTCTGGTTGGTTGGTTGGTTGTCTGGTTGGTTTGTTGGTTGTTTGGTTGTCTGGTTGGTTTGTTGGTTGTCTGGTTGGTTGGTTGGCTTTCTGGTTGGTTGCTTGGTTGTCTGGCTTGCTGGTTGTCTGGTTGCTTAACTGGTTGTTTGTTTGGTTGTCCAGTTGGTTTTTTGGTTGTCTGGTTGGTTGGTTGGTTGTCTGTTTGGTTTGTTGGTTGTCTGGTTGGTTGTCTGGTTGGTTGGTTAGGTGTGTTGGTTTGTTTGTTGGTTGTCTGGTTGGTTTGTTGTTTGACTGGTGGGATGGTTGGTTTATTGGTTGGTGGATTGTCTGGTTGTTTGGGTGTCAGGTTGGTTTGTTGATTGCCTGGTTGGTTATCTGGTTGGTTGGTTGGTTGATTGTCTGGTTGGTTGGTTGGTTGGTTATCTGGTTGGTTTGTTGGTCGGTTGATTGTCTGGTTGGTTTGTTGTCTGGTTGGGTTGTTGGTTGGTTGGTTAGTTGGTTGGTTGTCTGAGTGGTTGTCTGGTTGGTTGGTTGTTTGTCTTGTTGGTTGTTTAGTTGGTTGGTGTTGTTGAATTCAATATGCATGTCAATATACTTTAATATAATAGTGTGCATGCATCCTGCTGGAGGATCCTGATCAGTTGGTCAGCACATACTGACCTTTGGAACGGCAAATAAACATGAACCTGGGGTCATGTACACAAGATATGGAGGACGTACGAACACAACATTTGGAATGGTAACTTGAACTAAGTATGAGGCCATACGCAGATGTGAATAACATACGCCCAAGCTGACATTAGAAGGGTATATAAACTGTCGGGACTTGAGATCGGGGTTCCAGTTTATTGCTGTGTATCTTGCATGGTCTGTGAATAAATTGGGAACCCACATGACTTTGAAGTTCCAGAGACTCCTGTGTGTTTTTCACACCACAACATTGGATGGTTGGTTGTCTGGTTGGTTTGTTGGTTGTCTGGCTGGTTTGTTGGTTGTTTGGTTGGTTGGTTGGCTTTCTGGTTGTGTGGTTGGTTGCTTGGTTGTCTGGCTTGCTGGTTGTCTGGTTGCTTAACTGGTTGTTTGTTTGGTTTTCCAGTTGGTTTTTTGGTTGTCTGGTTGGTTGGTTGGTTGTCTGTTTGGTTTGTTGGTTGTCTGGTTGGTTGTCTGGTTGGTTGGTTAGGTGTGTTGGTTTGTTTGTTGGTTGTCTGGTTGGTTTGTTGTTTGACTGGTGGGATGGTTGGTTTGTTGGTTGGTGGATTGTCTGGTTGGTTGGTTGTCAGGTTGGTTTGTTGATTGCCTGGTTGGTTATCTGGTTGGTTGGTTATCTGGTTGATTTGTTGGTTGGTTGATTGTCTGGTTGGTTTGTTGTCTGGTTGGGTGGTTGGTTGGTTGGTTAGTTGGTTGGTTGTCTGAGTGGTTGTCTGGTTGGCTGGTTGTTTGTCTTGTTGGTTGTGTAGTTGGTTGGATGGTTGATTGTCTGGTTGGTTTGTGGGTTGTCCGGCTGGTTTGTTGGTTGTTTGGTTGTCTGGCTGGTTGTCTGGTTTGTTGGTTTTCTGGTTGGGTTTTTGGTTCTTTGGTTGGTTGCTTGGTTGTCTGGCTTGCTGGTTGTCTGGTTGCTTAACTGGTTGTTTGTTTGGTTTTCCAGTTGGTTTTTTGGTTGTCTGGTTGGTTGGTTGGTTGTCTGTTTGGTTTGTTGGTTGTCTGGTTGGTTGTCTGGTTGGTTGGTTAGGTGTGTTGGTTTGTTTGTTGGTTGTCTGGTTGGTTTGTTGTTTGACTGGTGGGATGGTTGGTTTGATGGTTGGTGGATTGTCTGGTTGGTTGGTTGTCAGGTTGGTTTGTTGATTGCCTGGTTGGTTATCTGGTTGGGTGGTTGGTTGGTTATCTGGTTGATTTGTTGGTTGGTTGATTGTCTGGTTGGTTTGTTGTCTGGTTGGGTGGTTGGTTGGTCGGTTAGTTGGTTGGTTGTCTGAGTGGTTGTCTGGTTGGCTGGTTGTTTGTCTTGTTGGTTGTGTAGTTGGTTGGATGGTTGATTGTCTGGTTGGTTGTCTGGCTAGTTTGTGGGTTGTCTGGCTGGTTTGTTGGTTGTTTGGTTGTCTGGCTAGTTGTCTGGTTTGTTGGTTTTCTGGTTGGGTTTTTGGTTGTTTGGTTGTTTGGTTGGTTGTCTGGGTGGTTGGTTGGTTGGTTTGGTTTTCTCGTTGGTTAGTTGGTCGTCTGGTTGGTTGGTTGGTGGATTGTCTGGGTGGTTGTCTGTTTGGTTGGTTGGTTGTTTTTCTAGTTGGTTGGTTGGTTTGTTGGTTGGTTGATTGTCTGGTTTTGTTGGTTGTCTTGTTGTGTTGTTGGTTGTTTGGTTGGTTTTCTAGTTGGGTGGTTGTTGGTTTGTTGGTTGTCTGGTAGGTTGTCTGGTTGGTTGGTCGGTTGTCTGGTTGGTTGGTTAGATAGTTGTTTTGTTGGTTGGTTGATTGTCTGGTTGGTTGTCAGGTTGGTTTGTTGGTTTTCTTGTTGGTTGGTTGGTTGTTTGGTTGGTTTTCTAGTTGGGTGGTTGTTGGTTTGTTGGTTGTCTGGTAGGTTGTCTGGTTGGTTGGTCGGTTGTCTGGTTGGTTGGTTAGATAGTTGTTTTGTTGGTTGGTTGATTGTCTGGTTGGTTGTCAGATTGATTTGTTGGTTTTCTTGTTGGTTGGTTGGTTGTCTGTCTGGTTGTCTGGTTGATTGGTTGGTTGTCTAGCTTGTTGTCTGGTTGGTTGGTTATGTGGTTGATTTGTTCGTTGTCTGTTTGGTTGTCTGGTTGGTTGGTTTGTTGGTTGGTTATCTGATTGATTGGTTGGATTGTTGGTTGGTTGATTGTCTGGTGGGTTGGTTGTCTGGTATTGTGTTTGGTTGGTTGGTTGGTTTTCTGGTTGGTTGGTTGGTTGGTTTTCTGGTTGGTTGGTTGGTTGTGTTGTTTGTTGTTTGGTTTGTTGTCCGGTTGATTGGTTCGTTGATGTGTTTTCTGGTTGGTTGTTTGGTTGGTTGCCTGGCTGGCTGGTAGTCTTATTGGTTGTTTGATTGGCATTTGTTGTCTGGCTAGTTTGTTGGTTGTTTGGTTGGTCTGGTTGGTTTATCGGTTGTCTGGCTGCTTGGTTGGTTCGTTGATTGCCTGGTGGGTTGTCTGGTTGGTTGGTTGGTTGGTTGGTTTGGTTTGTTGGCTGGTTTGGTGGCTGGTTGTCTGGTTGGTTTGTTGGTTGTTTGTTTGTTGGTTGGTTTGTTGACTGGCTGGTTGTCTGGATGGTTGGTTGTTTGGTTTGTTGTCTAGTTGGTTGGTTCGTTGATGTGTTTTCTGGTTGGTTGTTTGGTTGGTTGTCTGGCTGGCTGGTAATCTGATTGGTTGTTTTATTGGTATTTGTTGTCTGGCTAGTTTGTTGGTTGTTTGGTTGGTTGTCCGGTTGGTTTATCGGTTGTCTGGCTGCTTGGTTGGTTCGTTGATTGCCTGGTTGGTTGGGTGGTTTGGTTTGGTGGCTGGTTGTCTGGTTGATTGCTTGGTTGGTTTATTGGTTGGTGGATTGTCTGGTTGGTTGGTTGGTAATCTGGTTGGTTGGTTGGTTGTCTGGTTGGCTGGCTGCTTGTCTGGTTGGTTGGTACATTGATTGGTTGTATGGTTGGGTTTTTTTTAGTTGGTTTTGTGGTTGGTTGGTTGGTTGGTTGGTTGTCTGGCTGGTTGGTTGGCTGACTGGTTGATTGGTTGGTTGGTTGGTTGGTTGGCTGGTTTGTTTGTTGGTTGGTTAGTTGGTTGTCTGGTTGGTTGGTTGTCTGATTGGTTGGTTGGTTGTTTGGTTAGTTGTCTGGCTGATTGTCTGGTTGGTTGGTTGGTTGGTTGCTAAGTTAGTTGGTTGGCTAGTTGTCTGGTTGGTTGGTTGGTTGGTTGGTTGTCTGGTTGGTTGGTTGCTAAGTTTGTTGGTTGGTTGTCCGGTTGGTTGGTTGTCCGGTTGGTTGGTTGGTTGGTTGGTTGTCTGGTTGGTTTGGCCACTCCTGGACAGTTCTGGACTAGTGGTACAGGTCTTGATAAAGGGGTCATGAGTCCGACATGTTAAACAGACAGGATTAATTATTCTGCATTAGTAGAGTCATCACAATCCTTGGTTATCTGTTGTCTTATTATACATTCAGATGAATTGTTTTTATTTGAGTTATAAGGTGAAACAGACTGATTGCGCAGAATCACATGCAGATAGTCAAGCTTGGAATGTTAGCATTTAGGCCCTTCTATGTTTACAGGTGGAGGTATGTCCTCTCTTGGCTAATTTAAATGGATAAGTCACACCAAAAATGGTACATTATCTATCGATACTAACAAAGCTGAACAACATGCATCTCTTTGAAAGAGCCACAGAACATTCCCTTTTCAGGAAGCAGAAAGTATATTATCTTGTGTTTTACTGTTTTCTGCGCTCTTCACATGTGAGCCCATGAACAGCCCAAATGTGTATTTGTCTTTGAGAATAAAGAAGTAACATTGACCTGATCCAGAGGACATCTCTTTATTTTGACAAAACATCCACGTGTTAGAGGCTTTTTACCTAACATAACTTGGGGGCTCGTCCGGAATCCCAATATCCATTCCTCTTCCCTTCCACAGGCTTCAGGACTGAAACCACGCGTGGGGGAGTCTGGGACTCCTGAAAGAAAGACCTCCGCCCCAAGATGTTACTGTTTTGTATAAGGATTTGTATGAAGAGATGTCCTCTGAATCAGGTCAATGTTACTTCTTTATTCTCAAAGACAAATGCACATTTGGGCTGTTCACAAGGAGATGCAATGTGAGGACACAACACTCACACTTTTTACCTAACAACCTACCTCTCTTCATATGAATGTTTGTAACGTTATAAGTCAGCCTTTCCTGACATTTTTGTTCAACCAGTAGGTAGTATAAGGTGAAATGCCTAAAAAAGTTTACAAGATGTTCACTTTATAAACATTTTGACAGTTTTGTTGTTAATGGTTCTCTGTACTCTATAGTCTTAGGGGCTTTGTAACAGTGTTTAGCTTCAAAACACTAACCTTCCTAAATCTTAACTTTAAATCTATACTTTCTTTATGTGTATGTCCTACTTTAATCATATGTTCTCTTGTGTTTCTAAGAGATTCTATAAAAAGAAAATCAACCTTCCGTTTCTGTAAGAATGAAAAAGCACAATGCTATCTTCTTCAGGAAACCCATTCTAATGACATGGATGAAAAATTCTGGTTAAACCAATGGGGTTACAAAAACTCTTTAGCCACGGCACAAATAGGTCAGCAGGTGTCGCTATTCTGTTGAACAATTTCCCTGGGAAAGTCTTAACCACTGTTAGGGACACTCTTGGTCACTGGATAATCTGTGTTTTTGAAATAAATGATGACTTTATGATTCTAGGGAATATGGATGGGTATAATAATCTCAACCAAAACAGAAATATGATTATTGAGATTACAAATGATGTGAAAGGTCTTTGCCACAGGTATCCCACTGAAAAATCTTATATTTGGGGATGATTTTAATATGGGGATGGATGAGTGGTTTGATAGATTTCCCTCAAAATATCAGGGACACCATTACAATCCTGTGATGCTGGACTTTTGTAATGTTTTCAAATTGAAAGAGGAATATATATATTCCAACATCTTGAAATGGATCCCTAAAATAGATGAAAACTTCAAACGTGCATGTGATGCAGATATTATGGAGGAAGTGGAAAAGCTATGAAATGCTTATCCTTAGACAAATCTCCAGTTTCGGATGGTCTAACAAGTAATTTCTATCGACATTTTTGGGTTTATCCCAAAGACCTTATTTTCCTTATGTTAAAGGAAATTATTGAAACAAACACTCTTCCAACTACTATGAAACAAGGGATCATCACTCTCATCCCCAAACCTGGTAAGGATCCCAAATTAATTGACAACCTTAGACCTATAACCCTGCTTAATAATGATTACAAAATTTTAACTCGTATCTATGCCAACAGATTAAAAACTGGTATCACACAAATTATTTCAGACACACAAATGGGTTTTATAAAAGGACGATCAATTCATCAAAATATACGACTTGTGCTTGATTTGCTGGACTACAATTATTTAGTTGAAGATGAAGGTTTTATTTTATTCTTAGATTTTTTAAAAGCGTTTGACACAATTGAACACAAATTTATGTTTCGCTCTTTAGAATTATTTGGTTTAGGAGAAAACTTTTCAAATGTAATTAAAATGCTTTATAAGGACACTAATAGCACAGTCATATTACTGCAAGATACATCCCCAAGATTCCCAATCAATAAGGGTATCAAACTAGGTTGTCCCATTTCTCCTCTGCTTTTTATTGCAGCAGCGAAAATGCTCTCCATCCTTGTAAAAAATTCAGAGTTTGAAAAGTTGACTGTATTGGGCGAAGAGCTAGCAATTTGCCAACTAGCAGACGACACAACCATCTTCATGAACAATAGTAATCAGATTCCAAAAATCCTTCAAATAATCTATTCTTTCTCAAGGGCATCTGGCTTGAAATTAAACCTTAAAAAATGTGAAATACTACCAATTCATAACTCCCCTCTGATGGCATTTCATGACATGCCTGTTAAAACAACCATTAAATACCTCGGCATACATATTACAAAGGATGACAACACTCTAGGAAATCTCAGCATTTGGAAATATTTAGATAAATGGAAATCTTCTCTGAACTCGTGGTCTCCTACAGTGTCATGCTTAGTCATGCTCCCGTTTATCCTTCATCATGTTGTTTCTCTCTCATGTGTTCCTGCAGTGAACAAGAACATGTGTTCACATTGTTCACAAAGACTGGTTGGATGCTTCCTGTAATGAGAAGATTCCTGCTTCAAGTACTGTGTCCTGTTCTTAATCTGTCAGTCATTAGTTCTCCTCTCGTCTGTTTCCATCCATATTTCCCACAATACCCAGTCTATTTTAAGTTGAATGTGGCTGGTTTTCCTCTTATGTCCTGGTCTCACTCTTTATTCATTTCCCTCTGCTCTTTCCTTTTGATTTTGAAAGTTTTATTCTGCTGTTTTATTCTGTCTTTTTCAACAGCTTGTTTGGATAGTTTGTCCATTCTCACAATGTCAACAATGCACATATTAGCAGGAGAACACATTTATGTGACTTCAGTTTGGAAAGGTTTTTCTGTGATCCCCTTCTATTTCTTCTTCTTGGTAATTATTGTTGGTATCCATCATCAGCTGCTTCTGCTGTAGTGCAGAAAGCAGTGGTGGAAAAGAAGAATTCTAAACTTCATCTGTTCCCTATGTACTAAGTTACAACAGTAACACCACCATTGGTGAGAACTTCCCATTCATGAAAACAAATCAGGCTTAAGAAGTTATTATAGTGACATATTTTACAAAAAGGTGGTTGAAACAAGATGTTTACCAGTTTGATTTCATCACTGACATCATTATATACAGCTATGTGATGTGTTACAATGCTTGTTACTGCACACATCATTATCTACCATCACCTCCTGCTAGATGACTCTCTGAGATTACTTTTAATCCTCCCGACATTAAATGTAGGGATACAGTCATCAGTATGTCCGTCTGTCCATCCAGATGACTATATAATATAGTATAATTTTAATTTTCAGCATGGTGTTTCAACATTAAATAAAGAGTAAAAAAAAAGTCCTGTTCGTTGTTGTTAGTTGGTTTTTCATTTTTTTCCTCTCTTATACTATATTATATTACATTATATTATATAATACTATATTATATACAATATATTATATTATAGACAATATTATATATTATATATAATATTATATTATACTATATTATATTACACTATATTATATAATATAATATATAATATACTGTATTATATCATATGATACCATATTATATACTATATTATATTCTATTATATGATATTAGAATATTATATTATATTAAACTATATTATAGCATATTATCCTATATTATATTATATTATATCATATTATACTATATTATATTATATACTATATTTTATCATATTATATTATACTATATTATATTGACCAGACAACTGAACAGAACTAATATTGATTTCTTTTTCCTTATGTATTGACAGAGGATCATTTACAATGTCACTAGAAATAATATATAATAATAAAACTCTTCAGGACTGCTTTACAGTGAATGGATTACTGGCATTAAGACCCTTTGAATGGTCAAAGAATCAGAAAAAAAACCCTTGTGGATCAAATTGGCAAACTTTAAAGTCATGCATGTGGAGAAACCTTGGTTCAACATGGAAAGCGTAACAAGAGGATTTTAATGGTTAACAGCAGGAACTGTTTTTACAAAGGTTAAGTTTTGTCCTACGTGAGCTTGGAGTTGTGGCAGTGCTTTTTCAAATAGGATGTTTAAACTGTCTCTTATTTGCTTGATGTCATCTGTCCTGGTTGATATTCCATTAATATTGGAGCATCAATTTTTCTACTTCTCAGTTCTTTCAAGCTGTCCGAGAACAAGTGGTACAAGTATCACATTTGTAAAAATCACTCATCTGTCAGCTAAATCACTCTGGGATACATTTCAACACAGCACACGATGTGTTCAGACACATTTTATGAACATTCAGGCTGAAGTCACTCATTTAAATGATCACAGACTCAACATGCTTCACCATGAATCACTGGTGTGCAGCTAAAAAAGCTTAAAAGTAGCCCTTTTAAAATGTCTTAATTGGATACAACTAAACTAAAACATCACAATTACAAACATAACTTTTCCAACAAATATTGCAGCTTCTTATGAAGAAAAAAAAGAGAGTCATGATGTTAAAGACAAGAAGTGTTGTAATTATTTTTCTTTATCAATCTGCTTGCTGTCCCAATTTAACAAATTAAATAAAAAGTGCACTTCCTGTCATGTAGCAGGTTGAAATATTTGACTTTTTTGCAGAAAAACAACAGCAATTTCATATGAATCGACCCTTTGTCTTTCTCTTCGTCTTTTCAGGTTAAATCAGTCACTTGTTTTTTGTCTCAGTGTCAGATATGTAGTAAATTAGACTAGTGAGAAACACTGATTTAAAATAGGTTTAATAGAAATATATTAAATATATCGTCCTCTCTGTGGAGAGAAGTCAGTGTTAAAGCTCTGTATAAGAAAGAGAAGAAATCCTTTCGGTTGCAGACAAAAATAAAAAATATTAACAGCAAAGTCAACTATTAAACATTTAGTCTATTTTGCATATTCCCAGTTTCATAGCCTGTCTGTTGTATTTTACCTATGTGGGCAGCTGTGTGACCTCAGGATTTTGTGTTAGTTTTGTTTGACAAAAGTTCATCTCTAATCAAAAATGAGTCAAACACCGTTCATTTGATGAGCTGACGCCATAAAGTAGTCATCTGTCACAGATGAACATGCCTTGATCTTTTTCCTCAATCTAGAAAATTAAATTGTGACTACGCCTAGGGCATGTGTTTGATTAGTTAAGTAGAAATATGTTGGCATTAAATGAATTAGTTGTGTTTATGTTCATTAAATGTTTCATTCTTGTTTGTTGAACATAAATCAAAGAAAATTCAGATGAATTAAACTCATACATATCAATCCAATGAGAATGACTTTCCTCAAACCGATGAATCTGATATGGTCAGCTATTGCACATGCTCACGCCCACCGGATACAGAGAAAGTTCAAACTGGAGCGGCAGCGGAAGTTTTATCGACCTCCAGTACATACTGCAGCTAATCGTTTGGCATCCTTGAACTTAAGGGTAAGTAATTAATATATATGTATATACATTAATTTATATAGTTAAACAGGGTGATTGATGATTAGTAGTTACTAAACAATTTTGAGAAATCTCTTAGTTGCATAGTTTTGTCTAAAATAAGAATTGTGTCACTCGGTCCTCACAGTGAATGCTAGCTCAACCTTGCTATGGTTAACGTTATTTACACTCCGGGTAAATTATTTTGCAAAATTGCTTTTTTGTGCTGCACCACTTTAACACAAACACAGATTCACACATGCAGTTGGCCGTGACGGGTTGAGTTCAACCATATCACTTCACTTTTTGACAGTTTCTCACATATGTCACACTTAAATTTGCACATTTTCTCTTGTCTTCTTCATCTGTGTAAAACAGCCAAGAGAAGGTGGCCTGTGTCAGAGTCGACATCAGCCCAGATCCACCAGGAGGAGGTTCCACTGCAGAGACCTTCCTGTGATAGATAGAAGTCCTCCTTACCCTCCTGATACTGATACCTTCTCCCACACCACACTTTACCCCATCTTGGTGTCAAAGGGACCAGAGGA
Source organism: Chaunax sp. Z400 (assembly GCA_037577475.1). NCBI lineage: Eukaryota > Metazoa > Chordata > Actinopteri > Lophiiformes > Chaunacidae > Chaunax > Chaunax sp. Z400. Next base: position 24,821,400 of record CM075193.1, read on the forward strand.
CTGGAGAAGCACAAGCTGCCAGCAGCTCTCTTCTTCAGGGCAGCAGACGAGCTCCCCTCATGTACAGACGGCTGCCATGATGAACCACAGAGCGTTGGTTCTCAGAGGAATGAAGACATTCTGCTGTTACAGCCCACAGACATTCACTGTTTAGGAACAACCTCATTTCTCAACCATTCAAACCACAGATACCAAAGGAACGGGCCTCACTGGTGGGGATCATGGACTGTGACAATTGAATTTGACTCTCAGTCACTTTATATTTGAATGTACATGTTGTGTTCTTTGTAGCTCATGCACCATGAGCTCTGCTGCACTGTTTGTTTCCATGTATTATAGGTGTGATTAAGACCAGTCACCTGACTACACCAGCTTCAAAAACAGATTAAAGTTCACGTACTGTCAGTATGGGCTGATTACATTTCATAATGAGTTGACATAAACCAAAACAGAGGTCCATTCAGACACCACCACTCCAAACTACTACTGCATACATCGTTCTACAATCTGCTCATGAATCATCCCTGCGTCTGCAGGGAAACACTCAGTATTGATATTGCTGCTCATAAGTTGATCACTTTTCACCATAAACCTCACTGTTCACTATGTGATGTTATAGAAATTGAATTCTGCTAGGTGTCACCTCACTTCATTTCACTGACCTTGACCTGTCAGCTGTTTTTGGTGTTGGTACCTTTGGAGAATTTGTCATGCAAACATTGCTGTGCGGTTATTGTACCGGGGGTGGCCGTTACAGCCTGCAGACTGGGATAAGAGGGGCAGTGACCTGACCATCGCTAGCCTGCCAACCAGAGAGCATTGAGGATAAAGGCCGAAACACTCAGTGAAGGTTGGGCACCTCCTGAAGACCTCAACACATCCAGAGGAAGTAACCAACTACAACCAGGCCCTCACTCACCGGCTGCCCCTCCTCCGACACAACTGGCTCCACTGTCACCCACAAGTCTCCCACAAAATCTCCCACAAGCCAAAATGCCATCAGGATAGTGTAACTGCCAAGGGATTAATCTAGTCCTAGGAATAACTAACTGACCATCCAAGAAGTCTGTGCTTCACCTTTTAGCCCATTTTTGGATTAGGCTAGTTGTGAGTTAGACTATGTCAGGTATACTGAGCTCCACAATGGCTCTTCAGAAAACTATGATGACTTAATGTCACATGTTTTAAACAGTCAATGGAGTTTATTAAAGTCTGTTCACAGGTAATGAGGAGTATAGTTTATGTGAAAGAGTTATATGAAGTTTTTTGTGCTTCCAGAGATAGCTTGGTTACATCTTAACTTCCTTCAAGTGTTGGCTGGTGTTGAAGACTACAAGTTTGAAAACTAGAATTACTGCCCTACGGGTGTATGCCTCCACGCACCACTCAAGTTGCAGTTTAAATCCATGTCTGTCTAAACTAATACTGTATGTGAAGGAATTTAATAAAGGGTATTTCTTTGAAAAGTTTGTGAAATGGGATATACAGCCATCAGCCATAACATTCTAACCTCATGTCTAATATTGTGTAGGTCCCCTTTTGCTTCCAGAACACATCTGACCTGTTGAGGCGTGGACTCCACAATAATTCTGAAGGTGTGCTGTGGTATCTGGCACCAAGGCGTTTGCAGCAGATATTTTAAGTTCTGTAAGTTGCGAGGTGGGGCCTCCATGGATCACACTTGTTTGTCCAGCATTTCCGACAGATGGTCAATTGGACTGAGATCTGGGGAATTTGGAGGCCGAGTCAACACCTTGAACTCCTTGTTGTGTTCCTCAAAGCACTGCATTAGTTTAGGGTGAGGGTTGGCCAACAGGAATCATCTGATTAAAAAAAGAAATCATCTGAAATGATTTTGCTGACTGTTGCAGTCAACAACCTGGCAGAGAGCTTGAAGGTCTATGAAGAAGGGACGAGCATATCAGCCGCATAAATGAGGAGAGAAAATCTGTGCAGGGCCACACATAGAGACAAACAACTATTCAGACTCACATTCATGCCTACGGTCAATTTAGAGTCACAAATTCACCCATATTACATGTTTTTGGTGGTGGGAGGAAGGCATGCAGACATGAGAAGAACATGCAAACTCCACACAGAAAAGTACCAGGTGCTCAGGTGGATTTTGAACCCAGGACCTTCTGTGAAGCAACATTGTTAACCACTGCACCACTGTGCCGCCCGTTGTGATGTGATTCTAATGTCTTAAATGTGAGTCCTGTCCTTTTAAAGCAACAGCTCATTTTGAGATATCTGCTTATTTACTTTCTTGCCAAGTTTTTGAAGAGAAGATTGATACCGCTCTCAGGTCTGTACAATATGTCCCTGTAAAGCTACAGCCAGCTGCTAGTTAACTTGGCTTATTATATCTCGTTGTGTCTCAGTTGTCAGGTTTGTACAAAGTGTAAAACGTGTAAAAATGACAAGTCATAGTTTTACAGAGTTTTATGTGCTGCATTATTACCTGGTCATGCAGTTACTTCTTCAATTAACGCCTGATAACTTCACAGTGGCTGTGTTTCTAATCACATACTAACATATAATAGTCACACTGATGTCAAATTGAGTACGTAATGTGTTTCAACTGCATAGCATGTGGATTTTGTATATGTCAGAAATGCAACAAGAATTTCTGAGCAGCATGAGGATCCTATACTTGTCCCAGAATGCATTGCATCTCTTCAGACAGTTAATAGCAATTGTGAGGTAGATGGTTCAAGCTCCATTGTGTTTTATAATGCAATTAAAATGTTATTTCATCACTAAATTAACTTTCACCACTGTTTAGGTGAGAAATCAACTGTGTAGTTCTTGAATATTGGCAGTTTTTCAAAAAATTGATAGTGAATCAATGTTTACATCAATCTGGCCCCAGCCAATAATAGCCCACATATTGAAACACTGATATCCAATGAAAAGTTATAAAATCAGGACGGGACACTCTATGGGCCAATCAGAGTTTGTGGCCAGCGGCCGTTAGACCAGGGGCGGTGTCAGAGCTTCAGGGGCCAATCAGATTTCAGGGGCGCCCAAGATACACGGAGATGACGTCAAGATGAGGACAAACAACAGTACGGAAGGAATCTGAAGGCTGGATGGACGTTATCTTAGAAAAGGCGACACTAAGTGGCAACGTTTTAATCTAAACGACTAAAAAAGACCCACTGAATTTGACTACGGCACTGTCTTCATGGAAGATTTGACATTTGAGTACTTTAATTCTTTTAAAAATTGTATTTGACCGTTAGAATCCGCAGCAGCGGTGGGTGTCGATGTTTCACTTCCTGTTAGTAGCGATAACGCCGAACGAAGTTTAAGCCACCTGTGGCTCATTAAGAGTTATTTGCATTTCTTTGCTGTGTGTTGATGGGACACGAACATTAAGGAGGACAACGTGGCTGCCACCATGAAGGAGAGGAGAACGTTTTAAAACGGGACCATGATGGACAACGTTCGTAAAATGTCCGGATTATTTCCTCTATGGAGGATGTTGGACTACACAACATAGACTACACTAAACCAGCAGGCTGAGCAGGGACAACAACCGGTGAGTGAAACATAATTAGTCTTTAAAAACTGTTTAACTCCATGTACTTAATAAGCATTATGGTGTTATAGACTGCTGTGCCTGTGCTGTTTAATGTTTAATATGCATTGTTTTATAGACCGCTGTGTCTGTCATATTTAATATGCATTGTGTTGTTGCAGACCTTCGTGTCTGTTAGGTTTATGTTATTGCCTCTAATAAAGGTACTGACTGGGACAGTACTCTTGGCCTGTGCAGCACCATCGCTGTCAGTCAGCTGTCCTGTCTGCCTCTCAGTGCAGCGCTGTCAGTGGTGCTGAAACATTTGATTGTGACTGTTAACCTGCTTTCTGTGTTTGTTCGTCAAAACAAGCTTATCTGACAAAGACTGCATGTTTTCTTAGATATAGGCTTGCTTGGCTCAACATGTGGCAGATTTTATGTATGTTATAAATTGAGACCACCCACTTGTTTAAACAGAAAGTTTGGGATAATATTCCTCATGCTATCTGTTTTTTTCTTTAAGAAATCTTTTGATCCATTTCATTTTAATGATATGGTTGAATGAGGAAAAATCTGAAACGTTAAACGTCCCTTTGCTAGAGTCATGTTTATAATCTCCTTGTTTACCCTGTGTGGCTTATTTTTCCAAATGAAGTTAAAAGAAGTCTGTCTCAACAAGAGATTTTATGTTTGTTGACATTAAGGAAGGAGACGATATAGGAGGATCTTGAAAGACCTATTGCTTTGCTTAGTCATACTCTTCCATAGATAGATAAATGTCTGGCAAACCAAGAGTTGAATTACATTTTAATAGAAGCAATTACAGGGTCCAGATTATCATTCATCGATTTCTTATCATCCTTTGTAATAATATTTCCCAAATATTCTGCTGTATCTTTTATTGGAATGCTGCATATCTCTGGATCTGAAATGCCTTTTAGAGCAAGAGCTTCACATTATTCGGATTAAGATTTAAACCTTTCAGAGAATGTTTTGATGATGGATAAATCTTGGAAAACTTAAGTTTTACTTTCCAAAAATACAGTGGTATCATCGCCTAGTTGTGATATTTTGATTTTCTACCATAAACATGTATGCCTTTAAAAGGATTTCAGCACCTGTCTGTGTCACTGCCTGTGGTGTTGTGGACTTTATATTTAAATATGCATTGTGTTGTTGCAGACCGATGTGTCTGTGATGTTTAATATGCATTGTGTTGTTACAGACCGATGTGTCTGTGATGTTTAATATGCATTGTGTTGTGGCAGACCTTCTTGTCTGTTAGGTTTATGTTATTGCCTATAATAAAGGTACTGACTGGGACAGTATTCTTGGCCTGTGCAGCACCATCGCTGTCAGTCAGCTGTCCTGTCTGCTTCTCAGTGCAGCGCTGTCAGTGGTGCTGAAACATTTGATTGTGACTGTTAACCTGTTTTCTGTGTTTTTTCGTCAGAACAAGCTTGTCTGACAAAGACTGCATGTTTTCTTAGATATAGGCTTGCTTGGCTCAAAATGTGGCAGATTTTATGTATGTTATAAATTCAGCCCACCCTCTTCTTTAAACAGAAAGTTTGGGATAATATTCCTCATGCTATCTGTTTTTTTTTTCTTTTAGAAAGCTTTTGATCCAATTCATTTTAATGATATGGTTAAATGAGGAAAAATTTAAAACGTTAAATGTCCCTTTGCTAGAATCATAGTAATAATCTCCTTTTTAATTGTTGGGTCTCTTGAGAATAAAAGGTTTGGTGTAGACCATCTCTTTTTGGAAAGTGCCTTGAAACAACTGCTGTTATGATTTGGCACGATACAGACTTGACTTGAATTGCGTTTGTAGTTTGTCGCTTCTCTGTGTGGAGTCAGCATGTTTTCCCTGCATTGTTGTGGGAATAAACATGCCGTTTTATTTCTTTCCACATTGACCAAAGTCTAAATAATCTGCCTGCCTTCCGTCCTGCCTGCCTGCCTTTCATGCTTATAATGTAAAGAAAAGCATTTGAATATGTTAATATTTTATGTATGTTGCATGAAGCGCATTGCCACCTTTCCTTGTCTCTCTCATTGAACCCAACCGGTCCAAGCAGAGGGCCGCCCACCTTGAGCCTGGATCTGCTTGAGAATTCTTCCTGTCAAAAGGCCGTTTTTTCTTGCCACAGTTGCGGAGTGCTTGCTCTTGGGGGAATTGTTGGGTCTCTTGAGAATAAAGGGTTTGGTGTAGACCATCTCTCTTAGGAAAGTGCTTTGAAACAACTGCTGTTGTGATTTGGCACGATACAGACTTGACTTGAATTGCGTTTGTAGTTTGTCGCTTCTCTGTGTGGAGTAAGCATGTTTTATCTGCGTTGTTGTGGGAATATATGCCCTCTGATTTCCTTCTACATTGACCAAACTCTAAAATATCTGCCTACCTTCCATCCTTCCTGCATGCCGTCCTTCTTTCTTGCATGGCTTCCATGCTAATAATGTTAACAAATGCATATATTTGTATATTTTAATGTTTTATCTGTGTTGTATGAAGGGCATTGCCACCTTTACTTCTCTCTCTCTCTTTGAATCACACCAGTCCAGGCAGAGGGCCGCCCACCTTGAGTCAGGATTTGCTTGAGATTTCTGCCTGTCAAAAGGCCGTTTTTTCTTGCCACAGTTGCCGAGTGCTTGCTCTTGGTGGAATTGTTGGGTCTCTTGAGAATAAAGGGTTTGGTGTAGACCTTTGGAATGTCGATTTAAACAACTGCTGTTATTATTTGGCACGATACAGACTTGACTTGAATTGCATTTGTAGTTTGTCGCTTCTCTGTGTGGAGTCAGCATGTTTTCGCTGCGTTGTTGTGTAAATATACATGCCGTTTGATTTCTTTCCTTATTGACCAAAGTCTAAATAATCCGCCTGCCTGCCGTGCTGCCTGCCTGTCTGCCATGCTTATAATGTAAAGAAATTCATTTGAATATGTTAATGTTGTATGTATGTTGCATGAAGCGCATTGCCACCTCTCCTTGTTTCTCTTTTTGAACCCAACCGGTCCAGGCAGAGGGCCGCCCACCTTGAGTCGGGTTCTGCTTGAGATTTCTGCCTGTCAAAAGGCAGTTTCCTCTCGCCACAGTTGCAGAGTGCTTGCTCTTGGTGGAATTGTTGGGTCTCTTGAGAATAAAGGGTTTGGTGTAGACCTTTGGAATGTCCATTTAAACAACTGCTGTTATGATTTGGCACAATACAGATTTGACTTGAATTGCGTTTGTAGTTTTCCGCTTCTCTGTGTGGAGTCAGCAGGTTTTCCATGCATTGTTGTGGCCGTTTACATGCCGTTTGATGTCTTTACACATTGACCAAAGTCTAAATAATCTGCCTGCCTGCTGTCCTGCCTGCCTGCCTTTCATGCTCATAATGTAAAGAAATTCATTTGAATATGTTAATGTTGTATGTATGTTGCGTGAAACGCATTGCCACCTCTCCTTGTCTCTCTTTTTGAACCCAACCGGTCCAAGCAGAGAGCCGCCCACCTTGAGCCGGGATCTGCTTGAGAATTCTTCCTGTCAAAAGGTTGTTTTATCTTGCCACAGTTGCCGAGTGCTTGCTCTTGGGGGAATTGTTGGGTCTCTTGACAATAAAGGGTTTGGTGTAGACCATCTCTCTTAGGAAAGTGCTTTGAAACAACTGCTGTTGTGATTTGGCACGATACAGACTTGACTTGAATTGCGTTTGTAGTTTGTCGCTTCTCTGTGTGGAGTAAGCATGTATTATCTGCATTGTTGTGGGAATACATGCCCTCTGATTTCCTTTTACATTGACCAAACTCTAAAAAATCTGCCTACCTTCTGTCCTTCCTGCATGCCGTCCATCTTTCTTGCATGGGTTCCATGCTAATAATGTTAACAAATGCATATATTTGTATATTTTAATGTTTTATCTATATTGTATGAAGGGCATTGCCACCTTTACTTCTCTCTCTCTTTGAAACCAACCGGTCCAAGCAGAGCACCGCCCACCTTGAGTCTGGATCTGCTTGAAATTTCTGCCTGTCAAAAGGCAGTTTCTTCTTGCCACAGTTGCCGAGTGCTTGCTCTTGGTGGAATTGTTGGGTGTCTTGAGAATAAAGGGTTTGGTGTAGACCTTTGGAATGTCCATTTAAACAACTGCTGTTATGATTTGGCACGATACAGACTTGACTTGAATTGCGTTTGTAGTTTGTCGCTTCTCTGTGTAGAGTCAGCATGTTTTCGCTGCGTTGTTGTGGAAATATACATGCCGTTTGATTTCTTTCCTTATTGACCAAAGACTAAATAATCCGCCTGCCTGCCGTGCTGCCTGCCTGTCTGCCAAGCTTATAATGTAAAGATATTCATTTGAATATGTTAATGTTCTATGCATGTTGCGTGAAGCGCATTGCCACCTCTCCTTGTCTCTCATTTTGAACCCAACCGGTCCAGGCAGAGGGCCTCCCACCTTGAGTCGGGTTCTGCTTGAGATTTCTGCCTGTCAAAAGGCAATTTCCTCTTGCCACAGTTGCCGAGTTCTTGCTCTTGGTGGAATTGTTGGGTCTTTGAATAAAGGGTTTGGTGTAGACAATCTCTCTTAGGAAAGTGCTTTGAAACAACTGCTGTTGTGATTTGGCACAATACAGACTTGACTTGAATTGCATTTTTAGTTTGTCGCTTCTCTCTGTGGAGTAAGCATGTCTTATCTGTGTTGTTGTGGGAACATATGCCCTCTGATTTCCTTCTACATTGACCAAACTCTAAAAAATCTGCCTACCTTCCGTCCTTCCTGCATGCCGTCATTCTTTCTTGCATGGCTTCCATGCTAATAATGTTAACAAATGCATATATTTGTATATTTTAATGTTCTATCTATGTTGTATGAAGGGCATTGCCACCTTTACTTCTCTCTCTTTGAACCCAACCGGTCCAGGCAGAGGGCCGCCCACCTTGAGTCAGGATCTGCTTGAGATTTTTGCCTGTCAAAAGGCAGTTTCCTCTTGCCACAGTTGCCGAGTGCTTGCTCTTGGTGGAATTGTTGGGTCTCTTGAGAATAAAGGGTTTGGTGTAGACCTTTGGAATGTCCATTTAAACAACTGCTGTTATGATTTGGCACGAGACAGACTTGACTTGAATTGCGTTTGTAGTTTGTCGCTTCTCTGTGTGGAGTCAGCATGTTTTCGCTGCGTTGTTGTGGAAATATACATGCCGCTTGATTTCTTTCCTTATTGACCAAAGACTAAATAATCCGCCTGCCTGCCGTGCTGCCTGCTTGTCTGCCATGCTTATAATGTAAAGATATTCATTTGAATATGTTAATGTTCTATGTATGTTGCGTGAAGCGCATTGCCACCTCTCCTTGTCTCTCATTTTGAACCCAACCGGTCCAGGCAGAGGGCCTCCCACCTTGAGTCGGGTTCTGCTTGAGATTTCTGCCTGTCAAAAGGCAATTTCCTCTTGCCACAGTTGCCGAGTGCTTGCTCTTGGTGGAATTGTTGGGTCTTTGAATAAAGGGTTTGGTGTAGACAATCTCTTTTAGGAAAGTGCTTTGAAACAACTGCTGTTGTGATTTGGCACAATACAGACTTGACTTGAATTGCATTTTTAGTTTGTCGCTTCTCTCTGTGGAGTAAGCATGTCTTATCTGCGTTGTTGTGGGAACATATGCCCTCTGATTTCCTTCTACATTGACCAAACTTTAAAAAATCTGCCTACCTTCCGTCCTTCCTGCATGCCGTCATTCTTTCTTGCATGGCTTCCATGCTAATAATGTTAACAAATGTATATATTTGTATATTTTGATGTTTTATCTATGTTGTATGAAGGGCATTGCCACCTTTACTTCTCTCTCTCTTTGAACCCAACCGGTCCAGGCAGAGGGCCGCCCACCTTGAGTCAGGATCTGCTTGAGATTTCTGCCTGTCAAAAGGCAGTTTCCTCTTGCCACAGTTGCCCAGTGCTTGCTCTTGGTGGAATTGTTGGGTCTCTTGAGAATAAAGGGTTTGGTGTAGACCTTTGGAATGTCCATTTCAACAACTGCTGTTATGATTTGGCACGATACAGACTTGACTTGAATTGCGTTTGTAGTTTGTCGCTTCTCTGTGTGGTGTCAGCATGTTTTCGCTGCGTTGTTGTGGAAATATACATGCCGTTTGATTTCTTTCCTTATTGACCAAAGTCTAAATAATCCGCCTGCCTGCCGTGCTGCCTGCCTGTCTGCCATGCTTATAATGTAAAGAAATTAATTTGAATATGTTAATGTTGTATGTATGTTGCATGAAGCGCATTGCCACCTCTCCTTGTCTCTCTTTTTTAACCCAACCGGTCCAGGCAGAGGGCCGTCCACCTTGAGCCGAGATCTGCTTGAGAATTCTTCCTGTCACAAGGCCGTTTCCTCTTGCCACAGTTGCCGAGTGCTTGCTCTTGGTGGAATTGTTGGGTCACTTGAGAATAAAGGGTTAGGTGTAGACCATCTCTCTTAGGAAAGTGCCTTCAAACAACTGCTGTTGTGATTTGGCATGATACAGACTTGACTTGCGTTTGTAGTTTGTCGCTTCTCTGTGTTGAGTCAGCGTGTTTTACCTGCGTTGTGTTGGGAATATATATGCCCTCTGATTTCTTTCCACATTGACCAAACTCTAAAATATCTGCCTACCTTCCATCCTTCCTGCATTCCGTCCTTCTTTCCTGCATAGCGTCCATGCTAATAATGTAATGAAATGCATATATTTGAATATGTTAATGTTGTATGTATGTTGCATGGAGAGCATTGCCACCTTCCCTTGTCTCTCTTTTTGAACCCAACCGGTCCAAGCAGAGGGCCGCCCACCTTCAGCCTGGATCTGCTTGAGAATTTTCCCTGTCCAAAGGCAGTTTTTTCTAGCCACAGTTGCCAAGTGCTTGCTCTTGGGGAATTGTTGGGTGCCTTGAAATTAAAGGGTTGGTGTAGACCATGTCTCTTTGGAACGTGCCTTGAAACAACTGCTCCAATAAGTGCACTTGGCACCAGGACACCCTAGGTTGTAGGCCGATGATTGACTTTATAGTTGTATCATCAGAGCTACGACCAAATGTTCTGGATGGCGGTGGAGGATGCAGGACAGGCCAGGTACACCCAAAAGTACAGTGAGGGTGTGCAGGGAGCGTTTGGCAGAGGCCCCTGTCTGGGAGATCTTGAACTCTCACCTCCGGCAGAACTTCAACTGCATTCAGAGGGAGGCTGGGGACATTGAGTCCGAATGGACTATGTTCAGTGCCGCCATTGTTGAGGCGTCTGCCTGGAGTTGTAGCCGTAAAGTTGTGGGTGCCTATCGTGGCAGTAATCCCAGAACCCATTGGTGAACACCAGCAGTTAGGGATGCTGTCAAGCTGAAGGAGTTCCACCGGGCATGGTTAGCCTCTGGGACTCCTGAGGCAGCTGACAGGTATCAAAGGGCCAAGCGGAGTGCAGCTTCGGCAGTCGGTGAAGCAAAAACTCTGGTGTGGGAGGAGTTTGGTGAGGCCATGGAGCTTGACTTTCGGACAGCCTCAAACAGATTCTGGCAAACTGTCAGACGACTCAGGAGGGGGAAGCAGTGCTCTGTTCGCACTGTGTACAGTGGGGATGGTTTGCTGCTGACCTCGACTGGGGATATAGACGGGCGGTTGAAGGAGTACTTTGAGGGTCTCCTTGATCCCACTTATACGTCCTCCATGGAGGAGGAAGAGACGGGGGACTCAGAGGGGGACTCGTCCATCACAGGGGCTGAGGTCACTGAGGTAGTTAATAAACTCCTCCCTGGCAAGGCACCAAGGGTGGATGAGATTCGCCCTGAGTACCTTAAGGCTCTGGATGTTGTAGGACGATCTTGGTCGACACGCCTCTGCAACATCGCGTGGAAGTCGGGGACAGTGCCTCAGGTGTTGGCAGACTGGGGTGGTGGTTCCCCTTTTTAAGAAGGGGGACCGAAGGGTGTTTTCCACCTATCGGGGGATCACACTTATCAGCCTCCCTGGGAAGGTCTATGCCAAGGTACTGGAGAGGAGAGTCCGTCCGTTAGTCGAATCTCGGTCGTCGAATGCTGGATCAGCTCTTCACTCTCGCTAGAGTGCTGGAGGGTGCGTGGGAGTTTGCCCAACCAGTGTACATGTGCTTTGTGGACTTGGAAAAGGCATTTAACCGTGTCCCTCGTTGTGCTCTGTGGGGGGTGCTCCGGGAATATGGGGTATTTGGCCCGTTGTTACGGGCCATTCGGTCCCTGTATGACCGGAGCGAGAGTTTGATTCGCATTGCCAGCACTTTCTGTCAGTGTTTTTTGTCGTTTACAGAGACCATAAATGAGTAGATCACAGGAGAGGAGGGGAGGAGGGCAAATTCAAAGTTTAAACCCTCTCCTGTAAAAGATGAGTATAACATCATTGTTTTTTTCAATATTCACATAGGGTTTGATATTTCATTGATGTTTTTCCAAATTATATGAAGTTTTTCACTTTCTGTTTGTGTTAAGTTGTTTACAGATACGATAAATGAGTAGATCACAGGAGAGGAGCGAGGGAGGGCAACATCAAGTTTAAACCTTCTCAAGTAAAAGATGAGTATGACATCATTGTTTTTTTCAATATTCACATAGGGTGTAATATATCATTTATGTTTTTCCAAATTATATGAAGTTTTTCACTTTCTGTTTGTGTTTAGTTGTTGTTTACAGATAAGATAAACAAGTAGATCAGAGGAGAGGAGGGGAGGAGGTGCGAGGGAAACATCAAGTTAAAACCTCATGTAAGAGATGAGAATGACATTATTTTTTTCAATATTCACATAGAGTATAATATTTCATTTATGGTTTTCCAAATTATATGAAGTTTTTCACTTTCCGTTTGTGTTAAGTTGTTTACAGATACGATAAACGAGTAGATCACAGGTGAGTCCGAATCACTTGATTTAATCCTTGGACTTATATTAGTACTGGATGGCACTTTACTGGGCATTACACACTCTGTAACTTACCTTACATTTGCACATTTGTCTGTTTTGCACTAACGTACTAAAGTACATATTTATATTCTATTCATTTTCTATTCTTGCACTCATTTATTGTTATTATTCATTTATTCACTTGTACATTGTTCATTACATTTATTTCAATTTGTTCATTTATATATTCTAACTTTCTATTTAGCTCCCTATGACCTTTTTCAAGGTGAATCTGTAATTAATCAATTTCCCCTCGGGGATCAATAAAGTATTTCTAATTCTGATTATAATATAGATCTGTATATTATACAAGTATAAAAGCCATTCAAGAATTTCTTTGTAAAGGACAAGGGGAAAATGTGCTTTTGAAAAAGATATATATAAAGAAAAAAAAGTGATATATTGATGGATCAGAGAAAATGAAAATGACAGTTGGAATCCCACTGTTACCACTGCACTGCAGTCACAGCTGTTTTGTAATCTGTTTTGTAATCCTGTAATGTTTTCATTCAGGAACAAGGTTCCAGACTACAGGAGGAAGAGGAGATGGGACTGAAGGTCAGCTATGAAGGCTCAAACCGGCTCAACATCCCAGTGAAAACACTCTCAGGGAGGTGAGTGTACCTCATAAAGTATTCTTTGATGCCCAGTTCTTGGATGAAATGCAGATCTTTATTGCAAACATCTATAGTCTGACTCTTAAGAGGCAGCAAAACACATTTTTACTAAAAGTGAAGAAGTTATTATTTACAATAAATGTAAATAATTACTTCTCCTAATCAATGCCTTTCTGACTGATATTATCCATGAAACCAGTACAGAAACTAGTTGTGATTCATAATAAATAACTCTTATTATTTTATTTTCTGAAGCGTCTTCTGGTATATGGTGTAATTGAGACCCTGCCAGTCAGCTGTGTGTTATTATGTTCATCTTGAACAGATCATACAGAATAGGACTAGTGACCCACAAGCTCCCAGTGGAAGATGAGGTAGCAGGGCTGTGTGTCTGATGCAAAACATCTGACCCACATGGCTGTGTTCTAACCCTGCTCGCTGATACTCAGACAGTTAGTGCATGGTCCACACACACTCAGCCCTCAGCCATTTAAACCACACAAACACTGGCTCTAAAACACACTGCTGTGTGTTGTTGTGTTCTCTTTTTATTTAAGGGTAAATGGTCTGTGAGTAGAAAATGTTTGTTTAGTTGAAATACTTGCATCCTTTTTAACTAACTATTGTGTACACAATCAACCCATGACAGCCTTTGCCCACATTTTTTGCTACATGTTAACATGTAACATACTGTTTGTGGATTGTATGATCAGCCATTCTGTGCTGTTTGTTTCTCTGATTTATGTGCATGTTTGTGTCTGCTGTGTTTGAACTATCCTAACATCTCCTGTTGATTTCATGTCTGTGTGTCTGCGTGTGTGTGTGTGTGTTTTCCCTGTGTGTCACAACTGGATGATGATGCACAGATCTATTTATTTATTCATTAATTTATGTGAGACACATTTACCTTTTTGTGTTCTACATATTTAAATAAACATTTAGAAATACAGTTTGTTAAGTTTAATACTACTACTACACAGGGGTGAACACAGACACTAGAAGGGCTGAGTAATGGCTGAGTCGTGACAGCAGCCAGTGTTATTCCAGTCCATCACTGGCACTGAAGCCCTCAGATAATCTCATCTGTGTGAGAGGTTGTATCTAGTGTCAATAAAAAATGATTCCAACACCCACCTGCTGTTGACAAGTAAAAGTAATGAAGGCCTGATCTGTTTGTGTCAGAACATTGTTAAGCTGGTGACACAGTCCAGTGTGCAGGATCCACAAAACACACAAAATGGCACCAAAAAAATCGTGGTAAATGAACTGTACCAATATAGTACCTTTCTAGTCTGACTGACGACTCTAAGCACTTCCAGCACAAGTCAGCTTTCACCCATTCACACACATTCATACAGCGGTGGTGACAGAGGCTACCATGCAAGACACCACCTGCTCATCAGGAGAGGTAACTAATCACTCACACACCAACAGAACACTGGGAGCAAGTTGGGGTCAAGTATGTATGCATGTACAGTATGTACGTACGTACAGTATGTATGTACAGTATGTATGTACAGTATGTATGTATGTATCTATGTACAGTATGTACGTACGTACAGTATGAATGTATAGTATGTATGTATGCATGTACAGTATGTACGTATGTACAGTATGTATGTATGTATGTATGTACAGTATGTATGTATGTACGTACGTACAGTATGTACTGTATGTATGCATGTGCTGTACATACCGTATGTAGGTACAGTACATGCATGTACTGTACGTATGTAGAGTATGTATGTACTGTATGTATGTACGCATGTACTGTATGTATGTACGTTTGTACGGTATGTATGTATGTACTGTATGCATGTACTGTATGTATGTACAGTGTCTACGTACGTACAGTATGTATGTATGTATGCATGTACAGAATGTATGTACGTACAGTATACGTATGTATGCATGTACAGTATGTACGTACGTACAGTATGTACGTATGTATGCATGTACAGTATGTACGTACATACAGCATGTACATATGTATGCATGTACAGTATGTACGTACGTACAGCATGTACGTATGTATGCATGTACAGTATGTACGTACGTACAGCATGTACATATGTATGCATGTACAGTATGTACGTACATTCAGTATGTACTGAATGTGTGCATGTACTGTAGGTACGTACAGTATGTACTGTATGTACAGTATGTATGTACTGTATGTATGTACGTATAGTATGTATGTACAGTAAATATGTACTGTATGTATGTACGTATGTACAGTATGTATGTACAGTAAATACGTACTGTATGTATGTACAGTATGTATGTACTGTATGTATGTACAGTATGTATATACAGTATATATGTACTGTATGTATGTATGTATGTACAGTTTGTACCGTATGTATGTATGTACAGTATGTACTCTATGTATGTATGTACAGTATGTATTGTATGTATGTACTGCATGTATGTACTGTATGTATGTATGTATATACAGTAGTTATGTATGTATGTATGTATGTATAGTAGTTATGTATATATGTACGTAAGTATGTACAGTAGTTATGTATGTACAGTACCAGTCAAAACTTTGGACACAGTTCCCATTCAAGTGGATGGGAAGGTATGTCCAAACTATTGACTGGTACTGTATGTACGTATATATGTACGTATGTATGTACAGTAATTATGTATGTATGTATTTATGTACAGTAGTTATGTATGTATGTACCTATGTATGTACCTATGTATGTATGTACCTATGTATGTACGTACGTGATGTATGTACGTACGTGATGTATGTACGTACGTGATGTACGTACGTACAGTAGTTATCTATGTATGTATGTATGTACAGTAGTTATGTATGTATGTATATACAGTATGTATGTATGTACAGTATGTATGTACAGTATGTGCGGTGTTTATGTATGTATGTACAGTATGTATATACAGTATATATGTATGTACAGTATATATGAATGTATGTATGTACAAACAGTATGTATCTATGTATGTACATACAGTAGTTTTGTATATATGTACGTACAGTAGTTATCTATGTATCTATGTATGTACAGTAGTTATCTATGTATCTATGTATATACAGTAGTTATGTATGTATATACAGTATGTATGTACAGCATGTACAGTGTGTATGTATGTACAGTAGTTATGTACAGCATGTACAGTGTGTATGTATGTACAGTATGTACAGTATTTACAGTATGTATGTACAGTATTTACAGTATGTATGTATGTATATACAGTATTTACAGTATGTATGTATGTATGTATATACATTATTTACAGTATGTATGTATGTATGTATATACAGTATTTACAGTATGTTTGTATGTACAGTATGTATGTATGTTTGTTCGTTTGTACAATATGTATGTATGTATGTATGTACAGTATGTATGTATGTATGTATGTATGAACAGTATGTATGTATGTATGTATGTATGTACAGTATGTATGTATGTATGTATGTATGTTTGTACAGTATGTATGTATGTTTGTACAGTATGTATGTACAGTATGTATGTACAGTATGTATATATGTATGTATGTATGTATAGTATGTATGTATGTATGTACAGTATGTATGTAGCTTATAAGACTATAAATAGGCTGTAATTTGTATTTGCAAATGCTACATGCTATATTTCGAATAATATTCCATTTGTAATTCAGCTCTAGAGTAACTTCTGACTCACTAACCTCAAACCATGACCACACTCCACATGTGCCTCTGCTGCATGTTCTCTGGAGCAGAGTTTGGTGAAAGCAGTGCCAAACTTTCCGAGTGTCTCACAGGCAGCCTTCAATCTCTGGACAACTTCGGTGATGACGGTCTCTCCAGGTTCACCACTACTAAGGGCATGTAGACATTCAATGGCTCCTCTGAATAACAAAAACTACATACTTCATTAGATCAGGATCACAAAAATTCACCATTTATCTGAGTGTGTCTGGTTAAACATCTAAAACAGAACATTTAATGGATAACAGTTAAAGCTTGTTAAAGCTAATGGTTTAGCCATTTGACTTTGTTTCGAGGGGGGTGTTTATTTTGCATCAAATATTTCCATTTTGCAAGGTATAATTGCCTATAGTCTCTCAGCCTTGCAGATGGATACACCGCAAAAACTGGAAATGAAGTGAGATAAAATATCTTAAATCAAGGTAAAATTGGCTTGTTTTTCGTCTGCAGGACACTGTAATATATCCAACCCACTGACAGGTGCCATTGTAATCAGATAATCAGTTGTGGCAGTGGGGTTTTGGTTGAGCTCAGTGACAGGAGAGTAGAGAGAGTGGAAGCGACTCAGGGAATGGGGCCTCAGAAAGAGAGATAGTTGTCGAGGGTGTTTTGTAATGTGTTTTGTAAAAAAGTTTACAAGTTTCATCACTGTATTCAAAACCTCTGGAAACTCTTCTACCAGAGTGGAGCACAGAACAGTCTGATGGATGAATTGTCATTGTCACATCATGGAGGGAGCACCATCATTGGTGGTGGACACAACATTTTCAGGTTGATTCCTCTCTGTGATAGCCAGGTATACAGTTGTGGTTAAAAGTTTACATAAACTTGTAAGGGGCATGTATATCATGGCGGGTTTGAGTTTCCAATGATTCCTACAACTCTTAATTTTCTATGATGGAATGATTGAGACACAAACATCTTTGTCACAAAAAACAATTATGCATTTTGGTTGTTTCACAAATTTATTACAGGTCCTCTGAAAATATGACAAAATCGGCTGGGTCAAAAATATACATACAGCAACTTTTTGTTTGTTCAAAGTGTCTGTTTAGCTTCATAATGGAGTTGCATTTTCATTTCAATATTTCCACTTTTGACAACCATAACAGAAGTTTTGCAAATTAGGCCTCAGAGCTTGTTGCAGGAAGAATAAATGTGTACTTTTCTGTCAACTCATCTTGGAAGACTTGTTTTTCCCTGTCAACTTTTCTGATTGATAACGCCCTGCTTCATGCTTGCTGTGCCTCGGTTTGCTGAACATAGCGTAAGACATGCATAGCAGCATGTTTGAAACCTATTGTAGCAGCGTAGCAGCATTAGGACCCATTAGAACCCAGGCTGCTCTACTGAGCTGGTCACATTGTACCTGCTCAAAATCCTTTTGATGAACAAAGCTAAAAAATAGGCCATTGAGTTTTTTTCCTGTAACGTCAACAGGCTTCACCTTCTGGATTTGTCCCGGGGGCCCATATTGGTGACCCCTGCTTTACCGTTTACTGTTTGGTGACTTTGTTTCAAAATGTTATTTAAAGGGTGAAATTTTTAAAAATTGCTGACGATGCATTGTTTGAACCCGAATAGCACATGAGGTAATCCAAAGAAGGAAAACACTTAGCAGGTTTAGTTCAGAGGTTTGAACTTCCCTCATTTCTGGTGAGGTCATCAACAATGTTGTCGCTTCTAAACGTGGAGGATGATCTCCGAGTGGCTGTCTCCAAAATTAAACCCAGAATGGACTTGCTGTGCTCCACGCATAGTGCCCACCCATCTCATTAGGTGAGATTAACGCTGAAACATAGTAATTCCCAAAATGTAAATTTGCACCGCAACAATGTTCACATGTTTACTCAGTGCTACAGTTTATGGCTATTACTTTGACTGAGATATTCTTCTGCTAACATAGAAATGAAAGTATTGTGTCAAAATTAAGTTTGCACATGACAACAACAATGTTCACTCATAAGTTACATGGAGATTACTTTGACTGACGTATTCTGCTTTTATCTTATAGTAAATTGTTATATGTAAAATCATATGGTTGTCAGGCTGTTCTGTTCTTTTGTGTTGTCGTCATGCCCGTGTTTGGATACGCCTATTAGTGCGTGCTCCTGTGCACACGTTTTCTTATGTTTCAGTCACCTCCGGGGATAGTGGGGGTCGCCAGTCTCTGCATCGTTATTTTGGGGGTAGCGGGCTGAAAAGTTTGGGAACCCCTGCTCTAACCAACAGAAGAGGAGTCAGTTCTCTCTGCATTCTGCACCATTTCAAGTAAAATAATATGTGAATTAGGCTGAATAAAGATGGAAAATACAGACAGATGCAAGAAGACATTGGTGTCCAGCTTTCTTCAGCTCAGTCAGGCTATGAGCAATTATGAGTCAAATTCAGATTTTAGGCTCAAGATAAACAAACATGAAATACTTAACACTGACATATAAGGACATTGTTCATGGTTCAGGTTTGTGTTTGTTCATGTTGTGTTGATTCAGTGAGTCTCACAGATTGAAAACACAGATTCGACATATTTTATCTCCACGTTTACCATCTTTCCTCACAGACCCAGAACCCATACCTGCCTGAGGTTGAACCTGGTCAAAGTCTCCACAGCAGCACTTCTCACTACTCTGTCCTGGAGATCTGTGGTGAAGGCTGCTTCGGTAAAGTGGCCAGGTGTCAAAATCTGGCAACAGGAGAGACTGTGGCTGTGAAGGTCATCAAGATGAATGGTTGCATAGAGAAAGAGGTAGGTCGATGGAGTCCATTTGATGAGTTTGATACTTAGATGTAGTATTCTCCATCAGAGTATGTACTATGAACGGTTGTTGTGTCTCTTTTCTCCACAGGTGTCCATGTTGGAGGCCATCAGTGTCCTGGATCTGGACAAAACCAACTTGTTGAAGTTTCTGGAGCAGTTTGAAGACCAGGGACTGACCTGTCTGGTGTTTGAGATGCTGGACAGGAGTCTCCAGGACTGGCTCAGAGAACTTCACTGGACACCATTGTATCTGGAGTCCATCAGACCGATTGCAAAACAGGTTTGTATTGTAGTAATTTGGAGCCAATCAATTGTTGTACATTTCGGCTACTTATCAATGAAGAAAACTTTAAGCTGAACTCTAATCCTCAACATTAGCATGGAAAACTGAATCTAAATGTGTCCATTCTTATCAGTCCCTGCAGCTGTTTGTAGCCCTGGACGCCCTGAGGACTGTTGATATCCTGCATACCGACATTAAACCTGACAATGTCAGCTTGGTTAATTGTTTGAATTGATACAATAATTTTAGTTAAAGTCTTTTAAAATAGTTCTCATACATTTTTTGTCTGTTTAGACCAAAGAAGAATACACAGAAGCCAACGTCCTGATGACAGAAGATCACAACACCACCACTGACTGACCCACCTCACTGGAAGGCCTGGCTCATGTAAGTACTCTTTGTTGTTTAAGTTAAGACTGAATCAGCTCTTCCTGTCTCTGAGAGGTATAGGGACAGGATCAACTCAACTGAATCTGTCTCCAAATCCAGATCTATGAAAAAGAGGACGATGTTGAATATGAGGACAGGTTGGTCTTTATAGACCTCCTGAAGCAGCTGCTCCATCTTGACCCGGCTCAGAGAATCTCTCCCCAAGAAGCTCTGCAGCATCCATTTATCACCATGGAGCACCTCACAAAGATCCTTGACAGCAGAGCCTAGTAAGTGACTGTGTGTCTGGTAGTAGACATCACATATGGTTGGGTGGACCAATGGTTTGATTGATTGACTAACTGATTGTCATTCTTGTTCCAGTCTGGCCACCTCCCAAGTCTCTATGAGGGAGCCCTGGATGGAGATGTACCTACAGTCTCACATCATGAAGATTCAGATGTCTGGTCCACTGATGGAGACGTACCTCCAATCTCACACCATCTATCTCCTCATCTCTCTCTGTCTATCTGTCTCCCCATCTATCTCCTCATCTGTCTCTCCATCTATCTCCTCATCTCTCTCTGTCTCTCCCTCTATCTCCTCATCTCTCTCTGTCTATCTCTCT
Source organism: Chaunax sp. Z400 (assembly GCA_037577475.1). NCBI lineage: Eukaryota > Metazoa > Chordata > Actinopteri > Lophiiformes > Chaunacidae > Chaunax > Chaunax sp. Z400. Next base: position 24,842,240 of record CM075193.1, read on the forward strand.
CCCCATCTATCTCCTCATCTGTCTCTCCATCTATCTCCTCATCTCTCTCTGTCTATCTGTCTGTCTATCTCTCTCTCCATCTATCTCCTCATCTCTCTCTGTCTATCTGTCTCCCCATCTATCTCCTCATCTGTCTCTCCATCTATCTCCTCATCTCTCTCTGTCTCTCCCTCTATCTCCTCATCTCTCTCTGTCTATCTCTCTCCCCATCTATCTCCTCATCTGTCTCTCCATCTATCTCCTCATCTCTCTCTGTCTATCTGTCTGTCTATCTCTCTCTCCATCTATCTCCTCATCTCTCTCTGTCTATCTGTCTCTCCATCTATCTCCTCATCTCTCTCTGTCTATCTGTCTCTCCATCTATCTCATCTCTCTCTGTCTATCTCTCTCCCCATCTATCTCCTCATCTGTCTCTCCATCTATCTCCTCATCTCTCTCTGTCTATCTGTCTCTCCATCTATCTCATCTCTCTCTGTCTATCTCTCTCTCCATCTATCTCCTCATCTCTCTCTGTCTATCTCTCTCCCCATCTATCTCATCTGTTTCTCCCTCTATCTCCTCATCTCTCTCTCCATCTATCTCCTCATCTCTCTCTGTTTATCTCTCTCTCCATCTATCTCCTCATCTCTCTCTGTCTATCTCTCTCTCCATCTATCTCCTCATCTCTCTCCATCTATCTCTCTCTCCATCTATCTCCTCAGCTCTCTCTGTCTATCTCTCTCTCCATCTATCTCTTCATCTCTCTGTCTATCTCTCTCTCCATCTATCTCCTCATCTCTCTCCCTCTCTCTTTCTCTCGCCCCAACCGGTCAAAGCAGAGGCTCCGCCCACCTTGAGTCTTGGATCTGCTTGAAGTAGTTTTTTTAGTTTTTTATTGTTGGCTTCCCTGTAACGTTTGTTGTGATTGTGAATATGTCAGTACATTGACTTAACATGTATATTTCTGATGTAAAATATCTACATAAACACATTGTATGATTTAAATAAACACAATAGACTGACTGATTGCAGTGAGGACTATTCATTCCATAATACACAGTCTTCTGATGATTCCAACCTTCTAAGTATCTGATGAGAAAACAACCAGAAGATAAATACTAGAGACGTCTCTGTTGCTGCTGCTCTGGACACACATTGGATTAAAATATGAACCATTTGTTCTGTAATTAGATGAAGTAAAATATGTGAACCATTTGTTCTGTGATCAGATGAAGTAAAATATGTGAACCATTTGTTCTGTGATCAGTAAATGACATTGATTATTGATATTATTACCTCGGTCTGGTTTGAAATTTCAGCCACCATCTTAGTTGACTTCCTCGATTCTTTGGGACTCAATCAGTTTGAATCATTCTGGATGTTTCTTCTGCAGCTGATTGACTTTGACCAAATATATAAAATTTCAGACAATCCAAGACAACAGAAGGTTTGATGTTAATGCTTTATGTTGATGATAGTGATTGATACAGAACAAATAAATGAGTTTTTATCTCCATCTGAACACGACGACTTCTAATGTTGGTATTTGACTGTTTTTTACAAAGTTCCAGTGTTTTGACTGCTAACCTCCCTCTCTTTTTTTTTTTCCTGTTGGGCTGCAGCAGAGTAATAATAACTCAAACAGGGAATTTCACACTAAAAACTGTCATCATGGATAATCAGCATGGTGTTAAGTGACTTTCTAAATTGAACCACTGATCACTGGTGGACACAGCCCCACCAAAAAAGATGACAATATATTAGATAATAGAAGAAGAAGATACCCACCCCCACAGTTCTGACCTTTTTAACAAATCTATTTCATTTTTATGCAAACAAAAATATATGAATCATATTCAAATTCTACACAAGGTGGCTTTAATGTAAACAGTATTTTTGAAAAGTGATCTTCAGTCAGATTTTACATCAGTAATATTTACTTTCATTTTTTCAAAGCTACTATGTGTGACTTTAAAAATAAAATGTAAAAAACTCTTTGGCCACCCCAGTGGTAAAACAGACACTTTGACCCCCTTCAGGTTTTTAGCAGCACCAAAAACACATGATGTCCAGGTATGGGGCGGCTGTGGCTCAGGGGGTAGAGCGGTCGATCACGGAACAAAAGGTCGGTGGTTCGATCCTCAGCCCCTGCAAGTCCACAAGTTGAAGTATCCTTGAGCAAGATACTGAACCCCAATTTGCTCCCCGGGCGCCGCGTGTAGTGGCAGCCCACTGCTCCTCAGGGATGGGTCAAATGCAGAGAAAGAATTTCCCCATGTGGGACTAATAAAGGTATTATTATTATTATTAAACTGAGATGTTAGGAGTCAGTGAATACATCATTATCTGTAACTGTACTGGAGTCAGTTTAAACAGTAAATTTATCCATAATCCTACTCAGAATGGGCGGGGCTTCAACATGAGTGGGTGTGGCTTAAACAGGAAACGTTAAGACTGACATTGATATGGGTTGATCATTGCTGTATTTATTATGGATCAGAAAATCATTTCCAGAACAGCCTCAGAAGTGAGCTTCAGATCCATGTTTTTGATCACAGGATGAGAGAACCACTGACTAAAGCAGTTTTTATAAAGGTGAATGAATAAAGTTCAGTCAGCTACCAAAGAGGATTTTCCACCATCACAGGTCCAGATATTGACAGATGATAGTCATTCTTTATGAAAATGTTTAGGAGGAATAAAAGCTGAAAGAATGAGTCCTATCCATGATAGGACATTGATTAGTAATCGAGGGTAAAAATTGACTAGTTGTACCTGAGTTACAGATATCTACAAGTGACATTTCCACTAGTAAGAAATTTTTGTACATATCAATAAATAATGTGACTAGTGAGAAATGAAGTATAGATATCTTTAATTAGAATCTCTATAAGTCAAAATTACATTATAGATATTTTGGCTTGAATTTCTAACTAGTCAAAAATCAATTGTTGATATCTATAAGATCGATTAATGCTACTGATTAAATGTTAAAACAACTTGCCATAATAAACACCCAGTGGTAAAGTGAATACAGATAATCAGTGTTTTTTCTCCAAAATATTCTAAACTGAGGAAACGACAGTCACCATAGCTGAAGATACATTTCCAGAGGTCTAAATAGTTGTTTTAGTTCTTCAGTGGAGAATCATCCTTCTGCTGGTCTCTCTCTTTTATGGGTCTGCTTTGTATTTATTTATTTGTCTGTGAAGGGGGTCATAACAAGAGAGAGAAGGCGAGACAGGATCCATTAGAGAAATGAGTGAGACGAGATGAGGATGACGGAGTGTGTGTGTGTGTGTAGGTGTGAGGGTGAGTATATGGGAGGAATGGGGGAGTGGTTTGGATAATAAAATAGGTAGAGGGATGAAAAGAGGTCTATATGTTGGATCTGGTCTGTGATCCTCTGGTTCATGTAGGATTAAGTCTCTTAAAATACAATGATGTCAGTTTGAGCTCAGTGGTTCACTCTTTGGAACCAACCAATCACTATCCATGAGCTAATGATAATATTAATGATGATGATGATAGTAATAATAATAATAATGATGATGATGTCAGAGGGTATCAACCATGGTCCCAGCTGTAGATTGGTCCACGGTGACCTGCAGGATGAGACATGAGTGTGTAAAGGAGGCCATTTTGTTCAAATTACATGTATTTCTCAACATTTCAGATGTTTTTCGTTAACAAACCTCTCCTACAGATTACCTGATGTTCTCAACACTTTAATGATGAGAAGTTATCAAAGATTTATGTATAGTCAGAGATGTGGTCATTGAGGCACAGTGAGTTTCTATCATTCACCATGAAACAGGAAGTTGTCATAACTCCGCTGTCCAATCATTACCAAACTTCACTTGTTGAGTCCAGCCATTTGACCTACATGATAAATCCATACATTCACTGGAAGAGGATGTAGAATCAATGAGTGTTCTCTAGCGCCACATAGTGGACATAGAAAGTGATGAAGAAACACACTTCAATGACATTTTGTGTACAGGTGGACTGGAGGGGAACAGGTGATCAGATCTGGTGGCTGAACTATGAAGATGGTTTGAATCCAGCATCCATACAAAATCTCACTGATGGAGGTAACACATATAAAACTGTTGATTTATGCTTGACATTATTTGAAGTCCATTCATTTGGACATGAAATGAAACCCAGATTTTTAATCCTTTAACCAGGATGACTGACTGAAAATGACATTGGTGTAAAACTAATGAACATTATTTAACAAGGACAGAAGATACACAAATATAATGTAGCTCATATAACAATTTGTCTTTGTACATTTGTATCTACATCTAAAGCTTTCATGATGATGTAACTCATTGAAAAGTTAGAAGATGAATGTATCCTGACCATGCAGACATGTTGCAGTGTGGCTGCGAACAGGAAGGCGAAGCTGTAGCGACGGCACAAAGGGCCCAGCTGTGTGGGAAGTGATTGCTAAAGTTGTTTCATGGTAGCTTGTCCATCATTCACAGAACACATGACTGCTTTTCTTTCTCTCCGTTCTCTGAAGGAATCCAGAGATGGAAGCACAATAAGTTGGAGTTGTGGGTGAATGTGTCCATATTAGAATCCCACCTTCATGTTTGCTGCATTTCCCCTCTGTGGTTGTCATTTCTTTATCTCTGCTGTGCTGTGAAAACGACGCTTCCTTCTAATGATGTCTTTGAATCAGAAATAAAGGGTGAAATATCATCACATCTGTTTGAAATAATGGCCAAAACCACAATAACAAGATTCAGGTTGGATAAAATCTATTTTTCCTCAATACCAGTTCTATACATTTAGGTTTTTTTTTAATCAGCCTATCAGAGTCAGCGCTGCTGCTTACCACTTAGCTGCTGTCAGGCCTCCTTTTTTCCTGAGTCCATTTTGATTTTGTGGTGTCATTAAATTGGTGGTGAGAAAGGGCCCAGAGTTCAGGGTTCACTGCATCCCTTCAGAAACAGGAAGTGTTGTGCATGAAAGCGTTGAAAAGGGAACGTGAACGTGGTTCACTCTCACGAGAGCAAACGGCACTTTGTGAGAGTTAGCAATGCTCATGTCCAGTTTTACAGCACCTTCTTTGGAGGTTTACACAATAAAAGTCCTAAAATCATTGCCTAAAATAAAAAAGATATCGTGCAAGGCCAAGATCACCGACTGTCTCCTCTGATCACCAACATCGTTGCCTGTGTGTGGGTCAGTGGAGTGAATGATCTTGTTCTCACTACAACTCTTTGTCTGTCTGATGTCAACAAACTGGACAGGTAGCTGAATCCACTGGAGCATGACAGGTTAACTAGTTGACTGCTGGTAGACATCAGCTGACTAATGGCTCCTGTGGTTGTGCCCATGGTTCACCTGAGTTCATTAACGAGCTCGTTAGCTAACATTAATTCATCCATCCGGTGTCAGACTGGTAAACTTAATGATGAAATGCTTTTCTTTCAGTTCAGTTTGTGTTAAAATGAGAACCCTCTATTCAATTCTAATGTCACTGCCAGATTAACCAATCAGAGTCCGGTAACATTAACATATTTGTGTTTACTTTTTGGGACTGTGAACTTGAACTGGTTCATTTGAACCAGTATGACCTGAGCTTTGAACTGGTTCATCTGAAGTGTGAACTTGCATTGGTGGTCAGCACTACATCCATTCTGAGTGAAGGTCCTCCCTCAGCTGACTGTGGATCTATGATTGTCCCTTCATCCCTTTGTGCTTGTTTGGGGATAGGATTTCTCTAATTAGAGCTACATTAGGCTGACAAACAGCACATAAAAAAGATCTTAGTTAATTATAATGTGTTTATTGTTGGGAGAAACACAAACCTAAGTGTCTTTATCAGGACACTAAAATGTGACAAGCTGAACTGAAGATGTTGCACGAAAGTCACGACCTTCCGTTCTAGACCCTCTTTGATGCTCACAGCCTGCTGCTTTTTGGAAAATGCTGCTCTCTACCAAATAAAACCCTGATAGTTAGAGAAAACACACAAAAACACACCCAGAGATAATCTGGCCCCTCACTGCCTCACTGCTGGGTGGAACAGTGTGACTTAGTAACACCGGCAGTTTGGACAAATGGCCTGAAGAGCTCTGACATCAGTTCAACACACACACACACCCACACCCACACCCACACCCACACACACACCCACACACACCCACACACACACACACGTTTAGCAGTGAATTAAACAGATCTAACCCACAGTTATCAAAACAAAAACAAATCAATTCTAACTCATCCATCAGACTGAGAGTCTGAAGGTGTCCTAAATATACATGTAATAACTCTAATAATGTTCCTGTAAAATAACATGAACACTGAATGGAGACAATTTGATGAGCTAAAACTGCTGGTTATCCATCTGAACTGTCTGTCTGAGTCTCTGAGGTGTCTGTCTTCTCTCCGTATATATAAAAAAAGAAGAAAACTCAAAAGCCATTTGTCCAGAAATCATGTCTACTGGGTGTGTTGGTGTAACTTTCTCTAAAGTCAAAGCTGCAGTATTTTTTACTGCTATTTAAAGGATGCATCAGATGAAACTATAGGAGGCTTAACAACACAGAACACTCTGCTACACACTAGTGAGGATGTACACTCTGCTGGTTACACACTAGTGAGGATGTACACTCTGCTGGTTACACACTAGTGAGGATGTACACTCTGCTGGTTACACACTAGTGAGGATGTACACTCTGCTGGTTACACACTAGTGAGGATGTACACTCTGCTGGTTACACACTAGTGAGGATGTACACTCTGCTGGTTACACACTAGTGAGGATGTACACTCTGCTGGTTACACACTAGTGATGACGTACACTCTGTTACACACTAGTGATGACGTACACTCTGTTACACACTAGTGATGACGTACACTCTGTTACACACTAGTGATGACGTACACTCTGTTACACACTAGTGATGACGTACATTACACACTAGTGATGACGTACATTACACACTAGTGATGACGTACATTACACACTAGTGATGACGTACACTCTGGTTACACACTAGTGTTGACGTACACTCTGGTTACACACTAGTGTTGACATACACTCTGGTTACACACTAGTGATGACGTACACTCTGGTTACACACTAGTGATGACGTACACTCTGGTTACACACTAGTGATGACGTACACTCTGGTTACACACTAGTGATGACGTACACTCTGTTACGCACTAGTGATGACGTACACTCTGTTACGCACTAGTGATGACATACACTCTGTTATGCACTAGTGATGACATACACTCTGTTATGCACTAGTGATGACGTACACTCTGCTGGTTACACACTAGTGATGACGTACACTCTGTTACACACTAGTGATGACGTACACTCTGTTACACACTAGTGATGATGTACACTCTGTTACACACTAGTGATGATGTACACTCTGCTACACACTAGTGATGATGTACACTCTGTTACACACTAGTGATGATGTTACACACAAGTGACGACGTACACTCTGTTACACACTAGTGATGATGTACACTCTGCTACACACTAGTGATGATGTACACTCTGTTACACACTAGTGATGATGTACACTCTGTTACACACTAGTGATGTACACTCTGCTTCACACTAGTTATGACGTACACTCTGCTGGTCACACACTAATGACGACGTACACTCTGCTGGTTACACACTAGTGATGATGTACACTGTTACACACTAGCGATGGTGTACACTCTGCTGGTTACACACTAGTGATGGTGTACACTCTGCTGGTTACACACTAGTGATGACGTACATTCTGCTGGTTACACACTAGGGATGACATACACTCTGCTGGTTACACACTAGTGATGTATGTACACTCTGCTGGTTACACACTAGTGATGTATGTACACTCTGCTGGTTACACACTAGTGATGCACGGATCGGCTCTGACATCAGATTTTCATCCACCTGAACCAATGATTGTCTCTGATTTAGAGACTCCACCCTCATGGACATCTGAAGTCACCTCTAGTGGTGCCTCAGGATTTATCAGGAGGATGTCTGTTCTAATCCAACCTGTTTCACTGTATGAACCTGGACCGTTTGGGACCTTTAGGATGTGTAGAAGAACACAGAACATTCATTAACATTAGATCCTGTCAGTGTGTCAGAGATTAAAATCATTAATAAAGTTAAGCTGCTGTGCATTGTGGGTAAATGTCACAGACGGCACAGACACTCTTCTGGTTTCTGCTGCAGGTGATGTCATCAATATTTTCCTCATTGATGATGGATTATTTCATCACCTGCATCCCATCAGCTGTTAGTCATATTGATCTTTTTTCTGATGGATCTGCAGACTGATCGCTGCATCACTAGACCTGTTACACAGGGATGTGCAGCAGCCCTCCTCCTCCTCCTCAGTTAAATATGGCTGACTTTGCTCATATGCAGTCAGATGGAGTTGTTGAAGGGACAGCCCTGGCTTTAAAAGGGAGTGGCAGATGTCTGATCGGTTCAATGTTACGCCCAAAACTCATGCATGAATACAGAGAATAAATGCACCCTTACTCTGGGCTGACTGTACGCCATTTAAAAAGGGTGTTGGACATGCCCTATATGCCCAAACTGCTTGTTGAGGCCTATGTGAATGCAGTTATATGCTCTTCTGTGACTGTTGAGCAGGCGATATACTGCCTTTGTTGAGTTATGTGACTCACGAGTGTCAATAATAGGCTTTCAGACTGGAGTCTTATAGACACTGGTTTGTAAGAGCCTGAATCCAAATATCTAAATCCAATCCAAATGGAAAATACAGGTTATAGAGGTAATTGTTATTATAGCACTCAGACTTGTCTATCAGCAGCTTATCCTTTCAGTCTCCTGACCTCTCAGACGTGATGACGATGAACCCTTCACAGTAAATACAGCTAAAAGTTCACAGGGGCTCAGTCAGAAAGTTGAGAGGGTGTTAGTTTAGATTCAGCCTTAGATCAGACATTATTATAGTCTTGAACCAGTATCTCCAGCCACAACAGGACATGTGTGTGGAAGCAAATTTATAGGTGAGATAATGGACACATATAACATGTTACTGCTGTTGATTCATTATCCATTACTGTAATAATCAGGATATAAAAAAGTCATAATAATAAATTAAGACTAGAGTCCAACTTATGTAATGATCATTTTGATTTGTAAATGACTGGTAAGACCTAAAGACGGTAGAAAAGGAGACACGATGTCAAGACAGGAAACTGACAGGAGGAATATGTGAGACACATTTTCAGAAAAGAAACATGTAGTCAGTCCTTCATCTACGACAGAATACAGTGACAACATCCAGCGGTCCTACAGTCAATGCCTTCAGGTCTGTTAGCAGCTGAGCTGGAGTCACGTCCACAAAATGAAGCAAACAGGATAAATGTACTAAATATGTTTTTAACTGTTCAACTTTTACTCATATAAAGTCAAAATTAACAGTACAACAAAAAAAATCAACTAAACGTTTGGCTCTGATGCAGCCCAGACATTTCAATAAAATACATGTAAAAAAACAACAGTGTTTTATCAATAAAGTGTAGTAGAGATATATTTATATATCTGTTTGCACTCGGTCCCGTATCAGTACAACATCTTACTCATCTGCTCTCCTGCAGAGAGAAAGATCTCAAGATTGATGTCTGAGCATTAAGACTGGAGGCAGAGAAACTGTCAGCCTGGCTCAGCTGCAGGAAGGTTGGTGGAAGGATCACACGCAAGAAATAGTTCCAGCATATCCTCCTCAAACAATCGTCTGTTACATTTATGGACTTAATAAACAAACCTAAAACCTGTCAGGGAGCTGCAGAGGAATGGTTCACACCTTTGGTCAGAGCCAGGCTAGCCGTTTTCCTTCCTTCCAGTCTTTGTGCTAAGCTAAGATAGTTGTATAGGAGGGAATTTATTCTACTAAATCTATGTGAATAGTTAAATATTGAGGATTTCAAATTAAATCAGATTAAGTATAAGACATGTTTCTGTACTACAGGTCTGAGAGCTCCCTTCATTTGTTAAGACTCAGTAAGTTTTAAACAGAACAGCTGTACTGTACGATATGAAGGATAGTTATTTAGCCATCCTGGAGCGAAGGCGCCTCTTAATGATCTGGTGGCTGCTCTCCTTCTCCTCTGGCTCTCTCTGGATAATCTGAAACAGGAAACGAAACAAGTAACAGTTAGATATCTGAGTAAGTGTAGGGTTAAGAGGGACAGACAACCAATCAGGAGAGAGAACATTTTATTTGGTGTCTGGTCTATTGGTTTATTTCCATGTGATAATATACCCTATTAGAGCATTCTGTCACATATTCACGTCACTGCTGGTGTGAATAGTAATCAGTGAGTATTCTGCATCTTTGTACTAGTTACTCATCTCTTCCCTGCTGTGTTGAAGCTTCTGTGCAAACGATGGAGATATTTGTGGCTCCACAATGACAAATAGTAGAATAGATAGTGACTCTGTGGCCAGGAGGTTTAGACTTCATCAGCTGTGGAAAAACGTCTGTGGATTAAGGTTTACTCCCACTCAGTATTTTCCTTCTCAAGGCATGTGAAGAATTTTTAAAGTAACCAAGATATTTTTTTTTCAGTAGGATGAATGTTATTCTACTGTCTGATATAACTGTCATATTCTTAGCTTAGCGGAATACAGAGAACAATTCTGGTTTTAAGCTTGTGAAGGGCGAAAAATATGATGTAAACAAAGGGTCGTTTTGAATTTCGGGAAGATTTCCAGGCCACGCAAGGCCCGACGCACATGTGCAGCAGTTTTAAATGTGCGAGAACATAAAGAAGAGAAGGCGTGGACGACTTGAGTTACTTCTATTAGAATCAATGGTTTCCTGACAGGTCCATGCCCCGCCCCTCCACTTAAATCAGAATTACTTCAACAGTTTTTGTATAATCCTGCTAACAAACAAAAGCACAAACTCTTTGACTGAGGTAATAATCAAATAATGGCAAAAATCAAATATCAAAGTTGACAGTTTTCTATACTGAGCAACAATAGAAATGCATTTTTTTTTAGTGTCATGCCATCCTGTTCATATTAAATATCAAAGGTAAATTATGGTTCACATCTTTATTCACCCTGTAACCATACAGAAAAATCATTTTTGTGCAGATTAGTGGTTTTTGTCTGTGTTTTACAAGTCAGAAAGTGTGGATGGTGAGACAGAGAACAACAATAGTCACTACTGTGCGTGTCTACCTCCAGCATTTATCACTACTTTACACCTCCTGAATGGATAAGATGTTATTCTGGACTTGTAGGATGACATGCCATTCTTCCTGCAGAGCTGTGACAAGTTGTTCATGTGTTGCTGGAGCAGGATCTCTCTCTCTCACCTGGTGATCCTGAACGTCACACAGATGCTCTATTGGGTTGAGATCTCGTGAATATAGTGGCCAAGGAAGGACAGAGACATTGTTCTGGTCCAGGTAGGCTCCTCCTGACAGACATGAGCCACATGTGGTCTGGCATTGTCATGCATGAAGGTGATGCCTGATTGTTGTATCCAGGGAATGACATGTGGACCTAGGAGCGTATTTCGGTAACGGATAGCTGTCAGTGTACCGTGGATCTGGACAAGTTCTGACCATCATCCATTAGCAGTGGCCCCCACATCATGACATCACCACCAAACAGTCCACTTCCTGCATCTATATGACAGGATAGCGTTCCCCGCGGTGATGATACAAACACCAACGACCATCAGCTGTGTGCAAGTTAAATCTGGACTTGTCACTAAATGTGATCTGCCTCCACTGTGCAATGAGCCATAACATCTGTAACATATGTGCTACACATGTCTGCAGAGTTCCAACCATCATCATCATCCCAACTGTCTGGTCACGAAAGTTTTGTGGAAGTCGTGACATCATCAGTTGTTTCTCTAGAACATTAATTAGACCCGGTAAATTATCACCTTGACCAGGTCTTTTCAATCATGCAGAGAAAAATCTCACCAACATCATGGTTTACTCTGAAATGCACCAATGACTGTTATTTCTATGTTATGACTAAATGATGGTTATTCATGATTTAACATGTTTTGGTTGTGGGTTCTTAAAAAAGTCTATTCAGTGAATCACATCATTGTTATTATTGTTAGATTAGGGCTAGTGAATAGAAATTACAGGGTTTTTAAATGATGCATTTCTACTGTTGCTCAGTATATAATCTGCCGTAGACACCAAAAACACACAGAGTCTGATACCCAGCTGTAGGATATGTGTCGATAAAACATGCTTAAAGACTGTATGACGAGTGTGTGTGTGTCTTACTGGGTGTGAGGGCATGTCTATAGGGGAGGAGATTTCAGGCCTGTACAGTTTCCTTTTGCTCTTCTTGACTCTCAGACTGAGGGATGAAGAGGAGGCTGCTGCGTCTGCATCACCTCGACCGCTGACCAGACTCATCATCATCTTGGCTGCAGAGACAAACACACATTTAGTGGGTACTGAGTGGAAACTTCATAACTAACTGCTTGATGTCCTGTTGGCCAATCGTTTGATGTCGTTAAAAGTAATCTGAGTATCAGTTTATCAGCAGAGACGACAACAGAGGAAAACATTTTCATCTGACAAGAAAGAAACTATTAAATGTATTATATTACCATACAGCAGTTTACTGAGAAGAGGTCAGGATGAGAAAAGAGATGACAACAATAATAAGACAACAATAAGTAGTGAGTGTACTGTCCTCTCTATGTGTTGTACTTCCAAAGTGTTAACATAGAGAGGACAGTACAGTAAAAAGCCATATTATTAGAAGGATTCATCCGCCGGAGTTATGGAACCCCAGACAACAGATAAAGATGAAAAGTCATCATCAGTGTCCAGCTCAAAGCAAACATCATCTTCCAAGTTTTCAGTATCCAGCGCTGCTGCTAAAGCAAGAGCCAAAGCTGAAGCTGCCCGCACAAGGGTCACGTTTGCACAAAAGGAGTCGGAACTGAAAAAACAGAAAGCCAAATTAGATTTGGAAAAGGCTACCTTACAAGCAGACTTGGAGACACTAGAACTGGAAAAAGCAGCTGCTGCTGCCATCGCAGAGGCTGAAGTTTTAGAAGCTGCTGCAGGGACGGAATGTGAGGATATGCGTAGCGCCAGGAGCGGCGTCTCACCACAGATAATAAGACAGCGAACAGAAGCTTACCTGGAACATCAAACTCAGGTCAGCATCAAATCTGCCACACCCTCAACGGATATACCTCCTTCTCTCCATATTAAGAATACAATGCCATTAACAAAGCAGAAAGCCCCTGAGCTAAGCTCTCCACATCACTGTGATGTCACGCCCATAACGCCAAGACACATAAAGCAGAGTGAATACTTACCAGCACCAGAGCACCAGACACATATGCCTCACCACCCCAGCTCACACCTTCAGCACCCTCAGTGTTCCTTTAAAACCAATCAGGAGTGGGGCTCCTCTTCATTCAGGCAAGCAAGTTACTCAGATAATTTCCCAGGGAACAACACACAGATATCTCCTACCACTCCAGCTGCTAACATGATAGACTTTGCTAAGTACCTCGCCCGCAGGGAGTTGGTAACCACAGGGCTTACTAAATTTGATGACCAGCCTGAGAGCTTCAGAGCCTGGCAGTCCTCCTTCTTCAATGCAACTCAGGGCTTAGAGCTAACAGCCAGCGAGGAGTTGGATCTGCTTGTAAAATGGCTTGGAAAGGAGTCATCTGAACACATTAAAAGACTACGAGCTGTCCATGTTAATAACCCTCAAGCTGCACTCGATTTATCTTGGTCAAGACTCGAAGAGTGCTACGCCACCCCTGAAGTGATAGAGAATGCTTTATTTAAGCGGCTGGACAGTTTTCCTCGTCTCACTTCAAAAGAGAACATTAAGTTAAGAGAACTTAGTGACCTGCTCATGGAGCTACTCTCGGCTAAGGAGGATGGGTACTTACCTGGACTCAGCTACCTTGACACACCTCGAGGGATTAATCCCATCGTTGAAAAGTTGCCACCGGGCTTACAAGAAAAATGGCTGTCGGCTGGTTCACGTTACAAAGAACAATACAAGGTTTGCTTTCCTCCTTTCTCCTTCTTTGCTGACTTTGTCACAAGTCAGGCAAAAGCCAGAAATGATCCTAGCTTTGTATTGACAAACAGCAACCGCACTCAGTACCGCATTGAAAGGTCCATGGCAAGGCATGATGCAGTGAGGACAGCTATATCTGTGCATAAGACAGATGTGTCAGCAACAGCAGATTCAAGCTCAATGCATAGAACAGGGACTGAAAAGAAAAACAATACTGATACATCTAAGTTCTGTCCAATTCACAATAAAACTCATCCTCTGGAGAAATGTAGAGCCTTTAAAATGAAGCCACTCACAGAGCGCAAGAAATTACTAAAAGAACACAGACGTTGTTTCAGATGCTGCTCGGCCGATCATCTGGCCAGAGAATGTCCAGTGGAGCTGAAATGTAACGAGTGTGAGAGTAATCAACACTGCACAGTCATGCATCCAGACACTTCCTTCTCATCTCCAATGGCTCCTACGACAGAGTCAGACAGAGAACAGCAAAACAGTTCTCTTCCAGAGATAAGCTCAAGGTGCACCGAGGTCTGTGGAGAAGGTCTCCCGGCACGATCTTGTGCAAAGATATGCCTAGTGCAAGTTTTCCCACAAGGACAAAGAGAACGCTCAGTCAAAATGTATGCCATTCTTGACGATCAGAGCAATCGCTCGCTGGCCAAATCAGAGTTTTTCCAGCTCTTTGACATCCATGGAAGCCATGCACCTTACCTGATGAGGACCTGTGCTGGAACCACTGAAATGACTGGAAGGAAGGCAGTTGGTTTTAAGATAGAAGCGGTGAATGGTGAAGTGTGTTTGGACTTACCTCCACTCATTGAATGTAATGAGATCATGAGTAACAGATCAGAAATTCCCTCACCAGAGGTTGCTCTTTCCCACGCTCACCTGAGTTCCTTGGCACCTTACATCCCAAGGATCGATCCTGAAGGACAGATCTTAATCCTGCTGGGGAGAGACCTCATACGTGTTCACAAGGTGAGGCAGCAAATCAATGGGCCCCACAATGCCCCTTTTGCCCAGTGTTTGGACTTAGGGTGGGTGATAGTAGGAGAAGTTTGCATCGACAGTACCCACAAACCCAATGTATCTGTCTTCAAGACCAACGTCCTGCAAAATGGACGTCCGTCTTTTCTGACACCATGTCATGATCACATCAGCCTTAAAGAGAAAGCAGGCTACGGCGGGGAGAACAGACGCTGTATCTCCGCTCATCTGTCTAGTTGTGCTACTTCTGTTGTGCCTGCCAAAGACAAACTTGGAATGGACGTGTTTGTGAGAACAGACAACGATAACAAACCTGCCTTGTCTTTCGAGGATGAGACATTTCTGGAGATCATGGAAACGGAGTTTCAGAGAGATGAACAAAACAGCTGGATCGCTCCCCTACCATTCAGGTTGCCCAGACCACGTCTCCCAAACAACAGAGCTCAAGCTCTCTCCCGCCTCCGCTCCTTGCAACGTGCCTTGAACAAAAATCCTGAAATGAAAGAACAGTTTGTTGCTTTTATGGAGAAGCTCTTTGACAACAGGCACGCTGAGGAAGCACCCCCTCTCCACGAAAATGAAGAGTGTTGGTACCTACCCATTTTCGGGGTGTACCACCCCCAAAAACCGGGTCAAATACGAGTTGTTTTTGACTCAAGTGCTCAAGAAGAGGGCCTCTCCCTCAACAGTGTCCTGCTTTCGGGCCCTGATCTAAATAACTCCCTGCTCGGAGTGCTGCTCAGGTTCAGAAAGGAAGTTGTCGCACTCACAGCTGACATTCAACAAATGTTCTACGGTTTCTTGGTGAGAGAAGACCACAGAAACTTCTTAAGATTCCTCTGGCATAAGGATAATGACCTGACTAAGGAGGTGACAGAGTACCGAATGCGAGTGCATGTGTTTGGGAACAGCCCCTCACCTGCAGTAGCCATATATGGCCTTCGAAGAGCAGCCCAAGCAGGTGAGCAGAAGTATGGATCCGGCTCACGCCACTTCGTCGACAGACACTTTTATGTAGATGACGGGCTCATCTCCCTCTCAACGGAGACTGAGGCAATCGACCTGCTTAAGCGCACTCAAGCTTCACTGGGGGAATCAAATCTGAAACTGCACAAAATTGCCTCAAACAGCATCACAGTGATGCAAGCCTTCACACCTGGGGACCTGGCTGCAGGCCTGAAAGACTTAGGCCTCGATGAGGAAGCTTTGCCTGTACAAAGAAGCCTTGGTTTGTGTTGGAACATAGACTCTGACACCTTCACATTCAGAGTAGCAGTCGATGACAAGCCATTCACCCGACGTGGAGTGCTGTCCACAGTCAATAGCCTTTTTGACCCATTGGGCTTGGTTGCGCCAGTGACAATTCGGGGACGAGCACTACTCAGGGAACTTTCTGCTGACATTCATGACTGGGACACCGAACTTCCTGCAGACAAGTTTATCAAGTGGGAAACATGGAAAAAATCGCTACAAGAGTTGAGCAGCCTCCACATTCCTCGCTCATACATTCAGCAGTCCTTCTCCAGTGCCACACAGTCTGAGTTATGTCTGTTCTCTGACGCTTCTAACTGGGCTATCGGAGCGGTAGCTTACCTGAGAGTCATCACGACAGGAGGGCAGTGTAAAGTTGGCTTCGTGCTCGGAAAAGCAAAGCTAGCCCCTCAGCCTGAGC
Source organism: Chaunax sp. Z400 (assembly GCA_037577475.1). NCBI lineage: Eukaryota > Metazoa > Chordata > Actinopteri > Lophiiformes > Chaunacidae > Chaunax > Chaunax sp. Z400. The sequence goes on from CM075193.1 coordinate 24,858,949, forward strand.
CCACTATCCCGCGCCTTGAACTGTGCGGAGCTGTGCTGGCCGTTGAAATGGCTGAACTGATCCTCGATGAGCTTGACCACAAGCCAGACGTGGTCAAATTTTATTGTGACAGCAAAGTTGTCCTTGGATATATTCACAACGACTCCAGGCGATTTTTTGTATACGTTCACAACCGTGTTCACCGTATACGTCGGACAACTTCTCCACAACAGTGGTACTACGTGCCTTCAGATCAAAATCCAGCTGATCTGGCCACCAGGTCCGTACCTGCATCGCGGCTCGCTGACACCATGTGGTTTACAGGACCAGCGTTCCTTCACAAACCCCTTCAGTCTGAAACACATGAGTCCTTTGAGCTAGTGGATCCAGGAGTAGACGTGGATGTGAGACCTCAGCTGACCACACTTGCTACTTACATAAATGAAGCTAAACTTACCTCAGAACGGTTCCAACGGTTCTCTTCCTGGGAGTCTCTGCTGAGAGCGGTTTCCTTCTTGATCCACCAGGCTCGTTCGTACAGGTCAGACTCATCAGATACATGTAAAAGATGGCATCAGTGCAACAAACCTCGCACTCCAGAGGAGTTGGCAGCAGCAAAGCTGGTCATACTCAAGTCTGTCCAAAGGGATGCTTATCCAGAAGAGTATGCTGCACTACAAGAGAACAGAGCAATCTCAAGATCAAGTGCAATCCTGGATCTTGATCCTTTCATGTGTGATGAGATCCTGCTGACTGGAGGACGTCTGAGACATGCATCAGTCAATCCTGAGGTAAAAAATCCTATTATTCTCCCAAAACAAAGTCACATCACAAGACTACTGGTGAGTCATTACCACACAAAGGTGAAACATCAAGGGCGGCAGTTCACAGAGGGAGCGATCAGGGCAGGTGGCCTGTGGATTGTTGCTGGCAAGAGGCTAATAAGTTCAATTCTTCATCACTGTGTCACATGCCGCAAGCTGAGGGGAAAACTTGAGACCCAAAAAATGGCCGATCTCCCACCAGAACGTCTGAGCACATCCCCACCATTTACATATGTGGGACTGGATGTTTTTGGGCCCTGGAATGTGGTCACCCGACGCACAAGGGGTGGAGCAGCCCAGAGTAAGCGGTGGGCTATTCTTTTTACATGCATGAGTACCAGAGCTGTACATGTGGAAGTCATAGAGTCTATGGACACCAACAGTTGCATCAACGCCCTGCAAAGGTTTTTTGCAATAAGAGGGCCAGCTAAGCAGCTGAGATCGGACAGAGGCACAAATTTTGTTGGAGCCAGTTCGGAACTGGGCATGGGACGGGATGATCCAAGTCAAACCAACATCCTGAAGTTACTCCACGAGAATGGTTGTACATGGGAATTCAACCCCCCACATGCATCCCACATGGGAGGAGTCTGGGAACGCATGATTGGCGTAACCCGGAGGATACTCAACTGCATGTTGCTGCAAACCAGACATACTCACCTGACTCATGAAGTGCTCTGTACTCTGATGGCAGAGGTGTCTGCTATCATCAATGCAAGACCATTAGTCCCTGTCTCCTCTGATCCTTCTTCACCAATGCTGCTGACGCCTGCTATGCTCCTAACCCAAAAACCAAGTATGCCTGCTCCAGCTGGCAGTTTCAACGAAAAGGATCTTTTCAAGTGTCAGTGGAGACAAGTGCAGGCACTGGCAAATGAGTTCTGGTCCCGATGGAGGAATGAATATCTCCATACTCTTCAGCCAAGACGCAAGTGGCACACAGCATGTCGAAACCTGCAAGTTGGGGACGTTGTGCTTCTCAAACAAGACCAAGCACCTCGCAACGAGTGGCCAATGGGTCTGGTCACCTCCACACTCCCAAGCAGTGATGGCAAAGTCCGCAAAATCAAGGTCAGGACATCATCACAAGACAAAGTAAAGACATTCTTAAGGCCTGTCTCTGACGTTGTGTTGCTCCTGCCGGGAGAAGGTCAAAGGTCAAGTAAGGACAGTTAAATCATAAGTGGCATCAGCGAATGCCAGACGGGGAGTGTTCTGCCCGGAATGTGTTTAACGTGTTAAAGAGAAAAGTTGACTGTTAAAAGATAGGTGTGTTGTTGTTTCCACAAAGTATTGCTGGTTTTGTGGTTCATGGTTTTATTTTGAAATCAGAAAGGTACAGGAAACAGGAAGTAGAAGTACCTGTAAACAGAAAAAGCACGGTAAAATCTGCCTGGTTCTCCTGTTAAACCTAAAGCAATCCTCCGTGTGAATCCCTCAGAAAGCAATGGCTGTAAGTTATAGATGTTCTCTACATGCTTGACAGTTTATATCTATGAGTTTTTATGAACATATTTTCACGTTTGTACACATTTGATGTTTGAGCTAATGAGGTAACAGTACTGCTGTATACATATCTGCTACTCACTTGATGTATCATTTATAGTACTGCCAGTGCTAATATTTAGTTTCTGGATACATATTGTTCTTACAAATTACTAGACTGTTCATATTTACCTGTTTTATTATAACAGTCCAGTTCAGTATATTTTGTATTTTCTTTTCTAGTTTTACTCCAATTCAATGTTGTCAACCTGACTTACCTGCTGTAAAAAGAAGTCATTAAAGGAGCAAGAGCGCTCACTTCCTGGCTCTTGAAAAGGAGTTTGGCTTGCTGTCTATCTATGTTAACACTTTGGAAGTACAACACATAGAGAGGACAGTACAGTGAGCAAACATGAATTAGAACAATATAGAAATATTTACCTCCAAAACGTTTAATGTCACCTAAATATAAATCAGCTGTTATGGACTAATATTTAAATTTGTTTCAGAAAAGCAGAAATTAAAGGGAAAATGTGTGTCTGTGAAATTATTTTTATGAATATATCAACAACAAACACAACCTATGATTTCTTTATGTAGACAACAACATGCAACCATTCCGGTATAGTGAATTACTACTAGATCAGGACAGCTCTTCAGCATCTGTGTGTGTGTTGTTTTACAAACCTCAGTGATTGTGTTTGTCGGTGTTAAGAAGAAATGACTGAACTAAAAACTGTCCAACTGTCTTTAATTTAAGGAGATAACAGCTTGTTTTACTCCAGCAGTCATGGTTTCTGTGATCTCCAGGTCGCCTTGATGCAGGATTTGGTGCCACCTGGTCTGACTGAGGGGGGCGTGTTCCAGCAGGAGAGTGACATCAGTGCATACCCAATAGAGGAAGGTGTCTGTGGACGACAGACCAATGGCAGCCTGTTTCACATCATTAACTTCCTCCTTTGTTTGGTCACCTGTGTCATGTCATGTCAGGCTGCAGGAGTTTGAAGACTGCCATCATCATCCTATAAATAAATCATTTTAACTAAGGATTTATAACTCTAGGATGATTACTGTCAAACACATCACAGGATAAATTAATCTGACTCCTGCTTTTGGTTCTTTCAGGGAAACTGCTGATAGTAAAAATATGTCTGTTTTCCTTTGATGAGTGACGTTTATCTTAAAAAGATGTAGCATCTTTGAAGCCAAGATGTCATAGTTGGATAAATAAGGATAATCAGGATGGGAGGACTAGACAGAGATGGGACATGATGAAAGGAAGAGAGGAAGAAAAGGATGGAGAAAGAACAGATGAGAGAGAGAGGGAATGAATGCTAGAGAGAAAGGGAAAGGATGAAAGAACAGTGAGGATGTAAAATAAACAAGTGAAGGAGAGAGGAAGGGTGCAGGGAACAGGAGTAAAGGAGAGAGAGACGGATGGAGGGAGGATCAGAGGGCAGCAGGAGACAGCAGCCTCGTGTTGGAACCCAGGGGACAATTAATGGACCAAGTAAAACTGCTGATCCCCGAGGATAAAACACAGATGGGTCTGGTTGATTCCAGTATGTTCCCCGTCTTTAACTTCTCCTCTTAGCCATCATCAGTGTCCCAAAGCCGCTGCCCCTCCCAGGAATGTTCTCAAACCTGTTTTATCCTGGACTCCAGCAGGAGCTTTGTCCTTGTGAGTCCTACTATGTGTTTCTGCAAACCTGAACCATGTCAGACCCTGACTGGGGGAGAGTCAGGATATAGTAATTTATAATCACCCATTGGTGTGTTAATGTGTGTGTGGACCGACTGATGTAGCGTCATTAAGAACTGGAATAGTGAAGCTGAAGTCTGACCCAGACTGAGTTTAGTATTTGAGAAAAAGTTCACCAGTAAACCAGAAAAGGTTTACTGGTGAAGGGCAGACAGACGGACGGAGACTGGAACCAGGTCGCTGTACTTTTCTTACATTTTTAGTCTTTTCCCAGATGATTTTTGCTTTTAGTCCACTGGTTGTTTTTAAACAGCCATGTCTTAAAGTTTTACTCCCTCTCAGTATTTTCCTTGTCAAGGCGTGTGAAGAGTTTTTAAAGTAACCAGGATATTTTTATTCAGTAGGATGAATGCTATTCTACAGCCTGATATAACTGTCATATTTGTAGCACAGCAGAATGCAGAGAACAATTCAGATTTTAAGCCAGTGAAGGGCCAAAAATATGATGTGAACAATGCGCCATTTGGAAATTCATTCTGTACTCTGGCTGGTTGGTGTGTGTTTGTGCATTAAATAACAGATAGTGAGGAAAAGGGGTCGAGTATCTGAGCAAAAGAAACGGAGAGTAAAGCTGGTAAAAAACTGGAGAGAAGGATCAATGGAGCTACTGAATCTAAATCTGGACACACGGCTGGTTTAAGAGACAGGAAGCTGCAGGGAAACGGCTGATAGGTGGAAAATCCAAAACAAACCTACCCACAGAATTGACTTTCATTAGAAATGTTTTTGTTTGAATTATGAATTGAAACTTGACCAAATAATAAAATGATATTTATTAATTGATATGCAGCATTTTTGGTGGAATGCATTTTGTACGCCTAGGCTGTTAGTTGAGTGGGAGAATAACTAAGTTTCATTTCTCTTTTATTCATGCATCACTCTATATTTTATGGTCATGTTTCTGTCTGTTGTAAAGCTGTTTGTAACTTTGGTTTTATCATCAGATAAAATGTGGATTATTTAAATGCAGCTGTCATGCATTAGACTTATTGATCACAGGTCAGCTGTTGGTTTTAGATTAGATCTTAGGTTGGGTTATTGGTACATTATTGGTGCCTTTAAAAGGTGTTTTCATGTCATCAAACTACAGTGTGTTCATGGGAATGAAGGAAGAAGCTCCATGGCAAAGAGGAATAACATATTTTTGGATACACAGACAATACTTCATTGTGATCATTTGCTCTTTACATGGGCGCAACGAGAAGAAAAAATACAGAATCCGTTTTCTTTAGGAGGCCATTCTTTTTAACAAAGTCCACACTGGACGTTCAGCTAAGGCTGGGTTCCTTTACACTGCATTAGAAGGCTGTTACGGGCCAATCAGCTGTCAGTTCCTGGGGCTACCTGACCTCAGTGACACTGACAACTGGTGTGACTGGAAAAAGCAGTTAGAACAAAAAAGAGAGAACTGAATGCTGGCGTGTGTCTACTATAGGAAACAGGAACAGAACATTTTAAATTCAATTATTTTGAAATAATATCACTTCAGTATTAACGGAAACGGGTTGTAGCATATTAAATAAAATGATCATTTGAAACTTGTATTTTGTGATGACTCAGGTTACCTTTGATTTAAGTGTTGTTGTTTTAAGATCTGAGATAAACACACAAACAGAAGAAACCTGGAGCCGCTAATTCTTCTTCACACCACTGTAAGATTCTCATGGCTTGGCAGGAAAGGTTCAGAACAAAGGAGGAAGTTAGAGTGATGTGAACCAGGCCGCCATTGGTCTGTCATCCAGAGACACATTCCACTTTTGGGTATGTCCTCATGTCACACTTCCAGTGGAACAGTCGAACTGAGTGACACAAAATCCTGCAACATGGCCACCTGGTGAAGATTAACTCGGACAGCAGGAGAACAAACTATTATCTCCTTAAATTACAGACAGTTGGACTTGACTGAACGTTCTCTATCAAACAGGATGAAGCAGAAAGATTCACTCAGAGGTAATCCTGAACGTACTAGAATATTCCATTCAATACACACTTACAATCACCACTATACCAGGAAGTAAGACATGAATGAGGGAAACAAACATCACATCCCTCACCTCCCTTCCACCGCAGCTTTTTCATCAGATCATAGACTGATATTAGCGTTTACCTCATCCCCCTGCTGTTATTCATCCTCATCTACCTCTCCCCTCTTTGAAGTCTAATAATGACACATTTATAAGGTGCAATAACACAAACCAACATAACTGAGTTTAGGTTTTATTTTATTTTTAACCCGTTTAACTTTTTAAGTTCTATATTCTCTTAAATTTTTTGCATAGACAGTGTTGATTTGTTTTCTTATGTTTCTGTGTGTTTGCCGAATGTGTGTGAAATATGATATAATAATAAGATAACGTGAATATTTAACTTTTTTTCCTGCTGCTCTCTTTTTCTACTCTGCTTACAAATGATGTGACAGTTTTTCTGCACCAAGAATTCCAAAGTACCTGTACCGTCTGTACCTTTGCAAATGTCAAATAAACCTCTTTGAATCTTTGTATGGTTGCATGAAGTTTCTACATAAATGATTCATTGTATTTGTTGTTGACGACAGATTTTAAAATACTAATATTTCCATAGACATAAGATTTTTCCTGCAATTTCTGCTTGCTACAACTATTTCTCTATGAGAAATGAAAACCAATAAGTCTATAACACATTATTTTTTGGTGATGTAACTACTTTGGAGGGTAATAATTCTACATTATTCAATTACATTTTTTGCTTAGTACTCATTGTCGTCATCTCTTTTCCACAACCTGTGCTGGGTACAAAAGACATTTCCTGTCCTCTTCTTACTGGTAATATAATACATAATATAATATTTTGAAAAGACTGTAAACCCTGTAACCTTTAGTGCCGAGCAGTGTGGGGGAGCTCTGCAGGAATTCTCCAATCTTCTGCAGCGTTCCTTCCTTTCTGCTGCAGACGCTGCTCTGGGAGTCATGGCGACCCGCCGGGGAAGAGATCTGATCGCAGATGACAGTTAACAGTTGATTAGCCTGTTACCATGTACAGTGTGTATGTTTTGGATAAAAAGTGGAATAACCAACTCAAGGTTGTGCGTCTGTGCACATCATTGAGGTTGTAGTTTACATCTACAGTATGTCTGTCCAGACTCTTCTAAAATATATTGTGAAAACTGAAGGAATTTAATAAAAGGTGTTGTAGTTCTTGGACAAATGAGAGTCACCACTATGAAGACATGTATGAAGACATATCATAGGCATAAAAAGTGGCTTTATATACTAGGATATTGAAAAGCAACACTGTCCAGTTCTACTTAATTCTTCCTGACAGCCAGAAATGTCACATCAGCTGATGCGATATAAGCCCACATCATCATGCAAGATGGACACTGTATCTTCTCACAGGCAATCGTTGAATGCATGTTGAATATGGATAACGGACCTTCTTTTGATGGAAGTCCTGCAACCATATGGTTGGTGCTGCCGGCCCATAACAGAGGCTGTGAGGCAGGACCGACAGGTTAGTGGTCCTCACCTGTTTAACAGAAACCCGATGGTAGAGCCTGGGTTCCACGCAGAATGCCGGTAGTTATGGACTCATTGAGGTCTTGAGATCATTACAGATGACTTTTTGGTGAAGCACTATGACATCTGACACTTGTGCTCAATGAATACAATGACCCACAATCGTGCTTTTGAGTCAACTGTAAATGCGTGACCTTAACGACGACGTGTTAGAGACCTCAGAAGAGGTTAGAGATCTGAAACTCCCCGCAGTCAGTCAGACTCTTGCTTCAGATTCATCCATCAAGGATTACCATCACCAGGATGAATGAGAATCTACACCAACATGCACGTTTGCTCATTTTGACAATATTGGTAATAACTATCCATTGTTAAGAACTTCATCTCAACGTGAAGAATAAAAAAGAGCTAAAGTTACATATATAATTTGGTTCTATGAGTTGTCCGTCTTGTTGTAACGTCCCTATGTTGTCTTCCATAGGGACGTTACATGTTACCTGCAGTCTACGTCATCCCAGGTCACACCAGGTGATATTAATACTTGACCTGTGTGTGTGAGACAGTGTCATTCAACCAGAATTCATTGATCCACAGTAACATGTGTAACTCTTGTTAAAGCTCTGATAAATTAAGCTGTCCATTCCCTCCCACTACGTTTTGGAAAACCTGATGCTTTACTGTATTGTAAGCACAGCAGTTCAACGTTACAGTGTAGATGTACATCTGTTATGTATTCACCACAGTGTAGTTGACTGGAGCAGCAACTTACATCTAAGCAATGAAACATCACATCATCAATCAGAATGACGGCCAAACCCACAAACACACAATACCCCAGACCTCCTTATGTAACAGTGATTTATGCCAACACTTGTACATCGTATCAGACCACATGTTCAGAACTTATGTCTGCATGTTTGGCATCGGTGTTTCTGATTCTTACCTCCTCTTGGTGCGGGGTCAGCTGTGGTGTCAGTTTGTTCCTCGTGTTCTTTCTGTTCTGTGCCTCCACCTCTTCCTATCAACACACACAGCATGTACAAACTTAGGTCAGACAGACACACACACAAACACTGCAAGTGTGAACACACAGTGTGCACTGAGCCATCTGCACCAGGAGCAGCCATGTAGAGAGGTTAGAGAGAGGCAAAGGGGCTACAAACTTGTCATTATGGCAGGACAGTTTGGATGAGATGAGCAGGTCATTAATACAAGGTAGACATCAGGAGAAAAACTATCTGCCACTGGGTTCACAGGCCTCAGCTGGGCTCAATCCACTTTCATCCATGGACCAGCCAGAATCATTTCAGGAGGGAAAACCGGCTCCAATCAAGAGTTATTTAACCGTCAGAGGCGCTCCAACAGCTGACAAGATAAACTGCTACCAGTCAGAATATAATGTCTAGATGTCTCATAAATAATCATCAGTTTTCACTTTAAAAAGATTATGATGTCAGTGACAAACAATCATGTCTAAAAACCTTTCATAAAGACTAATCAAAGAAAACAAAAACAAATATGAGTGATGTTTTGAGTCAATATGATTGTGGAAGAAAGCCTCAGGAAGCCAGCAACAGAAAATCTTTGTTAATTTTTCATCTTTTCTATGAAGCAACATGCTTTTCCCTGTTTGAAAGGTGATGGGTGGAATGAATGGACAATGATTGCATAGACATTGTTCACTTGCACAAGATTTTTCACCATGAAAATTATTTCAAGTTTTGATGAAAACCTCAGTTCACAGGTGAAATGTTTATTATCTTGATCCAGTGTTATTCCTCCAACCAGTAGAGACATCTAAAGATGATATATCCCCCTAAACATTGAGTGGTGTATATTGTTCAGGATACATGCTCTGGAGAAGATGATCCACCTTCAGAGACATTTTAAAATCATCTTTACATGGAAAATGTTTAAAGGCACAACTTCTTATGGTTAATTTGTGTGTAAAGTTTGTTGAAGCTAAATGAATAGTTTGCATCACCTCTGCAAACATCCACAACTACGTACTATAGTTCATATATGAGTAAAGTTTGGTGAAGCGACTATACAGTATGCTCCAGACAAAAGATGATTAAGGACTGATGGATGGACGACACACTGATGACTATAATCCACACTATGTTTTTGTTAGAGGGTTAAAAAGGAAGCATCACAAACTGTAAACTTCATCATTTTTCAGCCATAAATAAGTACAAGGAATGTTTTGCTGAGTGGACGTTTGATAGCAACCAGTCTTTTCAGCAAACCTCTACTGACTACATACTATTTGTGAACACAAGATCCTTATATGTGTGTTGAAATCCTTGGCTTCAGTATCTCTTCTAACCTTTTCTTACATATCCACTTAGTCTGGTCCCTCTGTGACCTGTGCATGTACTGCACACATGGACCGAACTGCATCTGTGTGACCAGGTGTCTGTCTTTTGTGCTACTCTCGCTAGGGGCAAGGCTCTGCCTAAACACTGGATCATGGAGGCTATCTCCCCGTCTTACAGACCAGGAGATGGCAACATCATGAGCTTTGTTTAAAGGGGTATCAGTGATATCTGTGCTGCAGCTAATTGGTCTTCATGCTCTGTACTACCATTGATCTTAAGGGTTAAAAAAGTCAAACAATACCTTTTACATATGTGCTGCATTCATACAGCCAAAAAGTCAAATGCCAATCCCCCATATATACATTTAATGATAAAGAATAAATTAAAATGACTGCAATAATCAATGTTTGGATAACTCTGAGAAGTGACTCACCAAAATACACTCCCTAACTGTTGGAGGACTAAAATGCTAAAAAAAGATTTTCTGGGACAGCAGTGAAGTCTCCCTTTAGAAGAACAGCCAAACCATCGTCAACACATTACTAAGAGCTCGTCTGTAGAGCAGACAGAACCCTGATCGACAGAGGGAGGAACATAATATCAGTCTTTTGAAAACCCAATTTTTAAACGAGGAAGGGATAGCTATTTTATTACAGTTTAAATGAAGGGTTCCTCCAATGAATAAATCTATGTTCCGGGTCTGGATTCTGCATAGAACCATAATTACCCAGAAAGCTGTGGGAACAACATTTTCCCACAGAGAAATTATGCACTCAAATATAGAGTACTGTTAGACTGTGCAGCCGCATCTGTATTATCTTATCAAGTTAGAACTGGTAAAAACAACTTTAAGAAGTAATTCCAGTCAGTGTGGTCATACAAGTGACCATGTAATAATAATTTTACATTTAAGCTGTGAGTTATTCACTCAGTGGCTTTCAACAAGGAGCTAACGAGCACCGCCCTGCAGCTCAAACTCCAATGTGAGTTCTCTCTAGGAGGAAGGCATGTGTCCAACAGCAGCATCAAAACAGAGCTCCATTTCCTCTGTAAAATCAAGGCAGAAAATACAATGTTAGTTCTTTAAAATGAAGGTGCATGGGGAGGATGTTCTCTACAAACGTGTAAGCACCAGAACCCAGTGGTGATGACGGAGCTAACCAGTGTAGTGAGTCCAGTCACCATAAGTAATTATGAAATACAACCATGTAAAGTTGTGTCCCCTCCCTGCCCTAAAAGAAAATACACAAGTCATTAACCAATGTGGACAAAATTATTTGAAGCGTCACAACTGGTTTTTGACTCAAAAGTAGAGAGACATAATATGCATCCCAGATCCCAGTAATATTTAATGACTGGGTTCATGTATTCACATGATACATGCTTGGCCATAAAAACCACAATAAATACTGTGTATCTCACATTCCCAACATCTGTGCTGATGTCTACCGGGTCCTACTTATGCTGCAGCCATAGGCTGTTCATAACACCACATTAGCATGATCAGAGAGATTTGTTTGTGGGGGTGAACACTAGAGGGACTGTAATATGAAGGGGGCCTCTTCAGGCATGAGTAGGATGTAAACAGGTTCATTAATCCATCACACTAACAAACAACTTCTATAAACACCCTTATTGGTATGATGGCTGATATTATGATCAGATTATAGAGTAAATACAGCCACGCCCCTCTGTCAGTAACAGTAAATAAGATGGTTATACTATTTAAGTTGTTACTGTTGATCAGTAGCTAGTGAATGAACTGGAGGTGAAGAACACTGAAAGGACAACCAGTCAGCATCTCCTCCTTCTGGTGAGAAGCACCCTGTTTATGCTGCTGCCATACTGGAACCTGCTTAACCCTGTGGGATGATATGTTCATGTTGAGCCATCCATTAAAACTATACTGAGGTGGTAAATGATGTTGAAGGCTGTGATGAGGAATGTTTGTCTGGAATGATGATGAACACATCATGGTGTTTAGTGAAAGAATAAAAGAAGGTACCTCTTGTTTAGCTCGCCGTTTGCTCCTCCTGAAAACATGAGACTTCAAAAAGAAAGAACTTGGTTAAAAACAAGCATCAGAGTATTCTGCAGCTGACACTCACTGCAATGCAAAACCACTAAAAACACTGAGTTTATGGTGTTCATGTAGTGTAACGTATTAGCTCTGGGGCTATTTGTAGGGTTTATTGTGAGTCTAATAAAACCTGAGTTACAGTGATGATCACATTGTTCACTGGAACCTAGTCTGAGATGTCCTGTTGCTAATGGTCTGAGCCAGTGATCGTCAGCGGGTAGCCCATAGGTCATGTGTGGCCCACCAAAGCTTCCCATCATGCACCGAGAATGACTTCAGAAAACTAGCCAAATAGTCCGTACTTCATAGTTCACCTGTTTTACACAACTGAGTTATTCTCAAAATCAGGGGAAACTAATTAATGGCCTGCAGACAAAATTCAGACGGTGAAGCATTTTGACATAAAAAAGATAAGTAGCCTATTTTTAATTTTCGTCATAAAAAGGGGTTTTGAACATGCAAGATGGAGGCACCTCAGTAGAACAGCCTGGGCCCATGGGTTAACATAGGCTGCTCCGTACACTATGGCACAGAGACATACAATGTGAACAAACAAAGGCATCATCAAAAACGAAAAACGACAATGAAAACCGTCTTCTGAAATGACTGGACAGAAAGGTTTGCATTTATTCTTCTGAAACAAGCTCTACGAGCCCACAGTGCCTGATTTTCAGGACACATCTGAGTCTGTAGCTTGTCAAAGTAGAAATATTTAACACCATTCTGAAGCTATACACAGACACTTGGAGGAAAGTTTCCTGCAGACATCTGCAGTAAGGAGGCGGAGATAAAAGGCAAAAATAACTGATGTGGTAGCAGCTGTCCAGTGTTACAGAGGAAGTTGGACATTTTGAAAGTGGATCTCCAGGAGGACTGAACACAAACAAACACAGACAGATGTTTCCTCTCATGTTGACTTTATACTAAAACTGATTGGAAACTTCTGGCATCATTTTGACACCTTCAGCCTCAAAGAGCAGCTGTTTTTCATCCAGAATCTCTTTCTGGTCAGAAACTGGAGACTAAATAGATCAGAGGGCAGATACTGGAGTGTGGATTTTCCCCACTGAATTCTGGAGTCAGACGATGTGTGAATGAACGTATGAATGTGATTTGTGATATTTGCCTTCTGTTTTGAACTAAGAAGTTTGTGCTTCCATCTTACATGGGAGATCTGTACATAAAGGTTTTTGAGTTATGAGGAAACCCTCATCTGAAATAACCCTCTCAGAATGAGCCTCAGTTCAACTTGTAACCATGGACACAGAATAAATGAAAATGACAAAAATCCAAAAATAGCAAAGAGCTCGTCTTCTGTACTCGGCAAGAAACTAAACGTGATGGACTTTGTTCATTTAAGGGGATAATTAAATGACACATTTAAATAGAGGGAGTTCCATAGAAACCCGACTTCCTCTAATGCAAGCCTCTGGTCTGTTGGGTTTCTAGACTTGGGCTTGACTGCAGGGCCTCCTCCATTAAGCTCTGTTGGACCCCAGGTGTCCTACTGGTTCCTGCTATCAGGTTAAAACCCTTTAAGCTCTTCAGAGCAGACTGTGGTGGTGGCATGTGAGACTGCATCTCATTGTAAAGTTTTATTTTATATTATAATAATACAGTCATTATAATACAACAATAATACTACATCTTCAGCACAAACAATCCCTACAGTCCAAATGGAGCACACTGAACTCAGAACATCAGGACCACAATGCTCCTGGAAGCCATGTCAACACATACATCTTTAACAATGCTGTGTGTGTTTTCTTCCACCAGTTTGTTCCTCATGCCAGTCACATTGTCTTGTGGTTTATACACATACATGAAATAAATATACTGTGTAGACACATGTAACTAATGTCCTCCCTCTGTGACTCTAAAATGTTCCCTTTGTGGCAAAGACATTGTATAAGCAAGTTAGTATGAATCTCCAAACACACAGAGCTGCTATGAACTGCTTAGATCATTTAGGCTGTGAAACCTGATCCTAAACCCATTAATTAACTGGTCCTTGTTGGAGGTTTGTCTGTGGAGCCACATCCTGTTAGTATTTTTACCCTGGTTAAAAACACAACAGCCCACACTCTTAAATTCTGCTCCTGCTTACAGTGCTTTACGGTCAGGATCAAACAGTTTTTGTTCATTTGTGTGAACTGAACAGAACGAACATCTGGAATGCCCTGTCTGGATCAGCCAAGCAGCATCTGTGATGTAGGCCTAACTTTAAATCTATACCAACATATAGGAAACGATGTGTACATAATGCTTAACTTATCAGCAGCTGTAGAACTTCAACTTAGAATGGCGGCAATCTCTGCGAGGATAAAAGACAATAAACGCTCAACTTTCCTTTGTACAATCAACTTTACTGAAAATACATTTAACTAGAGGTGCACCACTTGATCAGTGCCAGAGGGCTTATTTTGCAGTGATCGGTCATCAGCCAAGCATTCCACATCATTTAATCAAAAAAATAATTTAATGGGGGTTTTAAAAATATCTTGGGACTAAACACAAACAAGAATGTTGTTTTTCTAACTCGCACACAGCCAAATGTTGAAACTGTAAGTAACATTAATGTGCATACTTCACAGTGACCTCCTCACTACCCAGAATATGTTTGTGTTCAGGGGTTTTTTACTGCTCCAGCTTCTGATACAAGTAGAAACTCAAACTTAACCCTGTTTTTGTGTTTTTTTGTGTTGCCCGGCTGCGATGGAGAAGTATAACATCTCTATTTGACAGTGTGATAAAGAAAGAACACGAAGATGTCGTGTTAATGGATGTGGACTTTAAATACAGGCTGTACCGTTAGAATCTGCTCAGATCCAAACTTTCTCAGCAGTAATTGTCTCTGCCTTGTTTTTTTTTACATTTTATTTTAGATACTGTATTAATCCCACACGGGGAAATTCTTTCTCTGCATTTGACCCATCCCTGAGGAGCAGTGCTGCCTTTACGGCACCCGGGGAGCAGATTGGGGTTCAGTATCTTCTCAAGGATACTTCAGCTTGTAGACTTGCAGGGGCTGGGGCTGGAACCAATGACCTTTCTTTCTGTGAACGACCGCTTTACCTCCTGAGACACAGCCGCCCCTCGTCAGCTTCTTCTGCTCGTGTTTCAACCACCATACCCTCCATTAGTCCACTTTCATCTTACCATCTGACTCCCCAATACCTCAATCTTTGCTTTGACTCTTTCCACTTTTATCTTCCCCTTCTCCTCTTTCCACCCTGCTCCTTCGCTTTTCCCCTCCACTCTATTGCTGTATTCCCTCCACTGCTGTCGTTCTCTGCCTCTCCATCCTCCCAGTCTTGTTTCATTTTACTTTTATCCTCCCAGTCTGGCATTTCCTTCCTCTAACCTTCAACCAGTTACTCAGCTTATTCTTTCTGGGTTGCCTCCTCCCTCTGAACTCTTTCCTTCAGTTTATTTTGGCCCCTCTCTCTCTCGGTTTGAAACACCTTTCCCCTTTGTTTCCTAGACAGCTTGTTTTCTCCCTTTTATGTTGTGGGATACAAAAAGTTACTGAAACCAATTTTTTTTTGCCTGCCACTACATTAAGGCCGACTGAGTCAGTGATCAAATGGAGTTCGACTGGATTGTGTTTTACAATTGAAAACTGGGTCATTGCAAAACCATGAGCTGAGATAATGGCTAGAGAACAAGGTGCACATAAAGAAGACATAGAAACCCCATCTCTGTCAAGCAGAAATGATCATGGTTTAAACAAATGCGCACAAATGTCAACCGAAGTTTTACCCAACTCCACTGAAACAATTGGACTTTTACATGCAAAATGTATTTTTGTAATTGTCATTTAGTTAAGACAAAAAAAACAATGTTAAGTATACGTATATATATTAATGTTTTGTTATTTGCATTGTTTTTACTTGTATTCACGTTTACATTATTTGAGAGATCCCCAAACCCCAGAATAAGATCTGATGTAACATCAACAAACACACACATCTATTTTTGGGCTGTTCCTTTTCCCTCCTCCCCTCTCTTTAACCCGACTCAGTCAGGAGAACAGCACTCATTAGTGGCACTACTTTCATCCCATTTTTCTTCAAGGGTTCCTGATTTCCTTCAAAATCACCTCAATTCAAATTACCTGCAAGAACATGGTCAAACATTAACTACAGGAGGGGCGCAGACAGTGCAGAGGTTAGCGGTCCTTTAGCGGTCTGCGTGGGTTTGATTCAAACCTGTGGCCATTTGCCGCGTGTCTTCCCCCCCCACTCTCTCTCCCCCATTTCCTGACACCTCTTCAGCTTTCCTGTAAAATAAAGGCAAAAAATGCCCAAAAAATAACTTTACATTTAAAAAAAAAAAAATTAATAAATTAACTACACAATAACATTATTTGCAACTTCAGTTTTTTTCGGGAAGCCAATATTGATTAAATACTTCTAAATAGCTCATGAATATACTGACGTTGTTAAGGAGCCTTTGTTGGCCTATCAGTGATGATGATGATGATGATGTGAGTTAGAGGTTCTCATCACAGAGGTTGTTTTGTTTGGAGGGTTTAGCAGTGGAATATCAAATAAAAGGAAACAGGCTGAAGGTATTGGGTAATACTGTAGACTGACATGCTGTCTAGCCAATCAGAGAGCTAGAATTAGTAGCTACGGTGTCACTGTTTGAGTGATCATCAAGGTTGGTTGAGATTCTCTGGTGTTACTTGCTCAGAGCTCATGTTGATGTTGTGCAGTGTGTTAATAAAACACGGTTAAAGGACAAGTCAGCTGTGTCTCCAGCAGTTAGTCTGACAGAAGCATGTGGTGGATGGTGAACAGGGTTGGATCAAACAACCAACTGTTGCAGAGTCAAAAAGAAGGTCAAAAACACACAGCTGAAAAAAGAGAGATGGAATGGTTCCTAAAATTCAGAACATGTTTTTATCAACCAAATATTCTGCTTCTGTCCATATTTGTTGGTTTTTAGCATTAAAAACAACATTTTGACTGCAGTCAGAAATTGTTTGACACAGAGGAAAAGTCTCACCTCCTGACTGACACAATGCTGACATTCAATTAAAGATGGAACAAATAATTCAACCATATCTGCATCAAACAATATAATGACATTAAATTACATTTACATATTATAACACATAAATATAGACTATATCCACCATCAGAGGCAGGCCTATACATTATGAAATATATATGTGCTGATGTGTGTTTTACATTCTGTGTTTTTACTTCTGACTGAACTTTATTTAGTGATAAAACCATGGAGTGTCTCTGATTCTGACTCTACAGCAGGGTGAAATTTTACGTAGAAATCTGAACCTTTTTCTGCTGAGAAATTCTCTATAAATATACTGAGCAACAGTAGAAACGCATAATTTTAAAAACCCTGTAATTTCTATTCACTAGCCCCAATCTACTGAAAAAAGCATGTGATTCACTGAATAGACAACCCTGATCGTGCTCGTCAAGAAGAAGGATGGGAGCTGGTGGTTCTGCGTGGACTACAGAAGGTTGAATGCACTCATGCACAAGGATGCCAACCCACTACCCCGCATCGAGGAGTCACTGACTGGACTCAAGGCTGCCAGTTGGTATTCCACCCTGGATCTGGCGAGTGGCTACTGGCAGATTGAAATGGATCCCGCTGACAGAGAGAAGACAGCCTTCACAACACCCTTTGGCCTGTACGAATTTGAACGGATGCCATTCGGCCTGTGCAACGCCCCAGCCACATTTCAAAGACTGATGCAATGCTGCTTGGGAAACCTGGTAAACGATTCACTGTTGATCTATTTGGATGATGTGGTTGTGTTCTCCCCTGATTTTGACAGCCATGTGTGCCACCTGGAAGAGGTGTTCCAGCGACACCAGCACAGCCTGAAGTTGCAGCCCAAAAAGTGCCACCTGTTCCAGAGAGAGGTGACATATTTGGGACGTGTGATTAGTGAGAGAGGGGTGGCGACAGACCCAGCAAAGACGGCAGCAGTAAGGGACTGGCCAGTCTCCCAGAGGGTGAGGCAGGTAAAATCCTTTCTTGGATTTGCTGGCTATTATCGCTGTTTCATACCTGCCTTCTCCAAAATTGCAACCCCCCTTAACGCCCTGACACATGGTACGACCACATCAGAGAGAAACACAGCGCCAGTCAGCTGGTCCCCAGAGTGTCAGCAAGCTTTTGAACAGTTAAAAACAGCTTTACTGAATGCACCTGTCCGGGCATATGCAGACTTCTCTCTGCCTTTTAGGCTGAACACAGATGCCAGTTTTGAGGGCCTTGGAGCAGTGCTGTCACAGGTTCAAGGAGGCAAAGAACATTTGATTGTCTATACCAGCTGCAGCCTCCACCCAACTGAGCGAAATGATCAGAATTACAGCTCCTTTAAGTTGGAGCTGTTGGCCCTGAAATGGGCAGTCACAGAAAAATTCAAAGACTACCTCTATGGTGCAGAATTCACTGTCTTTACAGATAACAATCCATTGGTGCACCTCGAGACAGCCCGGCTTGGAGCGGTGGAACAACGATGGACGGCCCAGCTGGCGAACTTCAAATATACAATCAAGTATCGCCCAGGTACACAAAACAGAAATGCTGATGCTTTGTCTAGGTTGCCTGAGCAGACAAGGGAGGTGGCACAAGTACATTCAGACCAGGTCATGGCAGGAGATGGAACGTGGTAGGAGTGCCAAACTAGGGACCCAGAGCTTTCCCAGACAAGAGGGTGGAAGCAGCAGCAACTGCCCCGGTCTGAGGTATGTGACTCCTCCTCCCCCTACATAAAACAATTACTTAGAGAATGGGACAACATTTTCTTGAGAAATGGTGTGTTGGGGAGGTTGTGTGAAGAGAGAGACTCTGGGTCTAAGACTTTTCAGGTGATTGTGCCTAAGCAGGAAGCCAAGGGTGTGTGGAAAACGTACCATGAGATGATGGGCCACCCAAGCAGCGAAAGAATTCTGGCAGCTTAGTGGCAGCGCTGTTACTGGCCCAGGATGACCTAGGATGGAAAAGAATGGATCGAAACCTGCTTCCAGTGCATGTGTGTGCAAAAGCTGGACCTGAGGTGAGAGCCCCTCTATTATCCATTAACACTTTACATCCATCTGAAGTTGTTGGAGTGGATTATCTCTCTCTGGGACATACAGATGACAGGTACCCTTACATCCTGGTGATGACTGATTTGTTTCCAAAGTATGTTCTTGCAGTGCCCGCCAGAAACCAGTCGGCTAACACAACAGCCCGAGCCCTGTACAGCAGTCTCATCCAGACATTTGGCTGCCCAGAGCGTATTTTGACAGACCAGGGGAATGCTTTTGAATCATCACTCATAAGTGAGCTCTGCGGATGCCAAAAGAGCCGCACCACGGCGTACCATCCCCAGGGGAACGGGGCTTGTGAGAGATTTAACCAGACCCTGCTGAGGCTACTAAGTTCCCTGACAGAGACCGACCAGGAACAGTGGCCCAACCTGCTGCCAGCCCTCATCCAGGCCTACAATAACACCACTCATAGCACAACGGGGATGACCCCGCACTATATGGTGTTTGGGAGACACGCCAGGCTACCAGTGGATTGGGTAACTGGCTTCAGCCCCACCGCGGAGCCGCACACTCTACAAGGCTGGGTCAAGCAGCACCAAAAAGCCCTGAGCCACGCATACCAGGCAGCAAAGGAGCAGTCTCAGCACCGGCAAGAACGGGACTAGGCCCGTCTGCAACTTCCGGAGGAGGGCCAAAGGAAAGTTGACCCCGAGATGGACCCTGGAACCATTTGTGGTGGTGACACAGCTACAAGAGGGCCATCCAGTTTATGTCCTCCAGCCAGAGGGTAAGGAAGCACCAACAAGAACAGTACAGTCACTGCAATAATCTTCGACCACGCCCTCTGAATGTGTTACAGGACAACAGGGAACAACCACCTGAAGATTTTGAAACTCCAGCAGTGGAACAGTCAAACCAGTTGCCCCCTCCCTGTTGGTGGCTTCCGGCGCTGATCACAAGCCCTGCCCAGCAACTGGCAGCCCCTGCAGTAGACCCAGTGCAGACTGAGCCACCTGACCCTCTAGTAGGACCAGCAGCCCCAGTTGGTGAGCCTGAATCCCCAAGCTAGTTTTGTGTATCCTCCGGCCAGGTATCACCCTGAGTAATTAGTCGGGACGACCAGTATTAAAGAGGGAGGGAAATGTCAAAGTGGGACTATTTATATGGCTGCTTTTATTCACCTATCCCAGCATTTGCATGTTTTTATCGTTGATATTGCATGTTTCTTAGTTTGTATTGATACTTTGCATTTGGTTTTTTATTGGTTTTATGGACTTTATCGCATGATTTCATGGACTACTGTGTATATTGTATGTTGTGTGGACCACGCCCCTGACAGCTGAGGCTGGCTGAGGCACAAGACAATGAGCTTTTTGTTAATGAGTTGGACAGGTGAACAGAGGAGGAAAAGGAAGGGGAAAGAGCCGCACGCGGTGGCTGCAGACCTGGAACCCGAAACACAGCTTGAGTCTTGGATCTGCTCCAGGTTTCTTCCTGTTAAAGTCAGTTTTTTCTCTCCACTGTCTCCATGTTCTTCTCATGTTGGGTCTCTTTAGAATAAAGAGTCGGTCTAAACCTGATCTTCTTGTAAAGTACCTTGATATAACTTTTGTTGTAATTTAGCGATATACAAATAAATTGAAATGAATTGAGCTCAGACTGTATGGCTGATCTTCAGTGTGAAACCTCATCACTCTGATCGGGTGAATAAATACATCTTGTTTCCTTATTGAACTCTGTTCTCTGAGTCTCTGAGCTTAAATTAAGATCAGTGTTTAGGCAACATTACATTGTGTTATACTGTTTTTGGAAATTTTTTGGTTCCAAAACAATTATTATTCTTTGGCACTATTAAAAATAAATTGAATTGAATGGTTTAATTAACTGCTCTGGATTAGATCTATCTCTAGATTTAGGTAGATTTATCTATTATTTAAGATTTTTTAATGCACATGTCTGTGGATCAAAGTTTTAATAGTATGTATTGAGTAAATACTTACTCCTTATCATTACCTCCACCAAGGAGGTTATGTGACCAGTTTAGTTCGTTTTTCAGCAGGATTACATAAATACTTATGGACGGCTTTGCATGAAATTTTCACAACAAATGGACCCCAGCATATCCTAGAGGTGATTAAATGTTGGTGATGATCTGGTGACAGATGGGACTGGTACTGCTGGAAGAAGGGCCCGTGTCCACCGAAGCGTTTTTTCCCAGCTGAAAATGCCAGGTGCTCTTCTGAAAACGTGACAGTGATGAGCGCCGTGTTTCATCCAAAGTTGAACATTTTTCAACTCTCAGCATCCACAGAGAAACGCCAAATGTGCAGCGCTCAGCGCAGAAAAGACACTCAGTGCCTCGTCACACTGCTGCCGTTTGTAGTGTGGTGTAAATACGCAGCGCTCCCATTGCAAACAAATATACTGGTCTCAGGAGAAAACGCTTTGGTGGACACAGGCCCTAACAGTTATGTTGAGGATTATTGGGCCTTGGCGGAGGTTTGCGCTCTCCGAGTGCTGTTGTAATAGAGAGAGATTTTGCTTTATCCAATTTATTTTGTATCTAAAAAAACAAACAAATTCCTTGATTAGGTTCAGAAGTGCAGGAACACAATTGCATATGCTTGTGAGAACCGAAATACCTTGTCCATCTCTCCACTCTTCCTCTTGCGTGCTGAGCGGGTGATCTTGATGGTGACAGCGCTCTCCTCTCCCTGGCGTCGCAGAGCCATCCGATTTGGCTGCAGAGGGCTGAAGGAAATCTCCAATTCTGGCCGGGGGAAGCGGCTTGTCCTGCCGTTCTCTGTGGAAATCTCAGAGGAGTCTAGCACTGACGGACAGCCAGCTGAGCCCTGTGGGACCACACAGTTTTAAATTGAAGGGTCTCCTCGTGGGCGCTTAAGGGAGAAATGTGTTTAGTTCTGCAGATGGGCACTAAAACCCCCTCATACCATCAGAGACGCTGGTTTTAGAGCTAAGTGCTGCTAACAAACTGGATGGTCCTTTTGCTCTTTAGGACACAACATCTGACATTGACAAAAAACAAGCAGAGTGTCTTTTACCAAACTAAATGTTATACCAACGTTGCTATGAAATCATTTATTATGAGAATTAGTCATTATGTGACATGTAGTAGTACTAACGTCATACTGACCATGCATGTTCATATTTCTGTGACAACGTCTTTGGTTTAAGCTCAGAGTTTCTTGTTTTCTTCCTGAGATCATGGAGGGGAGTTTTTAGCTGAGCTGATGACAGCTATATTAGTTGAACTGTAGGATTTGTGCAGAGCACTGACTGCCTCCTTAGAGGTCTTTGAGCATCTTCCTGTTAAATATCTAGTTTTTATGGATTTCCCATGGTTTTCGGGAGTCTGTCCAAACTGATATTTGCTAATTAAAATAGCAATTCTTTGTAAGAAAGTAAGTAACAAAAATAGGCTAAATAGGCCCATATATATATTTTTAATTTGTAAATCAGGGTCCAGGACTGTCTGTGACCCTTTGATAAATGTAGTTGATGAGCTTACCTGACTGCTGACTGATGCTCTGGTATCCCTCTTTCCTCCTGACTTCATGTTACTGGTTTTACTCTGAGGTTTCCCAACCAGTGCAGCAGTGTTTTCATGGTTTTTAGTCTGTCACAAGAAAATATAACTAATGTCAATCTAAACTGTAAGAAATAACAAAAATCATAATTACTAGTATGATTTCCAGTACATTTGTTGTGTTAATTGATGCTTTTTGTCCCACATTTATCTGCTAAGTATTTATCTCTACGGCAGGACAGGTAATGAAGGTAACAAACATACATGGGTGGAAACATGATGGAAGTAAATATTGAGCAGTTCCTGGGGGAAAGATATTTTATGCCTCACTGACATAAATCTGCTTTTGGTTCTAACACATGAATTCTTCTCCCCCATATGTTCAGTCACATTCTCACAGAGTAAACACATCTCAATTGCTTTTACAAAGGCTTTCAAACGGAAATGAAAAATAAGGCCCGATGATAAAAGACTAAGCAAACAACCAAACCAAAACATCTATCTGGTGCAGTCTGACCTGTTCACCTCTGACCTGAGCACAAAGGAAAAACAAACACCTGTGGTGAAAAAATATGTAATACAGAGGAGGAAAATTATCCTGCTGACTGCCATCAAGCAAACTGACCACACACATCAAGTCCAAAACAATCACAACAAAGCTGTAGATTCTTCAACTAAACTAGGAATAGGGAACACTGCTGGATAAAACCACAGGGGTGGTCTTCACATCTTCCTCTGAACACTGACTTCAGTTTTCTATCTGGACCATCAACAACACTGCAAAGGTTGTTTTTTTTAGATTTAGCTTTAGTGAATGGCCCAGTTTTCATTGATGATGACCACCACTGCTATTTCTTCATAAGGATAAACCAAAAAGCTTTAATCAGCAACTGTTGACACTAAAAAGACAATTCCCTCACCTTCTTGAACATCTTGAAGGACCTTCCAAGCCCTCAAATTCAAGGACCCAAACACAGCAGAATTAGTGACACAAGGTCAAAGGTAATTACTGTTACAACTGACAGTTCATATAATGAGAACAAGCAGACTTTACAGAACCTCACAAACTAAAAACATAGTCTTGAATGTGTGAACACTTCTCACTGTCATGTGTTACAGATAAGCCAGTCTGTAAATGTCTTTGGTGAGTAACAAGTCCTGGAATTGACATTTTCCAGGCACAGATAGGACGTTTGTTTAAACTCAGCTTTCTTGCTTGCTGCAGCCAACATCATTTGACTTTACTCATGCACACACAGGCAAGATGGCATCTGTAACAATGACACAACTGCCATAGACACACAAGCATAACGTAGCCTATAAACTTATAAAAAATTAAAGAACTTCGGTTTCTGTTCAATCACTTTCAATGATAACCGTCTACTTGTGTATATCTATTCTCAAAAATGTTCAAAGTACTGATTCTTTCCCTCTCAAATTCACAAACTAGGGATTTCAAGGACCCATGGGACATTGCATATTTTGGGTATAGTATTTCTTTATGACTGACCTGTGTGACCATGTCCTCCTTTTTGCCTGTTGAGGCCTTGAGCTCCTGTTTCAGTCGTAGGATCTCTGCCTCCCTCTCAGACAGAGCAGCCAGCAGCTCTGCCACGTCGACAGCAGCGTCACCAGTCTGTAACACAAAGTTCATGGACAGCAAGGATGATTTCTGTCCAACAAATGTGTTATCAAGAGCTTCAAAACATAAACACAATAGAAAATTAGATATCTACAATTCAAAGTCTACAAGCAACCAATATAGACCTCTTCATCTCCACTTTAACTAAAGCAGATGGTCATTCTAAGATCTTTCACCAAACTCCTGATGGTCGACATCTTTGATACAACCAACAGTCACATCTTCAGTGGAAGTGTGTGTGTGTGTGTGTGTGTGTGTGTGTGTGTCTGTCTGTCTATCCATCTATCATCTTTATGTCATAATGACCTCTTGAGGTGGATGTGTGTTATTTTGGCGTAGCTGTTGGATGAGATTGTCTTTCTCTGCTTGGCTGGAGAGAAGCTTCTGCAGCTGGACCTCCAGTGCTGCTACCAGAGTGTCTCTCTCCTTCCTCCACCTTTCCATGGTCTCCTCCTTCTCAGCCATCTCAGATGACAAGGACTCCTGACAAAGAGGCAGTAACATATATATGTTACATATGTGGTGTAAAACACTGGTTTTGTATTGCCTGCGACTAATGGTTGGGTACATTTTACATTTAAACAAAAACCAATAAAAGGTACCTGGAATCAGTTTTGTGTTTTAATTTCAGCGTAATGTGAAATGTAATGAAAACGGTTCATCTTCTGTACGGTGGCTATTTGGTGAATCTCAAACTCAGCTGGTCACAGGCTCAGCTTGAAACGGTCTGAGCTGGACGTGTTCAGCTGCAGCTATGCTTACTGATTAATGCTAACATGATGACATCATCTTCTTCTTACCAGCTGGCTCTGCTGTTGAGTGAAGCGTTCTCTGTCTTCAACAAACTTCCTCATTTCTTGGTTCCTCTTGTCCTCTGCCTCTTTAGCTTGGCGGATCAGGGACAACTTCTCCTCCAGCCACTTTCTGCGTTCGGCCTGGTGTTTCTCTGTACACAGCTGTACACAACATGTGTGTTTTATTTTTTAATTCTTTAACAGGGTCTGTTAAGTTACCTAGAATTTATTTGAGCTGAAAGGAAAATAACATGATAAAGGGCTTGTAATTTGTTGAGTATATTATTCAAAATATAATCAGAAAAAAATAGACTTTTCTACATGTAATTTTATATTAATTAGAAAAGTGATATTCAATATTATCTGGATATAAAATACTGTTGCACCAACTTTACTGGAAGACTGAGAATCTTCACAGACACATGAGTAAAATATTGTATAGAAAATATTTTGAAAAGGGATCAACTTGTTATCAATTGATTATAAATATTCCTGTTGGAATGCTGCAGAACATGAAATCTGGAAGTACCCTCTACTACGACAATAGAAAATAGCTTCCCTTCATTACCTTCAGCCTTTCCTGAGCCTGGCCAGCTTCCTGTTTCGCCACTTTAAGGTCCTCTGATTGGCTGTTGACTTGACGATGACTGCCGTTTCCACGGTCCTGCTGCAACAACATCCCTCTCAATTTCTCCACCTCTGAAAGGGTTAAAACCAGAAAATGATTACGTTTAGCACAGATGACATATATGAACTTCTCTTCACTCATTAAGTTCCCAGGTCAGAGTGTATTAAACCCTTTGATCTGTGTGACCTCACTTCTGTTTGTCTTTCTTTTCCTCTTTGTTTTTACCTCTGAAGAGGACGACAACATTTCAAGCCGTTTGTTGACCTGTTTGTCAGCAGGACTGCAGAAAAACTACAGGCCAGATTTTCATGATAAGCTCACTAAAATTTGTAGGGGATCTAAATCACCAGGTGGATGCATAAATTATTTTTCACTTTTAAAGAGTAGAACTGGGTTTCTCCTCCCCAGAAAGTGGGTGAGTGAGGTGGACAGTGAATGAAGAGGGGGAGCAGTTAGCAACAAAATAGCAGCAAATCTGATAAAATACTTATTTCCTGATTACTTCACAGCTGTATTCTAAAGCATGAATAAACATACCAACACCTTTCCACAACCATGGATCAAGGTGTTAAATCTGACGCCGTGCACATCAAACAAACCCACCTGCTGGTCTTCATACATACAGTACATCCATACCAGAGATCAACCTGTAGTCTGACCTCACACCCTGCATACAGTTATTGGTTGGGGGCTACAAACCCACCACCCAAAGGCTGATGCAGAGAAACATAATATATACAGACACAGGCAGGTCCACCACACACTGTGGGTCATAAGTGATGATAGAGAGTGATGCTGAGGCTCAAGTTTTGTACATAATCCTAATATTTTAGGATGTATATCCACACATATGCCTTCTGTGGCTGCCCTTTCAGGTTTGAATAGCATCTAAGTGGATTATTGGTCTTGGTGAGTAATCATAATGGAATGAGGACCAAACAAAGTTGTCATTTGGTGTTTTATTGCATCTACTTCCATGTATGCAGCTTCTTGTGATGAGACATACTTTACACTCTGCATCCTGTGTCTCTGTTCTCGTAGCAACACAATGTGTCTCACTCACCGGACGAAGACTGTGGGTAGAAGTCTGCCGTTTACTATCTGTGTGTTACCATTTACAAAATAGCAACTGACAACACAAGAATGGGAAACCTCAACAAAGATTTGGATTATGCAATAAGGAAAAGAATCCTGGACAATCCAAAGACTCTACTTCCTTACGTTGACAGCCACTGTATGTCATGGTTGTCTTTGCATGTCTCTTGACTTCGACGTGACCGATTAACCAGTCAGTCCCACTTCAAATAATTCACATTTTGTGATATAACATGCTGGAGCTCCACATACAGAGTCCAGTGAACTTTATCAATATCACAGTCCACATATGTCTTTTACTACTGTTTCATATTGTTTTGTACGTATTTGTGCTTTTTAATGCCAGGGTCCTCCTACTGTGCAAAATTCCTCTGAGATCATTGTACAGGGGAGCCGTCACTGCATCCTGGGCATATTGGCTCCTAAACATGACTAATCAACTAGAGCATTTTTACTCTATAGCAGAGTGATAAGGCAGCCTGTTGCAGCAGCTCCCATCCTGTGTTCTTGTGTTACTTTTATCTCCCTATTTTTCTTGTTTGTGTAAGTTTCGTTTGTGTTAAGTATGTGGCAATGGCTACTTGTAGCTTCACATTTTTTTATCGCAGCCCTTCTGGTCCTTTTTTTCACTCTTTGTAACGGAAGGCTATGCAGAGAGAAGTGAGGGCATTGTTTACATATGAGAACAGCTGGTTGCAATGTGCAAACCTACACTGCTGCCCGCAGAGAGACCTGTGATCCCAGGGGAGGCGACGTCGGGGATGCAGAGGCGGAGCTACACTCAGGGCAAAGTTATGGAGATACAAACCGTCAGTTCCGGTGATCATTGTGGGGAACGTGAGGGCTTTGGGCCATAAGATGGACGAGCTCGTCACACTGGTGAAAACCCAGAGAGAATACTGTGAATGCAGCATGTCTTTCACAGAGACATGCACTCGCATGTCCCGGACCAGAGCGTGGAGGTACCCGGCTTCAGCTGTGTTCGGCCAGACGGAGATGTTGTACTGAGCGGTAAGAAGAAAGGGGGAAGGACCGCACAGTACGTGAATTAGAGATGGTGTAATCCCGGACATGTACATATGAAGGAACATTTCTGTGGCCCGGACATTGACCTGTTAGCTGTGGGGATGCGCCCTTATTATTTGCCACAGGAGTTCAACTGAGGCCTGAACTCCTGTGGGACGGTCCTGTCTCCTTTCCTCTTCACCTTGTACACCTCAGGCTTTCAGTACAACACTGTTGCTCCACCTGCAGAAGTTTTCAGATGACGCTACAGTGGTGGGGTGTATAAAGGATGGACAGGAGGAAGGGTACAGAGCAGTGGTTGATGATTTTGTGGAGTGGTCTGGAAAAAAAAATCACCACACAAATACCTGGGTGTGCACCTCGACAACAGACTGAACTAGAAGATCAACACCGAGGCTGTGACCAAGAAGGGGATGAGCAGACTGTATTTTCTGAAGAAGCTGAGATCCTTCAATGTGTTCAGCAGGATGCTGGAGATCTTCTACCAGTCTGTTGTCACCACTCTTCTTTGCTGCAGAGTGCTGGGGGAGCAGCATCAGAGCCGGAAACACCAACAGACTTAATAAACTGATTAAGAAGGCCGGCTCCGTTGTTGGCTGCACCAAAAAAGTGAATATATTCTGCAGGTGGTCACAAACATGGATGTGTGGCTAATAAAAAAAGGCATAGCTAGAGACCAGGGACAAGACCCAGACTGCTGCAGGTAATATTAGCTTAGCTACCGCCCGCAGACTGAATGCTACAGTCGCTGTGAGTGTTGCTCTCCTCTTGTACACCTGACTGGAACACAATACCAAAGAACAAGCCAGCCCACCTATCACACATGAGCAAGGTAAAGCACATAACAGGCCTACTGAGATGACATGGAGTGACCTGATTGATTAAATATTTTGATTGAATTGTTCTGATAATGGGCTTGAGCATACATCTTCCAACAAGAATAGCCTGTTTCTTATAGTACTGAATGTTGAATGAATATTGCTCAGGAAATTATAGCATTGGATCTAATATGAAATGCCAGCATTGTTTTATTGATGATTGGGAATAATGAGTCTGTTAATTACACCAAAATGCACTTAACTTAAAAATATAAAGTCGTTAAAATGTTTGTTGTTTTACTGATGAGTGCCTGTTTACTAAATTAAAATCCACTTAATTTCTCACATAAAAATAAAAGTGGCTGTTTACTCAGACTGAACGCATTTTCTCATTTATAAAGTAGCCTATTTAAAATGTTTATATTTTATAACAGGAGATAAAAACAATGAGATACCACACCCCTCCTAAATGCACTGATTTGATCTTATCTATAAAGTATTTAAAATATGTACAGTATATATTTTCAATAAGCATACAATGTAGTTTTAATTTAAATGTAAAGCCTATCACTTTGAAATGGCTGGGTTACCTATTCAAGATAATATGATGATGCAGGCTGCAGTAAAAATGGTCAGAAATGTTCATTTATGCACAAATTGTTAATCTTGTAATTTATAGATAAGATCTATTGTGATTTGGGTGGCGATGGTTTGTCATTTTAAAAATATGGGTCCCCAGAAAAAAAGTTTGGGAACCACTGGTTTAGAACAATAATAACTTTGTACATGGTTTTGCACTATAGTGTTGTGTGTGTGTGTGTGTGTGTGTGTGTGTGTGTGTGTGTGTGTGTGTGTATGTCAACCTGCTGCTGTAACAAAAGAATTTCCCAAATCGGGATCTATAAAGTATATATATATAATAAAGTCTATCTACGTCTAAGTCTATTTTATGGACTATTCTCTGTTGCCGACACTTTTTGATTAACTGTCCTTTTTGTTTCTCCATAGTTTTCTTTTAATCATCTTTTCATAATGTCTGTTTTTGCTTTTCATGATCTTTCTTTAATTTTTCCAGATCTCATGTCTCACCACTGGAGAGCTCCTGGATGAGGTTAAGTTTTTCCTCCAAGACCTGCTCCATCTGGTTCTGGGTCTCCTCCTGCTCCATCAGAGCCAAACGCATGTCCTCCACCACACGCTGCGTGGCCTCAAGGTCTGTAAACCAACAAGAACACAGCTAAAGGCAGAGGATCGTATACAGAACACCCACCAGGCCCCGCCACAGTTAAGAATGCACAATGATTTTGGTTGTCAGCCATTAACAAAAACCAATAATTACTTGCTTCTCATGGACGATAACTTCAGTTTTTTATTCTAAGAAGTAGTTTGTAACCTGTGGTTCATGCACATCTGAGGGTAAGAAAGGCTAAGACTAAAGATGGATGATTTAACATTTAGAAACCTTTAATAAGATTTGTTGTGCCAAAATACTGTAAGTCTTACGTTTTACTTTATTAACATTGGTTCAAGTTCAAGTGTGAGGATTTGCAGTTTTTCTATTTTAAATAATGTTTGCCTCCTTTCTGCTGTGCCCAAACAACAGACAGGGAATTCTTTTTTCGGTATAAGCTCTTTTTGTTGAGTCCCATTTGTTGGCTCTGTGTTTGCTCGTGTCATCCACGCCGGATTGAACACGCCTACGTTTTTAGCGAATGCAGACTACCATTAGTTGAACAGGGAGGAGCTACATTATAGAACATGCTAGAGTATTTTTAAAGGACAGTTCATGAGGGCACATTCAGAACATTATTGATCAAATTAAGCACAATTAAGAGGGTGACATGTTCTAAATGTTGGTTTCGGTTTCAGTTAATTGTCCGGTCCTCCCTTTCCTCACTTTTCCCCCCATTTTTATTTTCTGTAACCGTTTGTCCCTTTCAGAGTCACAGGACAGGATACTATCCTAGCTAACATTGGGCGAGAGGCCCCAGCTTGGGTTGGAACCCAGACCCTTCTCTTCCCACAGTGCGAACCACTGATCCAACATGTCGTTACTTTTATTAACTTTATATGTTAAACCAAATGATCAAGAGTGAAAATAACCCTTAGTTGCAGCCCAAAATGAATTTGGCCATGCTAATTCCAGAGGAACATCTCTTTCCAAAAAAACATGACAAATGTTTTTCCTCCAGTGAAACACAAAGGTTGCTTACCTTTACAGGCCTTCTGGTAGAGCTCAAGTGTCTGGTCTGACTTGTTACATGATTGTTCCTTGAGGAGATAAAGTGATGAGGGAGGAATGAAGACAGCATATCAATATACCACATTATGAGGGCAGTGAAAGGGAAATCTGACAAAGAGGGAAGATGCTGCTGCTCTTCCAGAATGAACAGAGCAGAAGGCTTCAGATATTCTGTCTGATGAATATGAAGAGACTCTCTAACCGCTTTGAGCTGCTGGATGGTTTTGTCTCTGTTGGCGATGTCAGACTGAAGACACTTCTTAGCTTTTTCCATATCAGACAGCTTCTGCCTGAAAACCTTTCCTTCTTCTCTCATGGACGAGATCTTGAGGACACAAAAGTCATAAAAAGGTTTACACAGTATAGATAAAATTCATTCAAGCTGTAGAAATACATTTTGTGTTAAATTTTCCATAAATTTAGCTTCCTTTAATTTATACATGAACTACACTAAACAGTGAAGTGAATCTTTTCTATCATGAAAGTTTGAAAACATTCAAACATGACAGAAACGTCTAATCAGAGGACAACACAGTAAAAACAGTGTCAGTGCTTTCATTATCCCAAAATGTCCACCGTGTGCAGCCGGGCTGTGGGCATTTTATGCCTTTGATAGTACAGCTGAAGAGGTGACAGTAAATGTGGGAGAGAGAGTGGGGGGAAGATGTGGTAAATAGCCACGGGTTGGAATGGAATCGCAGACTGCTAGAGGACTATAGCCTCGGTACATGGGGCACGAGCTCTAACCACTGCTGTGCTGTGTTTTGGCTCAATCGCAGCTTCATGATCTGCTGCCATTCTAGATTAAGTAGAAATGTTGACTGGGCGTGAGACGCTGTTTGTCGTGTGACGTGGATCTGGTCTCCACTCGGCTAAATTAACAAGCTGGGCTATTTTTGGTAAAGAAGCTCCTTTCCCACAGTTCCTTGCAAAAGCAATATTTAAATTAGTGCACTAGCCTAACACGTTATGCACATGGACTCATAAATCTAACAGTTATTTTATACAATCATCTGCGGTTGGTAAAGTCTCAGGCTTAGCAAGTTGCGTTGGGGTTATGATTTTGTGCTCAGCTGCAGGTGAGAGAGAGTGTAAATGTGGTTCAGGTAAGCAGGGTAGTGAGACAGTGATGTGAGGATGACAGGTGTTTTGTGTTTGGACTGAGGGCTCTCTGTGATTACAGGAGAAGGATGGTGAGACTGCAGAAGCCTGACAGAGACTGGAGACGTGAGGGACACGTCTGGATGGATGAAAGCTGAAAAGCTGCGTTTGTGTTGTTTAATTTACGTTAAAATAAAGACTGTTACAAAGGCCATCATCTGTGTGTCACTGAAACAGCCCACGTGTTAGCAGAGATGACTGTTAGCTGTTAAAGGAGGTGTGAATATATACCATCTTATTTTAGCCAAACCTTTCACCTTTAACCATCTAAGCATACAAACCTCTCAGAAACCATGTGTCAAACACAAAAGATACAGCAGCAGCTTAAGACTGAACTGCTTGTGTTTAGGTTTTCAGAGATAATATGCATACCTCATTCTGAACCTGATGGATCTGCTTCTTGTAGTCTGCTAGCTTCTCTTTGAGGTCTGACATGTCGTCTTCTTTCCTCTGAAGGTCGAGGCCGAGGCTCTTGACTTTCTCCAGGTACTGCTTCGCATTTTCCTTTAGACTGGGATTGTGAAAAGGATAACAATGACATGTCAGGAGGTTGTAGTACCTTACTACCCATCTAGAACATTACGCTCCCTGGATGCAAAAGTAGAACGGGAGCCAGAGCCTTCAGTTATCAGGCTCCTCTCCTGTGGAACCATCTTCCAGTCTGGGTCCAGGAGGCAGACACCCTCTCTACATTTAAGAGGAGGCTTCAAACTTTCCTTTTTGATAAAGCTTAGAATTAAGGCTGGCTTAGGCTAGTCTTTAGCTATGCTGTTACATGCTTAGATTACCACAGGACTTTTCATTTTCAAAGTAAAATGCAACTTTTCCAATACATCTTACAGTAAACACAGGATCTGTGTTCTGTCCTGATATGAAAAAGAAAATTTCCAGATACCTGCCGATCTCCTCTGCGTTCTTCTTCAGCTCTTCATCCTTCTGAGCGATGGCCTCATGAGCCACAGCCAGAAGTTCCCTCCGCCTTTCCACCTCCCTGCGCCGGGCGTCGTGGACCGCCTGGCTTTCTTCCTCCAGCTGTCGCTCCTGCGCCTTCTGCAGGGATGTTACTTGCGCCTCCTTTTCCAGCAGCTTTTTTTGAAGCTCTGCCTCCCTCTCTGAAGACACTTTCTCCAACTCTGATAGCTTCTCCTCCACCTGTCTGTGCTTTTCTTTTAGCATTCTCTCACTCTCCAAAGAGTCTAGCAGAGCTTTGGCTTTACTTGGAGGCTCCTTTGTTTCTTCCATGTCAGAAACCTTTGCCTTCAGGGATGCCACCTCGGCCTGGAGAACAGAGTTCAATCTCTTGAGATCTTCTTCAGAAGCAGAACTAGATGAACTATTTGAACCTTTATCCATGGCGTCTTCTACTTCGACATTAGGAAGCTCAGCAGGTTGCTCCTGCTCACTGAGCTGTTGCCTGAGATCTAACGCTTCACCAGAGTTTGTTTGTTTTGTGCTCAGTTTGTCCTTTAAGTCCTCCAACTGCTGCTGTGACGTCATCTCTTGTTCACACAGCTTCTCATTGAGCTCCTCTACCTGCTTTTCCAAGGCCTTTGTTTGCTCCTCTAGTGTTGTCCTCAGCTGTTTTACTTCTTCTTTGGAATCACGCTCCTGGCATTCGTACTTGAATGTGAGTTCACCCAGTTGTTGCTGCGATAGCTCTTCTTGCTCATGAAGCTTCCTTCTTAGCTCTTCAGCTTGCCGCTTTGACTCTGCTTCTTGTTGAACCAGCTTCTCAGTGAACTGTTGGAGCTGCTGGTCAGAGATCAGCTGTTTGTTTGCCAGCAGTTCTTTTGCTTGTGCTAGCTCGTGCTCCAGCTTCTGCACTTGTCTGTT
This sequence comes from Chaunax sp. Z400, assembly GCA_037577475.1. NCBI lineage: Eukaryota > Metazoa > Chordata > Actinopteri > Lophiiformes > Chaunacidae > Chaunax > Chaunax sp. Z400. The sequence goes on from CM075193.1 coordinate 24,892,702, forward strand.
CTTGTTCTCGTTCTTCTCCTTTTCCTCAGCCACAGTCTCCCTTAGCTCTGACACTTCTCTCAGCTGATCAGTGAGACCATCGGTTGATGCTGAAGTCTGTGTTTCCTGTTCCATGCTCTGAACTTCATGCTTCAGGGTGAGGATTTGAGAACTTTTCTCCTGGATCTCTGTGGAGTGTTCATCTAGTTGTGCCTGAGCAGTCTGGAGCTGGTCTAACACTTGCTCAGCTCTCTCCATCTCGCTGATCACCTGTGATAATTCCCATAAATATCATCATCTTTTAGTCTTGTAGAACTAAGACCTTTAATCAAACAATCTAGCCTCTGGTTAGAACTGAACAGACAAGAACTCCTCTACAGTACCTGTGTATCTGAACTGGGTCCAGCTCTGGCCATTTTGTCAATGAGATCCTTGAAGATCTCCAGCCTCCTTTCTGCTCGCTCCTCCAGGATTTCTCTTTCCCTCACCAGGCGTTCACTAAACCAAACACACGCATTCATATGGCATAAATATGAGACCCACAACTTTCGACACATATGTAAACACAATGCTCACTTGTAGTCGTTCTGCATTTCAGAGAAGAGTGCTGAGAACTCTCTGCTGATGTCCTCTCTGACTCGCGCCTCCATATGGAGGCTGTCCATTTGCTCCTTCTTCAGCTGTAGCTGCAGCTCTTTCACCAGCGCCACCTGCCTCTGAGGTGAGACACAAGAGTAACACACAACAATAAAAACTTTTAAAACTGAATTATTGTGAGTGTATGTGTGTTTTTTCAGTAATACTACTGCAGAGTCTTATTACTAATGAATGTGCAGAGGGATTCACAAATCTATTTTGTGATGTATATATATACTGACCAACAGTAGAAATGCATTTTTTATGTCATACCATCCTGTTCATATTAAATATCAAAGGTAAATTATGGTTCACACATCTTTATTCACCCTTTAGACATACAGAAAAATCATTTTTGTGCAGATTAGTGGTTTTTGTATTAGTGTTTACAAGTCAGAAAGTCTATAGATATCTATAGATAGATATCTATCTATATCTATCTATCTTTATAGATATAGATCTATATCTATCTATCTATCTAGATAAAGATCTATATCTATCTATCTATCTAGATAAAGATCTATATCTATCTATCTATCTAGATAAAGATCTATATCTATCTATCTATCTAGATAAAGATCTATATCTATCTATCTATCTAGATAAAGATCTATATCTATCTATCTATCTAGATAAAGATCTATATCTATCTATCTATCTAGATAAAGATCTATATCTATCTATCTATCTAGATAAAGATCTATATCTATCTATCTATCTATCTAGATAAAGATCTATATCTATCTATCTATCTATCTAGATAAAGATCTATATCTATCTATCTATCTATCTAGATAAAGATCTATATCTATCTATCTATCTATCTAGATAAAGATCTATATCTATCTATCTATCTATCTAGATAAAGATCTATATCTATCTATCTATCTATCTAGATAAAGATCTATATCTATCTATCTATCTATCTAGATAAAGATCTATATCTATCTATCTATCTATCTAGATAAAGATCTATATCTATCTATCTATCTATCTAGATAAAGATCTATATCTATCTATCTATCTATCTAGATAAAGATCTATATCTATCTATCTATCTATCTAGATAAAGATCTATATCTATCTATCTATCTATCTAGATAAAGATCTATATCTATCTATCTATCTATCTAGATAAAGATCTATATCTATCTATCTATCTATCTAGATAAAGATCTATATCTATCTATCTATCTATCTAGATAAAGATCTATATCTATCTATCTATCTATCTAGATAAAGATCTATATCTATCTATCTATCTATCTAGATAAAGATCTATATCTATCTATCTATCTATCTAGATAAAGATCTATATCTATCTATCTATCTATCTATCTAGATAAAGATCTATATCTATCTATCTATCTATCTAGATAAAGATCTATATCTATCTATCTATCTATCTAGATAAAGATCTATATCTATCTATCTATCTATCTATCTAGATAAAGATCTATATCTATCTATCTATCTATCTAGATAAAGATCTATATCTATCTATCTATCTATCTATCTATCTAGATATAGATCTATATCTATCTATCTATCTATCTAGATATAGATCTATATCTATCTATCTATCTATCTAGATATAGATCTATATCTATCTATCTATCTATCTAGATATAGATCTATATCTATCTATCTATCTATCTAGATATAGATCTATATCTATCTATCTATCTATCTAGATATAGATCTATATCTATCTATCTATCTAGATATAGATATAGATCTATCTATCTATCTATCTTTATAGATCTATATCTATCTATCTTTATAGATATAGATCTATATCTATCTATCTTTATAGATATAGATCTATATCTATCTATCTTTATAGATATAGATCTATATCTATCTATCTTTATAGATAAAGATCTATATCTATCTATCTATCTAGATAAAGATCTATATCTATCTATCTATCTATCTAGATATAGATCTATATCTATCTATCTATCTATCTAGATATAGATCTATATCTATCTATCTAGATATAGATCTATATCTATCTAGATATAGATCTATATCTATCTATCTATCTATCTAGATATAGATCTATATCTATCTATCTATCTATCTAGATCTAGATCTATATCTATCTATATAGATATAGATCTATATCTATCTATCTATATAGATATAGATCTATATCTATCTATCTATATCTATATAGATCTATATCTATATAGATCTATATCTATATCTATCTATCTATATCTATATAGATCTATATCTATATAGATCTATATCTATATCTATCTATCTATCTAGATATAGATCTATATAGATATAGATCTATATCTATCTATCTATATAGATCTATATCTATCTATCTATATAGATCTATATATACAGTATATCTATCTATATAGATCTATATATACAGTATATCTATCTATATAGATCTATATATACATCTATCTATCTATATAGATCTATATATACAGTATATCTATCTATATAGATCTATATATACAGTATATCTATCTATATAGATCTATATATACAGTATATCTATCTATCTATATATAGATATATATAAGTCTCTCCAACATTTCTTTGAAATCTAAATTGAAGCTTTTATAAACTGCTGAACCAAAGTGAGCCATTAAGAAGACAAGGGTTGTCAAGACAACAATGTTATGTTTTGGGTAGCCAAATAGACAAGTCAGTATAAATGAGCAAATAGTTCTGGAGTTGTGTCGACAGATGATTAATCAACCCAAATATCAAGCTCACAATCACCATCATCAACAGATTCAGAGCTGTTACACAATCGAAGTGTTTTCACTGCCATCCTGATGGAGAACTAGGTCACATGACGCTTAATGAGGCTCAACAAATTAGTTTATCTGAATATTTAAGTAACAGTCTATCCTTTAGCTGAAGGTTTTGATTCTATCAGCATCCTCCATCTCCTGATCACTTTTAGTGAAAACCTACCTGAGCGTTCTAAAAACCTCTCCTGTAGAAAATATGGATGCTTCAACTACATCTGTGCAAAACCTGTCAAATGATTTCGACACAGGATGGCAAAGGGAATCATATGACATGATGGATGCACTTTGTGTAATTATTGAGATGCATGATATCACAGTTCAGTGCACACAAGGTCTAGGTCTCCATGTGCACTAATATCATTTTTAGGCTTTACTGCACCTAAAAGATTTTCTGCATCAGTTTCACAAGAAACAACCTTTTCTTCTTTTCAATTCCACGTTGATCGTTCATCTACTGTTTTCATTCCACAGCAAATGATGCATTAGTCTGGCAAAACATGCGCTGATCTCCATGAACTATCGTCGAGAAGTGCATCAGCAATATTTGATCTACGAAGAATTCTACATTTTCTGGGAGAAGGTGAATCATATGAAACATCTTTCTCTTGATTTGAGATCTTAAATTCCTCTGTTCAGGTCATTTTTAGCAGCAAACCTGATAAGATCATAATTCAGTGTCACGCCTTTCTCTAAGCTATCTATATCATTCCACACATTCACGTTGTGTTCCCAGATCTGTCACTAAGGGCTCATGGCCCACATCATCTGGTATGTGGCAGAAACTGCATTGAGGCTGCCATATTTGCTGGCACTGGGCTGATTACAAGGGTTGATTGGTCAATACTTGTGCTTGTTAATGGTAGCAGCAATTTTACTAATTTGGAAACCAACATATTTAGTTGAATATTATTGTTTTTGGTTTGTAAAACTATTTTCTAAATAATTTAGGACGAACGTTGCCTTCACTGCACTCATACTAATTACAAGCTTTGGCGAATGCCCTATTCCAGACACAAAATGAATACGGCTGGACAGACAGACATGCTGTTGACTATAAGGCCCTGTCATTTAATGGCTGGGGGCAATAAAAAAGACTGATAGAGACTGGGATTCTGAAATGTAGTATGTTGGTATGTGTGGAGCGAGCATTCTGATTTATAATAAGCTCATATACTTAAATAGTTTGTTTGTACGTTACTTCTGCAGTGGGTTTAGTTTATTGTGGCTCTGACTGTATGTCTGGAGTTTATGGCTATAAAGCTAGAAGTGAGAGACCTGGTGTGGGTCTGCTGTCAGAACAGATGGCTGCTTGAAGCCAAAAAGTGATGTTAGTGCCTTCTACAATGCATTGTTTAGATTTTCAGATCTCAGCTGATTGTTTTCCTACTGTGGGGTGTGGTTTTTAGAGTATGATGCTGTCTGTAGCAGATCAAATGGTTTCTTCAACTGTAGCCAATCACATGAGCATAAATTCAAGTGTGATTTAATGTTTACATGTCACTATATCTGCACAGTCTGTAATTATGAATTGCAAATACAAGGAGAGAATGGGCGACCAAACAGCTATTATTGTGGCTTCTCTAAAAGTTCTGAGTGAAGAGTTATTTCATTATTCATGTTACCATCTAACCACTCTTCCATTTATTTTCCCCATATACATTCTCTTCTTCCTGACGTTTCACCAATTTATTACATGTAAATAAAAAGTAAGGGACAGACCTGGTGCATCCTTTTACAGATGAGAATTTTCTCATCATTTTCATCATCATCTTCTTCATTGTTGGTCTCAGGCAAAGTGCCTTCCATCAGGCTCCTTTCTTCCTCATCTTCCTCATCCTCCTGGACAACAGTTTTAACAACAACATCAAAATGTATCTAGTAGAGAAAAATAGAAATTGTATAAAGTTTATAAGGAGAGCATAAGAAGGTGTCATCTCCCACTCACCTGTACATCCTCAAGGCTACTATCCCAACCAATCAGGGAGCTCCTCCTGCTGTCCCGAAGACCCTCCCTCTCAGCATTGTTGATAAAGGACACCTCCCTGGTGGACCTCTGGGGATGGTGGACAGAAAGGGGTCTGGTGGACAGAACCACAACCTGGAAACAGACGAGAAGAAGAGGCAAATTAATAACAGAAACACTAATACTGCAGGGTCATGACTTCTATTTTAGAAACATCCTAAACTGGATGGGGGTGTGGCAGCCTCATTATTTACATGATACATACTGATATTAGGATAAATTGGAGTTAGAGCACAGCCTAATAAAATAAAGATGAAGAATTTAACTGTCTAAACTGTGCAGTTCTCCAGCTCTCTCTCTATGTGTATTTGTAAGGGCAGCAGATGAATGAACAAAGGAGGGAATATTCAGACAGCAAAACACAATATGAGAAAAAGTGACAGTGGTTCTGCACCTTCTGTGCTACAGCAGAGAATCTGAGGACATTGAGGGTCTCGTCGTACATGGAGGCACACTGGTTGATGTTGACGATCATACAGGCTTTGCCTCGACCACAGAAAAAGCCCTGCAGGTAGTGGGTCAGCTTGCTTTCCCTGAACGGAACATGCTGAAGGAACCTGGAGGGACCAGAAAAACAAGTTTCATGTTTATCCTCAGATGTTTGATCTGCAGCCCTCTTCAAGCTGAACCGATGATTTAAAGCTGCATTAACTGAGTTTTGGCCACTAGGGGACAGACAAACAGCCACCACACAAACTGTTACTGCAAACATGTTAGCAGCTTCCTATTAACACATCCACTGGGCAACTTTAAGACAAGATAAGATGTGCCTTTATTATTATTATTATTTTCTTCAGCTAAATGACACCAAAACTGAGATCATCATTATTAGTGTCACTGGTTCTTTTGTAGACTGCTGTGAAAATAACCACCTGTCACTGAACACTGGAAAAACTAAGGAGCTTACTCCTGTCTCAATCCGGGGGATGGACATCGACATGGTTCAGTCTTACAAATACCTGGGACTGTACCTGGACAATAAACTGGACTGGACAATCAACACACATCACACCTACAAGGACCTGAGCCGACTTTACTTTCTTAGGAAGCTCAGGTCCTTCAATGTCTCCGTTAATATTCTGAACATTTTTTATCAGTCAGTGGTAGCCAGTGCTCTGTTTTATGCTGTTGTGTGCTGGGGTAACAGTGTGAAATCTGCTGATGCCCATAGGATTGACAAACTTCTTAAGAAGGCAGGGTCAGTCCTAGGGGTCAGCCTGGTCCCCTTGACAAAAATATTCCTCTTTTGAGCTGTTTGGGGCTCAGTAGGTTTTATACAGAGGTTTTTGAGGTCTAGAGTTATACCAGAACCATACATTGCACCAAAACAGTGTTAAAAGAAGCCATTTCAGCACTATGGGACCCTTTCAGATTACAGTCTGTTCAATGAAAATCATGAATGAGGTAATCATCTCACTTGGCCTGCTGGTTGTGTCTTAGTGCATTGATGCATTTTCCCAGGATGAGTAGTGACGTGTTAATATTTCCTGCTTCTTTCAGGCGCTCTCCTTTATTCTGAGTCTTGGCGCATCTCTCTGATCCAGCCAGGTCACACAGACTCAACCTGATGACAGGACACAAAAACACACACATTCAACATTGGCTTCAAAGTAACAAGATTATATTTAGCACACATGCACACTTTCTCAGAGCTGCAAGTTTCACAACCATTCAGTTACCAACCTAAAACCATGTTTACATATGCATCAAAGTATTAGTCCCTGAACACCACAAGGTCGCACAACAAAAAGAAAGTATGTGGTCCCCTTCATGCTAAACACATAGAACAGTAGTTAAATAAGTTAAATCTAATGTTTCACTCACTCACTGACTGCATGGACCCTCGATGTCCCAACATCCTCAATCCTCAATATGCGAATGGAAAAAATACTGTGACTGCAGGACGAGAAGGAAAATCATCAAACATCTCCAGACAGACAGCAAAACACACAACAGTTTAGTGAATAAAATAGTTTAGTTGGCTAGTAGCTGCTTAACAACATGACAGCAACAGAGCATATAAGTAGCTTAACATATGATAACATGAGTTGAAAAAAGAAAAACGTATTAAACTAGTTATCTGAGGCTCTCTTTTGGCGTTTTCCTAATGGTTAAATAGAACAGCCAGTAACAAGAGCCATCTGGACATGACGTATCCACCCCGACAGTATCCGCCCCGACGTATCCACCCCGACAGTATCCGCCCCGACGTATCCGCCCCGACAGTATCCGCCCCGATGTATCCGCCCCGACAGTATCCGCCCCGACAGTATCCGCCCCGACATCCTTTAAATCCAGATCACAACTCCAAACCCTGAACAAACGGCAGCAGAATGATTGGCCTGCTGCCCCCATCTTCTCTTAAGGAGATGTTTGAGGAGACGGTGAGGAGGGAGGGCCTTAAAATCACCTGTGACTCCTTCACCAGGAGGATGAGCTGATGCCTCAGGCAGAAGGTACAGGTTACCAAACTGAAAGGTGTTAAGTTCTCCTTAGTTCTGGTATCAATCAATCTACTGAACAGTATAAGAAGTGTGTGTTCATGTATGTGTGTTATTCTTATGTAGAGCATCTGTATAATAATCTGGTTTCTGGGCATCTGTGTAATATCATCCTTGATTGTCTTCTCTCGAAATGTTTCCCAAGGGACACAATAACAATCTTCTTTCTGGGGGCTAAAAAAGGACAGACTCACACTGTAAATTTGGTACAAACACCACGTGTCATCAATGGGATTTCCAGAAACAAACTGCTGACAGAGCAGAATGTGGACACGCTTTTTAACTTGCTTTTACTTTTTTAAGGTCTGATATTCCTCAATTCATGGTAAAGAAAATAATAACTGAGCTGTGCCAACGTTAGTTTGAAATGTCTGGTGTTAGAGGTTAGAACACCACCATATTAAACAGAAAGAAATACAGAAAATAGATTTCATCAATGACACAAACTGAAACAAAAACCTTTCAAACGAATAATACATTTTCCAAACAGAATATTACATCTAATTTTCACCCAAGATAAAAAAAAAACAACAACCTTTCAGTCGGTGGGCAGATGACACTTTTCATAGTATTCTGTGTTATCAGTCTGAGACAGATCCTTTGTTTTAGCCCTTCAAGACACTGAAGGTTTTCTGTTTGGAAACTAAAATCTTTCTTATTTGTAAATCCAGCAGAAAAAAGGGCTGCAAAATGTCCAGAAATCTCAGAGCAACAATATTGATGAACTGAATTTGAAAATTGTGGAGATTTTGTTTCTGATTTATGATTTGATATCAAGAGCCCAGTCAGCCTTGTGTTGTATACAATTTAACTGCACATAACATACCAATAGTTCCTCATGTTTGCAAGTACAGCTGGTGATCAAGGAGTTAAGGATCATTGACCTTCAGGGTGTGGTCCCTACCTCCTGCTGGAGAGCTGGTTGAGCCGGGTGGAGGAGAAGCTCTGGTTCTTTTTGCCCAGCTTCATCACCATGTAAGCCTCTTCTGCACTATTTACCTGAACCCAACGCAGATCTATAAATACAAAAGCACAAAAACAGGACATGTATTTAACTGACTGGAAGGAGTCCTTTTATGTCTGAAGACAAAGTAGAAGAGAAAAACATGTTAAACAACATGCTGCTCATAACATTCCAAAGGACAAGATCCAAATTTAAACTGCTCACATTTTTAAAAAGACCTGCAAGACATTTCAGTCATTTCAAAATGAAGCCCTGAACTATGAAGACACAAATCAGTGGTTTAGCTTCTGACTTGGCTCTAACTTAACAAACTTCAATTAACATTTGGAGAGATAAAAAGAGAAATTGATTTATTTGAAAACATTAGTAAGAATCTGATTTAATAGGCAGATGTGTTTATGTATAATTTTATATTGCTTAGAAAAAGAAAAACTCCTGACATTCAGAAAAGATAAAATGCAGTAAACGTTTAATGTTGAGCTCAGAGAAGACATTGCAGTAGCTACTGTAGTTGCCTCTACTGATGAACTGGTGTTCTCTACTCAAATACTTGGCATCACTTTCATCTTTGTTGGTGTATATGTCCCCAACCCCTCACACCTTTGACAAAGGCGTTGCCCTTGACATCCTGTGACAGACGAAGCGCGGTCCTCCTCAGAGCCCCACTGGGTGCCTCCTCCAGAAGGTCGTGAATGTTCTCATTGTAGATTTCACAGAAAGAAACCCAAACAGAGAACTTAGTGAGTGGCTCCACCTCCAGGCTGATTCTTTCCTCTGCTGCAACAGTCATCCCCAGCATGGTGCAGTCTGTAAATTACATGTGTCCTTAAACATTGGAGGAGGAAACTAAAAATACATCCCTGCCCTCAGGTTTAACAGTAAATGTTAGACATGCAAAAAATGCTGACAGTGCAAAACATGGCAGAAGTCAGTACCAGTAACTAATTAACAGGTAAGAGACTAGATCTTGCCTTCATGCAGATTCTTATTGGTCGAGTTCAACAGGCTGGTGTTGATCTTCTCACTCTATAAAGCAAAGAATCAAATCAAAAAATGCATCTGGGAATGTTGAGGTTCCTCTAGGCTTCACTTCGGCTAATTTGAGCCACTGAATTTCACCTTTCGGCCTTGTTTGAGGAGTTGGTGCCTTCTAGGGAATGTTTAAGACAAAGAAAATGGCTTAATAATAATAATAAACTTCATTTATAGAGCACTTATCTAACAAAGTTACATAAAGTTACAAAGTAACATCACAACTCAAAATAAAACAATCAGAAAACATAATAACAAAAGACAATAAAAGAGCAAACATTTATAATATGAATCATACATCAGAAAAGGCTTTTCTGTAAAAACGAGTTTTAAGCAGTGATTTAGAAACAGATAGTGTGTTTGCAAGCTCGATCTGTTCGGGGCAGAGAATTCCAAAGCCTAGACGCCCTGATGGCAAAAGCTCGGTCACCCTTGGTCACCAGCCTTGACCTCAGGACAACAAGCGAGGCAACATTAGAGGACCTCAAATTACGGCGTGGAGCATAGGGGTTAAAAGCTCTCCGATATAACCAGGTGCTAAACCATTTGGGCCTTTAAAGTTAATAAAAGAATCTTAAAATCAATCCTGAATTTAACTGGCAAACAGTGAAGGGAGGCAAGAATTGGGGTGATGTGGGACTTTAGATTAGTCTTAGTTTAAATACGTGCTGCTGCATTCTGTACTAGCTGAAGCCGAGCCACTGACGATTGTGAATAATCCAATGCTGTAGTCCAGGCGTGAAAAGACAAAGGCATGGATAAGCCTTTCTAAATCAGGAAAAGACAAGGCAGATCTGATTTTGGTGATGTTTCTTAAATGGAAGTAACAGGATTTAATGAGATTATTGATATGAGGTTCAAAAGTGAGTTGAGAATCAAATGTGACGCTGAGATTTCTGGCTGTAGGAGTTATGTTTGTTGCTAGTGGACCAAGAAATGGTTGTAATTGTTTTGCAAGGTGATCAGGGCCAAAGATTATATCTGTCTTTTCAGAGTTTAGTTGCAGAAACATACAGGTCATCCATTTCTGAATAGCAGCAAAGCACTCCACTAAGTTGCTCAGTCAGCTAAAATTGTCTGGTTTAAAGGACAAATAGATTTGCGAATCGTCGGCGTAACAGTGGTAGGAGTGTGTGTGGTTAATTGTATAAACAGACCAGAGTGGAGGGCAGGATAGACGCCACTGCTTCAGATTAAGGTGACCCTGTTGACGGGCAGACAGCGTGCTCTGGAGGACAGTGACCAGAGCGTTTTAACGTTTGTGAGTAAAAAGAGGATTTATCTTCACTCTGATTTCTCATCCTCTGCAGCAGGAAGTGCACAGCTGCTGAAATCCGCTGTAATTGATGACCTGTAATTCTCTTATTTGACTGTTCAATAGAGAGAAAAAAACTTTACTTCATAAACATAGAGAGGAGATGGGTGGGAAAAAAAGAAGCCGAGTCTCTGGTGAGTGCTGAGTTTAGTTAGGTTAGCGGCTGAACTCAACACAGTCTGACATGCCGGTTTCCCATTAGCTTATGCTAATGTACAGTCAGGTGTTCTGGCTCTTTGGGGTGAATAAACTTGTATCAAACTTTCAAATAGCACAAGCTAAAATGTACTTTTTTGTGAAAACAGCTAGCTGGTTAGCCGTAGCCTGATTGGCAGCTGTGAGCTTTGTGTACATGTTCAGTAACCAGGCTTCTTTTGGCTTGTTTCAGCTCCATCCATGCTCCTTGTCTTTGCCCATTTTTGGACTAACCAGGAGTTAGGTGGAGCCTCCATAATGAGCTTGAACGTATGGGTGTTCACTATATACAGTCAGTGACTTCAAACAGTATAGCTGTCTATACAGACTGCATTAAAGTTTGCATTTCAGTCATGCTTTACGCATGTAGCTGATTTTTATGCTTCATCCATTTTACCTGCATATCTACAGTGACCATGTATGGAATTCTGTGACCTACACTGCAGTACTGTTTCTGAACAAATCCTGTGCTGACACTGATGCATGAAGGCTACTGCTCTGCTAACATGATATCCTGCCAGTTTATTTTGCAGCCTTGCTTGTCTGAACCTCCACCTCCACAGCATCTTCAAGCAGACAGGTTACCTCTTTAAGTTGTCTGAAGAGGTTTCTCTTAAACATGGCCTCCTCAGCCTGTTGCTCCCTGGTGAGCCTTGTAAACTCTCGGCAGCGGTGAGGTTTGATGCTCATCCCAGTAAAACCCTGCTCATCAATACTGCTGAAAATGACATCAAGAGACCTGGGCAGGATGCCAGCATCAGCATCTGGACCTGAAATGACAAAAGCACATTGCTGGATTACTTTGAGTTAGGATGCTTTATTATTACTACTTTAATATTAGTGTTACTTCAGTTACAATCTCAACTGACGGAGGCCACCATCACAGCCCACAGGAACCAAATCAGCTACAGCATCACAACCACTGATAACCAATCAGCACTGATGCTTTAAAGTTGCCTATGAGTGGGAAATGCTGCTTATTGACAAGCCATCAGAGTGAGAGCTTCTGACAGCATCAGGCAGCTAGCTGGTGAGCTAAAAGTGTGATACAAACACATTAAACAAAGCAGAATCAACAAAGTCACAACACCTATTTTTCATTACCAACTATTTCAGACTAGACTGCTAATAGAGATGTAAGAAAATATTGACATCATAAATCATGATAACATGTTTTTCCTGCCTCTTTTCTTTCTTTCTTTTTTAACCTGTCCTGTCCGGCAACCTCAGCATGCAGTATGAAGATCTTGGTGTCTAACAGTACCAGACAGATTTTGCTCTGCAAAGGAGGATCTATCAGACTGTTGTGTAATCTATATTTTATTGATTATTTAATTAGACGAGGCGACCGGACTGGAAAGGGGGGGTTGGGTGGTGGTGGGGAGACAGTGGAAAGAAAGGGAGGAACAACAGCAGCAAGGCGTTGGGGAGACGAGGGAGACAACCACAATAACTGTAAAACAATAACAGCAGTGAAAAAAATACAATACTATCAACATCATAACCATAACTGTGTAACATTGTTCACCTTAATGTGCGTGTGCACGTGTGTGTGAGAGAGTTGGTAACTAGATGTGACTGGATTTTCCTGCCTCTAACAAGCACTTCCTCCTGAGAAAGACAACATTCCAAACTGCATATCTTTATTAATGTAGCAGACATTTTTAATTTTGGTTAAATGGCAGCACTATTTAAAATATCTGAGAGAAACAGACCTAAGAATGTGAAGGTCTTTCCAGCATTGGTGACACCATATGTGAAAACCAGAGAGTTCCTCCCTTCAAGAACATCTTTCACCATATCCTTGACTGTCCCTCGAAAGAGCTCTCTCTGTGTCGTCTGAGGACCATACACCTGTTGACAGGATGAAAACACACCATCTTAGGGAGACATCTAAACCTTCCCGGACTCATAACAGTGTTTCAGATCAAAATGAATTGAGGAAGCTTGAAATGGAACACGTACAAGTAATGAAACATTCAAACGCAATGTTTTCTTCCAATAGAAAATGCAAAAATCAGGTCTTAGAAATGAAGGTTAAGAATGGTGTGGCCAGAGGAAGTTAATTTTTAGCTATCTGCTAGGAAACACAAACCTGAGAGAATTGGAAGCGCTGTCCAGTCTGTGGGAGGGATTTGTCAGTGCTAAGCCTCGCTGAGTGGGACAAACTGGGAGGCTTCAGCAGAACTGTGTCAGGGGGCTGTATGGTAACACAATCCTTTTATAAACAGACAAAAAAACAGCAAGACAGACAAGGCAAAAATTATTTGTCTTTACTGATCATTCTGTATTTGTTGACTTCTATTTCATCAGCATCAACAAATCTATCAGGGGAATTCAGTCATGTTTGACTTCTGACAGCCTTACAGACTTTTACCTGTGACTCTCCATTATCGTTCTCTGCTGAGGTGAAGGGTCGGATGCGGAGGTAGACTCGAAGATGTTCCCTCTCCTCGATGCTGGAATGCTACACAAGACGTGAGGGTTTCATCCATAACAGCAACATTACATTTATTAGTATGAGCTTGAAGCTCACATCAGGACTGGATCAGTAAGAACTCATTTAAATGTCTAGATGACAACATAACGAGCAACCAACCATGAATAAACATACTTTTTTAAAAGCATGAAGATTAATATATTCAATGGGAATTAAGACTGCAAATGAAAATGGAATTCTTTGTTTAGTGTCTGAGCATCACCTGGTTCAGGTGTGCTAGAGCAGAGAGAACATGCCCCACCCCAGCCCATCCTTTAAAATATATAGAGTAGTATATAGAGTAAAAAATAATATAAGCACTTTATAATGCAATCAGTGATGCATTTATCCTTTATTACGATATTTCTGCACATTATAAGTATATCCTGGCCATAGCTATCTGTCTGATGATAATTCTGATTTATAGTATCATTGAGGTTTTCCCTGTCATTACCCATTATTTACCATTACGTCATTACCTGTGAGTCTGGGAAGGGTCCCGACTCTGACGAGAGATCTCTCTTCAAATGGTCGGTCTGTATCGTTACCTGTTCGTGTGTGTCGTCCTGATAACTTAGGCATGTTTCCATCATCCTGCAACAAATCAATCAATCAATCCTTCAAAAATCAGGCACTATAACGCACGGAATATTGACACATATATTAATCGTCAGTTTTAACATAAATTTGGCGTTAAAGTTATTCACGAAACAAAAGCTGGTCCACATACCATAGCAAAACGTCTGAAAATGATGTAGCTGCTATGTTTAAACATTAACGCTTCTGAAGAAAGTGTTACACGGTAGTGTGGGTAGTAATACGTAACTAAACCACTTTTAACGCTTCCTTACAAATCTTTTATTTTTTATCACAGTCGCTCAGTAAAACTTTCCTGTTAAACGAGCTAGCTTAGCTGCTAATTTTTAGTTGCCTGGCAGAAGCACCTGTCAACTGATAATTGTACAAAATTGACAAATGTCAGCTAACTTATATGAAAATAACTCAACGCTATCAATACACCAGCTACATCTCGAATAAAAGTCACTCACGTGGCAGATATAATTGGGACAGTAGATACTGACAGAGAAACTCCTTCATATGCTAAGGCTAACTAATTTTGAGCTCACTGGACAAAATACATACAGCCGCGGTCTTAGTTTGAAAGGGACCAATCAGATTCAAGCACACATGCCTCCTTCCCGTGCTGCGTTCAGGGTCTCTGTTGTAGTTGGATATCAGTCATCAAGAACAAAAGTCCGATGGCAATACAGTACGTATTTAGTTTACCCCTGCGACCCTATACAGGATGAGGATAATAGGTTACAGACAATGGATGGATGGAAAAGGATGATTTAGTTTAGCAAAGCAAATTCGACCCTGTGTAGGCAGCATTGGCAGGTCGTTACGGTTGGAAGTCGGTCTAATGTTGGCATACAGCTGGTAATCCAAACGTCGCCTCAATTCCTTTTGTTTTACTATGCTCATACTGAGACTCGCAACAACTATGTTTCGTTCTCCTAAGTGTTCATTATTTGAATAAATTATGTTGTATTTAAATACTTAAGCTGTTTAAAAACATGGTACAACATATTTCTATGTAGCAGTCTTGTTTCTTGATTTAAGCACCCAATTGTACTAAAAGTAATTATCCAAGCAAACCTTCAATTGGGTCAGATTCTATTAGCATTACTATGCATCAGAAGGTAGACAGAACATTGTGCTGGAAATGTCTGAAGCCATCAGTAGAACTAACAAAGCAGTAACAGTTGTGAACATTATCTGGATTCCGGCACCAAGGGGCGGATGGATGGAATTTGTATTCTGCTGATAAGTATCTGCTGGGTAATCCTCACTCCAACTCAGAAGGTGGCGGTAGTGAACCTGGAGGCTGTTAAGCTACCACTTTAAAACTTCAGAAGAAGAACTCTCATCCGTTTCCGGCAGAATGGACGGTAAGTTTAAGTTTCGATGAGGGAAAACTGGTAATAACAATATTTTGCTTGTAAAATAGTTATTTAACTGTGAAAGGTTCTGTATATGATGATTTTATAGAGAAATACAGAAACCCTGTCTCCCAACATCAATATAGTGGTCACGTGAACATTTATAAGGAAACCTGAGGACTGTTGCCTTTCGTAGCATGCAGCGAATGAGGCATTTTTTTTTGTTTTACTTTGGGCATGCTATGGTTTGTTTATGTTATGCCAGCAGGATTTGGATTTTCTCGTTTACTGCCTTCAGTTTTCACGGTGGATTTGGAAAGAGGAATCTTTCCAATAAACAGTAGCAAGAAAGCTGCTTGTCTTTGATTAAAAAAAAATCATATATATATAATGAGTACATACAAATATAGATGAATACCGAGGATCACACATGAAGTATAACATACTTATACTACAATAAGATTTTCTTGGTAATTATATGCTATAGAAAAGTTCTTTGTGTTCGTTTTAATTAAAGTAAAGCAATAGACTGTGAAAATGCGTACGATGTAAAGACAGTGAGTGAATGAATGAAAGTGGTAGCAACAAACCGCTTTGCTTTCACCGACAACGAAGGCGAGTTTCGCTTGCGAACCGGAAATGACGTGACAACCCGGCCGAGAATATATTCCTTATATAGACTTTCCTTTTTGTAACTATGTGGTGTAAACACTGGAACGTGTGTTGATCATTGTGTACATGTGTCAATATTCTGGGCTGATTCCAGCAATGACCAATATGTCATCGATTTGGTCGTAATTTTAGCCAAATTTTACATACATATTACATATAATACATTTTTTTTATAAAGCGCTTTTCAAAATACTCAGAGATGCTTAAAATGTCCAGAAATAACAGGGGAACAACATATTAAAAATGAATCAATATCAGATATTAAAAAAACAAATATAAACAACTCGAATGACAGCAACAAATAAAAAATTACATCACACTTACACATTAAAAGCACATTTAAACAGGTGAGTCTTGAGTGGTAATTTGAATGTTGGGGGGTCAGTGCAGTCTGAGTTCTTTGGGTAGGGAGTTCCAGAGGGAGGGGGCAGCTACAGAGAAGGCTCCGTCCCCCCAGGTCCGGTGCTTTGTCCTGAGTGGTACAGAGAGGAGGTTGGCATCAGAGGAGCGGAGGGAGCATGAGGGTGAAGGAGGTCCGTGAGGAAGGAGGGGGCCTGGTTATGGAGGGCTTTGTGGGTGAGGAGAAGGAGTTTAAAGTGGATGCGTTGTGGGATGGGGAGCCAGTGGAGGTTCTGGAGGACAGGGGTGATGTGGTCACGGGAACGAGTTTGGGTGAGGAGGCGAGCACCAGAGTTCTGAATGTGTTGGAGTTTATTAAGGTTTTTGGATGTGGTGCCATACAGGATGCTGTTGCAGTAGTCGAGTCGTGATGTGATGAAGGCGTGGATCAGAGTTTCAGCAGCAGAGAAGGAGAGTGATGGATGCAGCCGGGCGATGAAGAAGGCAGATCTGGTGACTTGTTAATTGTGAACTTGTTCACCTTAATGTGCACATTTGCGTGTGTGTGAGAGAGAGATTTTCACTGGTTGTGGTGTTAAGTGGGGGGTTGCTACAACACCACGCCGACCCCCAGCAGTAGGCAGAGAAGGACCCAAACCACCACAGCGCCCCATGGCCCCACAGAGCGTGAAGGGCCCAAGGCCATGTGGCCCACCCCAAGGGAAAGGCAGCCAGGGGCCACAGAGGGAGCAGCCCGGTCAAGAGCTGGCCCACAGAAGGTCAAGAGACAGCAGACCCCCGGCCGGACCAGAGGCCAGCCCTGCCCACCCGAGACCCGGCCAAGCCCCCGGCTCAAGGCCCGCTATGCAATGGAGAAGGCAGGGCCCCCCCCGACAACCACCCCCAAGGGGGACGGGCCGAGGCCCCCACAGAGGGCCACAGAGGGAGCTCCCACCTACAGGGGGACAGGGGACAACAGGCCCCAGGTGACACCCCGGGGGCAGGACCGACGCCTCCCCCAATGCTGCTGACCCCCATCCCACCTGAGGAGGGCGACAGCCCCCCTCCCTGCTCCTCCCGTGTACATGATGATGTGCTGACTTGAGTGTGTAGTTAGGTGGATATGTGGGATGTGGTGCTGCTAAGATGCTGTGATTAAAACTGGGGGCAGTTGGGACATGGACCCCCCCCCACTGCTGGCAGACAATGGGGCTCTGCAACATGTCCCGCCTGACCCCCAAGTCTAGATGATCAGTCTTACCAGGTTGGATGGATGGTGAAGTCCACAATGAAGCAGGTCTCACCCCCCACCCGCCCGGTTTTTTCACATGTCTGCACAATGTTAGTTCATCAGTATAATAGAACAGCAGTGGAGGAATTTTACAGTACAATTACACTGAATTAAGAGCTTGGTTGGTTAGTTGGCATCAGTTTTAGTATGAATTTGTAATATAAGTAAAAAATACCAAACATTGTCTGCTTCCTCTTCAGTTGTACACGGTTCTCCTTGTATCTTTGTAAACTGAATATTTTGGGCCTTTAGGATTTTTCACTATATACTGACATTTTGGACGATTCAATGAGGATTCTCGTTCGATGTAGACGATTCGTACTTTCAGTTGTCGTATTTTTTGTAGCGATAAGAAAATTGTGGATAAAGCAAGATCTTCAGTCTTATATTGGTGCCATAGGTACTCTGATGTCCCTGTCCATCGCCTCAGTGCCTTGATCAGGCCTGGTGGTTTACTAGTTTTGTTTGTCTTTTCAACAGACGCACTTGTTCGAGCCACGATTCCTCGAGATCTGGTGACGGTTCTCGGTGTTGAGGTAAGCAGATACTGGTCAGTGGACATGAGATGTTCTGTAAAGTAACTACGACCTGTGTAATCTATGTAATCTCATGCAGCAAATGAGCCCAAGATTCTTCTGCAGAATCCATGAGGTCTAGAAATTAATTATTTGATTAATCGATTAGTCAACAACAAATTATAATGCAACTATTTTGATAATTAGTTCATCCTAATAATCGCTCTCATAATTTTAATGCCACTGCCAACAGAGACATAAAGGTTTACCTTGTCTGTCCATCTGTACGTCTGCACATAACAGGGTCTGGTTTACCCACAACTTAAAAACCCATGGACAGAATGGAATTTCACACATTGTAGGAGCCCTAAAGGTGTGCATCTCATAATTAGTTTCTTCAATTAGCTTATTTTTACATTTGTAGGCACATTTGAACATAGATGAATATTATGTCAGTTTGCTCACATTCACATATGATAGTTTGTTTATGGTCTGTCCACATCAGCAAACTGTTTTTGGTTCCACCAGTCAAAATATGATGATTTGATGTTTGTTTTCCTGATTATTGTAATTTTAGTAAAATAAGTATGTTTTGGCTTTAGACCTTAGATTATTAGTCAGATGCAGCAAAACATTTGACTTATAACACATAACAGCCATTTTTCACTGTCAAACATTTTAATCAAGTTTGTGTCTATATATTAGGTTGTTAGACTGATATTATTGGCCAATAAGTAGCACAGACATGTTTTTATCAGCTTTTATTGTTCTTATACCATACAAGTATGGTATATTTATTTTAGTTTATTTAACTGGGACCATACAGAAATCCATCATTACACATGGAGAAGCACCAGAAACACTGAGCAACAAACATGAGGCAGACATGATTTATCATATTTCTTTATGATTACATTTTATATTAACAAATACAAATAAGCAACAATGTTTTACAACAGTCTATTCATTGTCAGTGTGCAGGGTTTATTATGGGATAGATTTTCTTCAGTAAAAAGTTGTCTGTTGTCTGAAAGTCTTTTACAGTGTTATTGCTGATCAGTGTCACCAAATGTTCTGACAACCAGTTTGGCCTTGACATGACGTCACCGACAGAGACTCAGACCAGAACTGTGTTGTTGTAGCCGTGTGTGCTGGAGCATTATCTGGTTAACAAATGGCCTCTGCTCTTTTATTTCCACCACATAACCTGTTCAGGCTGGAAGGAACCATTTACCTTTGGGTTCTCCTTCACATTAAAGGACTTTTAACACCAGATCCACAACACCAGACACAAAAAATACTCCCATCCCATAATTCCAGCTCCTCCGTGTTACTCAGTGGAGAAGCATTCTGGGTATTTAATTTATCACCTGACCTATGAAGACGGCGTTCTGGAGCATCGTGACTCATTGCTCCAGAGGGATTCTGACTCCAACAGGTTCATGAAGTTTAGACGATTTAGACATTTGAAACAAAAATCACAGCTTCAGGCTTCAGACAGTGTGGTCACACAGAGATGGATAATGAATAGTCACCTGTCAGCACTCAGTGGAAGTCAACACACACACACTATTTCTGTCTTTTGTGTATGCATGTAGGTCTAATATGAAACAAAGTTCTAAGTAGGAGAAAGTCTGATTAACTTTACAGCAGTTAGACATAACTAATGAGGAGGAGTAAAGTAAGTAGAAGAGAAGAGGTTACCTCATAAAATATGAAAAGAAGAGGTTACCTCATAAAATACGATGAGAAGAGGTTACCTCATAAAATATGAAGAGAAGAGGTTACCTCATAAAATACGATGAGAAGAGGTTACCTCATAAAATATGAAGAGAAGAGCTTACCTCATAAAATACGATGAGAAGAGGTTACCTCATAAAATACGATGAGAAGAGGTTACCTCATAAAATACGATGAGAAGAGGTTACCTCATAAAATACGATGAGAATAGGTTACCCCATAAAATACGATGAGAAGAGGTTACCTCATAAAATACGATGAGAAGAGGTTACCTCATAAAATACGATGAGAAGAGGTTACCTCATAAAATACGATGAGAAGAGGTTACCTCATAAAATACGATGAGAAGAGGTTACCTCAAAATATGAAGAGAAGAGGTTACCTCATAAAATACGATGAGAAGAGGTTACCTCATAAAATACGATGAGAAGAGGTTACCTCATAAAATATGAAGAGAAGAGGTTACCTCATAAAATACGATGAGAAGAGGTTACCTCATAAAATACGATGAGAAGAGGTTACCTCATAAAATACGATGAGAAGAGGTTACCTCATAAAATACGAAGAGAAGAGGTTACCTCCATGAAATAGGATGAGAAGAGGTTACCTCATATAATAGGAAGAGAAGAGGTTACCTCATAAAATACGATGAGAAGAGGTTACCTCATAAAATACGATGAGAAGAGGTTACCTCATAAAATACGATGAGAAGAGGTTACCTCATAAAATACGAAGAGAAGCGGTTACCTCATAAAATACGATGAGAAGAGGTTACCTCATAAAATACGATGAACTACGATGAGAAGAGGTTACCTCATAAAATACGACGAGAAGAGGTTACCTCATAAAATACGATGACCTACGATGAGAAGAGGTTACCTCATAAAATACGATGAGAAGAGGTTACCTCATAAAATACGACGAAATACGATGAGAAGAGGTTACCTCATGTCTTTTTTCCCAGGAGTGTTCATCTGAAGCTAATGTCCCATACATATTCCTGGTTAGGCTTTTAAATTCAGACAGAATACAAGTAGATACGACATGTTCAACAATTTACACTAATTTAGTTCAAGTTAATTTAGTTTAGTTCAAGATTTTCTGCCTCAATCCAAGTATTTGTCACAACTTCTTGCTTCACAGATATTCTCATTATTGCCAATAATTAGTGATAGCAATATATCATCACTAATACTATCATATTTTCACCAATTATTATTCAATTAATATTCAATCAATCAACAATGCCATCCGACAGTCTCTACTAACCAGTTTTTTGCTAAACTCTGACCACACCTTACAGTCTGGACCTGATTTCACATCCTCTCTGTAAATGTCCTCGCTGCTGTTCCCTCATTTCCAGTCTCAGTCCAGCTCTAAAGCAGAGACCTTCACCCAGGCCTTCCTGAACAACAGCATTCAGCAGCACAGACAGCATGATGTGAAGAGCATGTTGAGACACAAGGCTGTGATACTCGGCTACACCAGGCCCAAGAAGGAGAAGTCAACGAGGAACAAGAAGAAAGCCAAAGGGCTGAACGCTCGGGAGAAACGGGCAATGAAGATCTTCCAGATCAAGCCTGAGCACCAGAGGTTGGTCTAGATCTGAAACCCCATGATGACTGGAGAAAAGTGTTTTGGCCAAAATTCACTAATGCATCCCCATTTACAGAGTTATCTTCCAGCTCCTCCTCTCCCAGCATCACGGTCTTCTTCTTTATCATTGTAGATACGAGCTGTTCCTGCCTCTGCATGACCTCTGGAAACACTACATCACTGATCTGTGCAGTGGACTGAAACCAACCTGGTAAATCTGAAGCTCTAAAGCCTTTTGAAATGATTGAAACCAATGTGATACCAAATAATATCACATCAACCGGCTGCACGTACAGGTTAAAAACAAAGGAACAAGCAGGCATACATTCAACCACGAGTCTGGGGGGATGTAATATCAGAGTATCACTATATCTGTGGAGAACAAGTTGTCCATAGATGGGAGGTGGAGAGTGAGGGGAGATGATCAGTTAACTGATCACAGCAAATAGAAAATGAATATGTGTTTGGAACATGTCGGCCGAATGTCTGGAAACCTTTTATTGTGTATTCAGTCTGGTGTTGTGTGTCTTTGCAGCTGCCCACAGTTTGTGCAGCAGAAGCTTCTGAAAGCAGACTTCCATGGTGCCATCATCACAGGTAGATTTTGAAGTTTCTCTCAAATTAACATTACAGGGACTATTCAGGAACTCTGAGTAGTATTTTAAGCCACAGTTGGTTTTTTACTGGTTTATTACTGATGCAGATGATGTGGGGTTAGCCTCACACAGCTACGACTCTCAAGCTCAGTTTTTGTCTCAGTCCACCATGGGGTCAGTTATGATAGAAGTTTTGAAGCCCTACAGATACCTTCGTTTGTACTCGTGTTAATAAAGTCTCAGCACATTTATGGTGTGGAGATAAACTAGAATTTATGGAAAATAACATGAATAAAAGGTGAAACATGTTTTATTTTCTCAGGCCCGAATTCACCACATCATCAGCAGATGGAAACAAACCTCTGACCATATCATCAGCTGTAATAATTGTGAATTTTGGGTCAGTTTATTTCAGGTGAACGTTAAATGTTTCGTGTTGAACAACAATAAATGTAATGGCTAGCTATCAGGACGCTGCCAGAAGGTTTTAAAGTGTGTGCTTTGCTTTAGGCCTCACTCTGCTGGAAATATCATGTCACATTACCTCTTTTTACTTTTTCATGTTCACCATTGTTCACGATTTAAAGGTACAAATGTTAAATTGAAACTTTTCCCCACCTTCCAACACATTGTCATCTGATGACCAGCCCACCAAAAGCTGTTTCCAAACGTCACTGCCTTTAGACAGAGTGGATTGTTTGTTGATTGTTTACAGCCCATCACCTGGATGCACTGGTTTAAGCACAGATGCAGCTCCAGCCATGATGTGACTTTGTTTGTTCTCTGTCACAGTGGTCCGGTCTCGATGCCCATCATATGTGGGGACGACGGGGATTCTAGTCCAGGAGTTCAAACACGTCTTCAAAATCATCACCAAAGAGGACAAACTCAAAGGTTAGACAGAGATCATGTCTCCCTCACTGAAACTCACCTTTACCTGGTCCTGGTTTAACAGGAACCAGTTACTCTTGTCTGAACCAACATTAGTCACTGAACTTAAAGTTTGTGTTGCTTTTGTACAAAGAGATTCTCTTATGTTTTGGCTCCTTCTGATTGGAACATGTTTCCGTTAAAGATGTTTTATTTTCTCATCTTAAAATGAACTTTCTATGTTTCCAGCCATCACATCTCTTTTGCAGGGGGGTGTTGGAGTCAGTAACTGAGGTCTGAGGATAGAGTGAAAATCTCAGTGGGTCAGGTGACTAACGTCTTCTGTCATCTTAATTCAGTCTACCGGCCCTGACAATGTCAGGGCCTCTATCCTAAAAACATACAGCAGTCATTAGACACACACTGCCCCCACAGCCCGGACAACTTCACACATTGTCCCTCTTCCTAAGGAGTGCAATGACTTTTGACCTGTGGCATTAACTCCAGTACGTATCCCACAACTTCCCTGTCTACACAGGATATGCTTGACCCTTTCCAGTTTGCGTACAGCGCAGCCCTGAAGACGCTGCTGCTCCTCTCATGTATCTGGTCTGAACACATCTGGATGCTCCTAAAAGAAAACCATATACCAGAGTGTTGTTCATAGATTTCTCCTCTGCATTCAGTACAGTACAGCCAGACACATTGGCTGGAGATGAATCCATATCTCCTTCACTGGTACTGCTCCCTCCTCATCAACAGGCAACAGTTGGTTAGGGTTAATAACACCTCCTCCCCCCCGGTCAGTACCAGCTGCAGCGCTCCACAGGGTGGTGTCAGCTCCCCCCTGCTATTCACCCTTTACACCAATGACTGTGTTACCAGAGCTCCTAACCATCACTGATGATGCTGCACTGGTAGCACAAAACAGAGGAGATCATCTTCAGAGCCACACCAGACACCCGACACCCTGTCCTGGACCCACCATGCTTCATGTGCAGCAAGGTGCAACAGAGGATTTACTCTTTAAGGAGACTCAGGTCATTTGGAGCCAGTGAAGAAATCCTGACACCATTTTTCTGTTCTTCCATTCAAAGCATTCTGAAATATGGAGGCTCAGTCTGTTCAGTGGCCTTTCAGCTCAACTGAAAGCCAAGATTTTACAGCTCCTGAGAATCTGCTCCAAGGTGGTGGGAGAACTGTGGAGAACTCTTTTATACCAGCTGCACCAAGCATACCCTCAGACTGGAAGACAACATGGCCATGGACCCTTCTCATGTTTTACATGAGGAGTACCAACTCCTGCCCTCTGGGAGGTGCTGCAGGCAGCCAGAGGACAAACGGGTCCAAGCACTCTTTTGTTCCCCTCAATAACACTGCAGAGAGGTGCAAAGAGGTGATCGATCAATCACTCCTCATAACCCCAAACACACACACACACTGTACTCTCAACTCAGAGATCCCCCCCCCCCGCACACATGAACAGTTAATGGCTCCTCACATGGGGCTGTGCCCTGATGCTGAGGTTCTTTTTATGTCATGTATTTTATGTTGTATGTATTTTATGTTGTATATATTTTATTGCTGTTCAATTTTCTTTCACCAAACTTTATGAACCTGTACTAGGAGCATTTTTTTATTTATTTTAATTTTGAAAGTTATATCAAAATATATATATATATACGTATATATATACATGTATATATATATATGTATATACATGTATATATATATACGTATATACATGTATATATATACATATATGTATATATATATACGTATATACATGTATATATATACATATATATATATATACACGTATATACATATATATATATGTGTATATATATATGTATATACGTGTATATATATACACGTATATATATATATATACGTATATATATACATGTATATATATGTATATATATATATACGTATATATATACATGTATATATATATATGTATATACATGTATATATATATACGTATATACATGTATATATATACATATATATATATATATATACATATATATATATATACACGTATATACATATATATATACATATATACGTGTATATATATACATATATATATACGTGTATATATATACATATATATATATACGTGTATATATATACATATATATATATACGTGTATATATATACATATATATATATACGTATATATATATATATACGTATATATACATATATATACGTATATATATATACATATATATATACGTATATAGATATACGTATATATATACGTATATAGATATACGTATATATATATGTATACATATATATATATTTAAATTTATATTTAAATACATATATTTTATTTAAATTTTATATATTCTATGTCGGGGCCCTGAATTTGTCTCCTCATAGTTTGTTTTTTTCTTCTTCTGCTTATTTTGACTTTTTTAGACATATTTAAACTTCGGTTTCAGGTCGGTTTGCTCACATTCAGGTTTTTTTTCCAGCAGCAGGGACATCTGTCTGTTTTTATTTGACTTTATCCAGTATAAGGTTATAACTTTGGTTCTGTTTTATTTATTTGTTTACTGGTAGTTGTTTGTTTGTGTGAGAACTGTTCTATATATTATACTACTTTGTTTCCTGTGTTTTAGTGTTTGTTTGGCCCCCCTTTAAAAATGAGATGATACATTTTAAGAGGATTATCCTGAGATAATAATACAAGTGTGACTGTAGGAACACAGTAGACCCTTCTCTCTGCACACTCTGACTGCTCATTGGAGGAAAAGTTGTGTTGTTGACTGTAGCACCCAGCGTGTGATGAAACGTTCCATCCGTGCTTTCTATGAGAGCATTAGGTCAATGATTCCTACAGCAGATTAACACCCCTGCTCCTCTGTCGTCTTCTCATCATCAGTGATCCCAAAGAGGAACAGTGTGTTTGCTGTGGAGCTCAACGGCTTCGTCTCCTACATCTACGGAAGCAAGTTTGAGCAGCGAGCCAGCGAACGCTCCGCCAAGAAGTTTAAAGTGAAAGGAACCATCGACCTGTGATGTCACAGGATCCAATGAGCCTCAACAGGTTTCATACTGGGATGTTTACTGCCCCCTACCGTCAATTAAAGGAACCACAACAACAATGTTGGTGGCAGCGAGAAGCAGATCTATTGTCATCACTTTCTGTATATGCGACCATAAAAACTACATCTGAATAATTAAACATCAGCCTGTAGGTCAGTTGGGTATCCGTTTAATTTGGAGGTGAGCTCTGTTTTTCTGTCTCAGGATCAGTTTCCCTGTCGTGGGGAGAGAAAACACTAGGTCTGAGAAAACAATCCTCATGATGTCAGACGAGTCTGTTATGGTCGTCCATCCAGTTGGTTTTAGACAGGCAGGTAGGTTCAAACAGAGATCACATCAAGCTGAATTATGGCAAGTGTAGGGTGAAGTGAGACCAGAGGTCTCTGCTGTTTCAGTCTTAATCATTCTGTTTATACTGAGAAGTTGTGTGAACCTGTCTGAGTGTTATGGTGAACTGCTGCAGAGGCCCAATAAGAGGCCTCCTAACACCGCTGTAACACTGAGACGGGGTTTAGCAGCATGTGTGTGTCGTTTAACAGAGGCTTGTTAAAATCAGTAGGATTGTCTCAGGCCTTTAAGACTGAAATGAAAATGTTTCTGGTAACATTCTATTGTAAATAACCTCTAGTCTTAGTGTCATTTCAATGATTACTGTTGGCTCATTTTATATTGATTGATGTTGATATCGTAACACTTAAATGCGATGCTTTGAATAGGATAAAGTGTCCTTAAGATACTGATCCCCATCTGCTCACCAGGCCCCGTAAAGGCAGCCCACTGCTCCTCAGGGATGGGTTAAATGCAGAGAAAGAATTTCCCCCCCGGGAAAATAAAGTATAGTTTATCTTACTGTAACTAATGAGACAGTTTGCTCCAAATTTAATCAATTACAGTATCATGATATCCTATAACCTGTACCAAATCAATGTCCACATCTTCTTAAACCTTCAGTGAATAGACATCCTTCCTCTAATCCACCATAATCCAGAAAACCTTTGTTCAGGATTTAGACCCGTTTTCATCAAATACAATCTTAAATCTACATTTTTCCAAAGATGAAGCTGAGAAATTCAGAATCGTGTTGAAGGAAGTCCAGTTCTTCATGGAACAGAGGAAACATCTGAACATTTATTTTATGAATGTACATTTTCTAGAGCCTTTTGGGAAGATGTTTATATCTGTTTGTTTTCTAAGTTTGACCATTTCTCTGAAGTAGCTAAAGGAGTTTTTGTATCTATGAAAAATAGATGTACTTAATTAGAAACAAACAATTATTCCTGAAACATTCTTTTACATTAGAATAATTTCCTCAAGACAAAACTGGACGGCCACATTTTTCACAAAGATCTCTGTCGTTTCTTCTTTTCACTAAAAGAAAAATGTGTTCAAACTTTATATGGAGGAAGGCCCCCCCCCCTTTTTTATTTTTTATTTGTAGTTTATTTTTATTTATGTAGTTTGTTTTATTTGTGTCTCAATTCCTATCTCTTACTGTTACGATGCTCGTCTGTCGTCTAGTTAAGAAGTGTTTATTCACCATGTTCAATAAAGGGGACAGTAACACTTGGTTGTGTGAAGTGCATGATGGGAGATGTAGTTGCTTCTAAACTTCAGTACATGCAAGTTGTATCCTCTAGATGGCGCCATTAAATTAAGTTTGAATTTCAGCCAAAGGTTCACAGGTTCTCCTGTTGAATGAAATAAAAAAGAAATAAAGTTGACTCAAATCATTTCTGTTTTATTTAAATCACATTTTACCCCTTACAAAAAACTACAAATAAATGAGACCACAGTTGTACAAATGTTACTTTAAAGATTGACAAAACTGCCCCAAACTGAGGTTACTGTAGAGTCACCAGAGCTCATGCTATGGATTTATTAAAGGCTAATTCTAAATAAATTACTGACAAAGTAAAATAAATGATTTAAAGCAAATATCTTTGTAAGCAGAAATGACCAAAAACATTTGGCCTAATGTGACCCAGTTATTCCATCATGTTTCAGACACCACTCACCAGTTCCCATTTGGTGGTGACCCAAACTGTCCAGAGTCTGTTTACATTACGCTGTAAATCAAAATGAGCCATCAGTGTCATCACATGTCTCATTAATGCCCTAACATGACTCTTTTACCAGCACATATCCGTGACACACACTCTAAATCAAAACACAGAAGTTCTCATGCAACCTGTCCTTTAACTCGTTCTCTCGTCTGGCACTGGGCCAGAGGTTCACACGCAACAGTGTGCAGGCTGCTGCTCCACCCCGGCCAATCACAGATCACATCCATCCTTTCTCACATTGCCTGAGAGTGACAGAGAGCTGACGGAATTATTTAATTACCTCACTCTAAAAAGTTCCAAAGATAAACTATAAATCAAGAAATGGTGTGAGAGAAGTAACAGCTATCGTCTTTTGGAACAAACGACTCCTGCCTTCTGCACGCAAAGAGGAATCTGTACGTTTAATGACAGACATGCAGCAAATGAGCTCAAAAACTGTCTTTCATTGGCCTTAAAAATTAAAGAGAGCCATAAACAGTGAATGTGTGACGAGTGAAAGGTGGAATTCCCCTCTGATGTGAAGGAGGAAATGATTTCCGGGACGCTGAGTGTAACTCTTCCATGAAAGGCCAGTCATCTGAAGGACGGTGAGGCCTGGTGTCTCTGTCTGCACGACATCATTGCTGTTTTATCTCTGTGGGTGGCCGAGGCGGCTCGTAGTCACACCATCTCTCAGCTGGCCATGAATCCTCAGTGAAGGCCAATTATTAAGGGGGTCATTCCATCAGACACCTTCCAGCCTCTCCAGAGCAGGAAGACGACACTTAAACATGTTTGATTGGCCTCATTTTTCCACCAGTTAAGAGACCATGACATACTGTGTGACTCTCCCTCGGTGCTTTATAAGTAGGGCTTTCCTCTGGGTCAGCTGCTCCTGATCCGTCAGTATGTTTGTGAGGGTCTGCTCTGGATCAGGTGAGTGATGGTCTGTCAGCCATCAGAGGAAGGAAGAGCTCATTATTCTGGATACAGTGATTTCAGCAGGTGAAGAGAGTGGAGCCCTCAGCATGTCCTGGGATTTATGTGGGACCAGATAATGTATAATATAATGATAAGTTTGGAGCAAGGGGCTGATATAAAAGTTTATCACTGTTGAACTGAAAATAGTCAGTAATGAATACTGAAATAAATCTGGACCACAGAACTGAACATCCCACACAGATTAATACATGGATATCCAACTGAGAATAACTTCATCTTTACAGCTTTGGCTCAAGCATACTGATATGCTGAGATGAGAATAACTGATATGCTGAGATGAGAATAACTGATATGCTGAGATGAGAATAACTGGAACTCAGCTGTCCTCTCTCTGGGGCTCCCATGGGTCTCGCCTCTGATAGACAAACACGTAGACGTGAGATTTTATCGTTGCCAGGGGAATGTATGAACTACAGCCTAAACAGAGAAACACCAGTGTGGCTAATGGTACTTGTCATGGTAACAAAGGGAGTCTGGCAACCTGCACGTACACACAAACCCAGACAACGTGATCTGGGGCAGGACGGTGCCTCTTCAGCCGGTTATGCAACGCTGTGATCAAGAGGCGATACACTCCTGCTTATGTACATGTTGTTTTAGGGACCTCCCTTAAACACACACTAGTGTCATTGTCCAATCAATATTTAGCATGTGCTTTAATCCAGTGTGTCGATGGTGGCTCCTCTTTAAGCCTGATAAAATCATCCTGGGTTTGTATGGATAATATTCAGCTTCATTCAAAGCGTGGTTCAGTGTTCCCTGTGAAAAGACAGGACCTCCCATAGTCGTCTGGCAGGTTCCCAAGGCTGTGTGCTGATACACCTGAGTTCTCCTGACCAGCCGCTGAACCAGAGCAGCAGCAGGGAGCATGACCAAACATGTGTGGTCACAGGAGTATAGCCATTCAGCCAATCACAATCCATCCCAGGCAAAGTCACTGATCCGAGGGAAGTCATCCTTCCTGTGTCTTAGAGACCGGCTGCATTCAAACTCCAGACCTCCATCCCAGTGCAGGCCCAAGCTGAGGTGGTTTTTCCTGACATGTAGAGGAGATCATACAGCTGTGTCATCAGTGGACAAAAAGGTGAGACAGTGAGATAAATGAAAACACACACCAAAACAAAAAGGGGAGAAAACACACCATCAAAAAGACAGAGGCTAAATGTGTTAGAGGCTTTACAGAGAACTGTTCTCAGACTTTAACACACACTAAATAAGAATATATACCCCTTCATTGTTTTATTTTGTTAGTGGGAAATAAATCACGTAAAGAAATCAGGGGATTAAAATGCATTTACAAAATGCTGCCTAATTGTGAGCTAAAGTAATCTATTACTCAACAACCTGAAACGTCTCATGGATCTGCTCTGCTGGCATTTTAAAATGAGATATGAAACAATGGGTACATGATTTGGGATAATGGGATGATTAGGGGTCAAGGATGAAATGTAACCACAGAATCATCTCACCAGATGGAACTAATTAAAACTCAGGTTCAGTCTAATTTTTAAGACAGGATTCGGGACAACTGAATGTAATGTGTCAGGGCGTCCGGTGTGAGCACATACTACTGGAGCTACAGACACTTTGCACTGAAAGTCTTGTCTATGGTCAAGTTGTATGTTTTTCTGCTCTGAACTGTAGTATATGCTGTAATAGTACACATGACCTGTTTTATGTGTTACATATTTGGTGTTTAATGTATTATGTTTGTATGCATCCCAGTTTAAAATTCAATAAATGTGCAAATGAAGAGCTTTTAGTTCCATAAACTTTTTTGACGTAGTTGAACAAAGCAGAATTTGTGAAACATATTAATTATGTGTGTTTGGTCAAAGCCATAGAGCCGACATCATCACCAGGAATTACATCTGACTGAATAAGGAACTGTCTGTGGATGTTGGACATGTATTTGGCCCCTCTGTGTAACATGTGGCCCCTTAATGGCCCCTGGAAAAAGAAAAATCCTGATCCGCCCCTGAGATAAATAATGTCTGGAAGTGAATTTAGTATCCAGTGAGTTCAAGTTTAAAAATCATGACACATAATGTGACACACGTTCAGGACACTGAGGAGTTTCAATCAGCTGCTTCATGTGTTGATGATGATGTGAAGATGAAGGTCACAAAAAGAGCATCTCTGTCCTCTGAAGCTGAACATAAACCTTCACTAAAGTAAAACATCTGGATGTTTTTTGACCAACCAGGAGGTTGTGATACAAAACTGATGGGTCACAAGATAATTAAATAAAATACAATATATATATGTGTGTTATTATGTTATTGTAAGTTATAATATGTTGTGTTTATTTGAGTCAGCCTTTCTAAGCATTAAACACAAACTGTTTACTGTTGATATATAATCATATCCACATTCTATGATTATTTCCAGGACACCTCCTAAGGAAATAGGTGAAGATTAATCTATAAAGTGTCTAATTAAGTATTTATAAGATAATCAATGGGTCACAAGCATATATTGATCTGTTTTAAGGGGACACAACCAGACAACGTTTGGAATCCCTGGTCTTCATGGTCACATGATCGACGTTTTCTTCTTCTGCTCCTCTCTGGTTTACTCTGGATGCTGCAGCAGCTCTCTGCTCAAGGATGAGACAACAGATCCAGTCTCGTCCCCCGTCCTTCACTCCATGATTGGATCATGATGTGTGACGCAGAGATGGAGGATGTGGAGGGAACACATGGTGTGGAGCTGCTGCTGACACTTCCCTCTTGAAAGTTTTTCCTTGATGACACGTCTGATGTTGCAGGGCTCTAAAGGAGGCTTCCAGATGGAGGCTCTGGTTCTGACGTGGAGGAGACATGACTGCATATGGATTCTGTGTGTCATTCCTGCCCATCCTTTATATGGCTCACTGTGAGATCATCAACTCAAATGTTAGCACACAGTTAGCATTAGTTTTAAAGACCACTTAACAAAAGACTTTAAGGCCTGTGTTCATTGGATTATATGACATATTTATGTAATAAACAACCTGTGGTAAACATAAATAAATCGGTAAAAGAGACATGTTATTTCATATTGCTCCGTATTTAGAAATCTCCATGATGATGATGTCAGAATATGAGCAGTTTAAAGAAACGTTAACAACCAAATGTAAAACCGAAGTTAACAACGTCAGGAAGGCCTGGGGTAGTTATAATGTAAAAAAAAAAGATAGATGGATAGATGGATAGATAGATAGATAATAGATAGATAGATAGATAGATGGATAGATAATAGATAGATAGATAGATAGATGGATAGATAATAGATAGATAGATAGATAGATAAATAGATCGATAGATAGATAGATGGATAGATAGATAATAGATAGATAGATGGATAGATAGATAGATAGATAGATAGATAGATAGATGGATAGATAGATAGATAGATAGATAGATAGATAATAGATAGATAGATAATAGATAGATAGATAATAGATAGATAATAGATAGATAGATAGATAGATAGATAGATAATAGATAGATAGATAGATAGATGGATAATAGATAGATAGATAATAGATAGATAGATAGATAGATAATAGATAGATGGATAGATAATAGATAATAGATAGATAGATAGATAGATAGATAGATAGATAGATAGATAGATAGATAGATAGATAGATGTTAGATAGATGATAATAGATAGATAGATAATAGATAGATAGATAGATAGATAATAGATAGATGGATAGATAGATAGATTGATAGATAGATAAATAATAGATAGATAGATAGATAATAGATAGATAGATAGATAATAGATAATAGATAGATAGATAGATAGATAGCTAGATAATAGATAGATAGATAGATAGATAGATAGATAGATAGATAGATAGATAATAGATAGATAGATAGATAGATAATAGATAGATAGATAGATAAATAACAGATAGATAGATTGATAGATAGATGGATAGATAGATGGATAGATAGAGAGATAGATAGATAGATAATGGATAGATGATAGATAGATAGATAATAGATAGATAGATGATAGATAGATAGATAATAGATGGATAGATAATAGATGGATAGATGATAGATAGATAGATAGATAGATGATAGATATATAGATAGATAGATAGTTCAGTCCTGGTGCATAGGGTTATATTAAATATATAAAGGTTATATCATCTAATAATAATAATAATAATAATAATAATAATAATAATAATAATAATAAAATTATTTGAACTCAGAATCTCCATATTTTCATCAGGGCTTATTCAGAAGAAAACACTGTACTGGTAAATTCATTCTATTTCATGTATTTAGTGTATTTAAGTATTCAAATGTATTTTCTTAAATATGTGACTTTAGAGAATTACAACCTCATCCAGCTCTGTTTATTTGTTTTTATTTACAGCTGCCATTGTAGCTGGCTACACATAAAACAGTTTTTCTAAGTATGTGAAAACAGTTAGTATAATATTAAAATGATATCTCTTATATGTCACAGCTGGGCTGGTTTCCCACCTGTGTGAATACTGATGCAGGATGACTGAACAGCAAACCTACAGGTAAAACTCATCCTTCTCTTCTGTGGTGCAGGTTCATCCCCTCCAGGTACAGACACTTATCTGGGTTTGTAGAGGAGCCCTCTGGGTAGAACTGGACTGTTTCAGGGGTTATACAAAACAGATTCACACCCAAAAAGGTTCAAATGAGTTTTTAAATTATTTTACAAAAAAAATTTCATCAGTCAAATTTGATTTGGCTTGAGTAAATAAAATAAAAATGTCACAGAGTGACAACATGAAGGTGTTTGGATGATCCTAGTTGTGACAGGATTACATTGTGAATAATGACACACATCTTTAGCATTGCCAGTCAAACCTCATTAAAACTCAAACTCAATATGTGACAGTCATTCATGCCTCAATGAGTCTATTTCAGCTACACATTGATGGTAGTTGTAGTTTTCAAGGCCTATTTGTTAACATAGAACAGCTGAAAATAGGCAAAGCCCTATGAAAACATATTTAAATCTACTAAATCCAAATTGTCATTTGGATCTGCACCATAGATACCAGCCCCCTCAAGTGAACTGATTTTTATTAGGATTTATGCATTCTTCCCTGAGAAACAAACAAAAGCATAGAACAATGCCCCTAAGTTCTAACACTTCTTCTCATAGCACCTGCATCAGTGGAGTTTTTTCCAGGGCAGAGGAAGCAAACATGCTGCAAACTAACCAGTTCACAATAACACATTACTGCCAGGTAAACGCTGAGAATTAACCACATTAAACCAGCACAAAAAGGGAGCACAAATAAATACTGAAATTCTTAGCTCTAAAGGTGAGTAAAGACTCATGGAACAGGTCTGAGGGTGATATTGGACTACATTCTAGACTGAATGCCCTGCTGAGGGTATTTCTGCAGGGGTTCTCTCATGATGGAGGACGGGAGATGCTGATAAGAGGTGATGATGACGGCTCCCAGATACTGGACCTGTCCTTTATCTCTGGAGGAACAGGACCTCTAACCTGGCCTGCAGAGGCTCAACAGATCCTTTGTTCCCAGTGGGCAACAAAGAGGCCTCTCTGCTGGGCTGCAGCCTCCTCTTCTCATCAGCAGGCTGGGCTCTGAGGACAGGCACACCTGTGTCTGAGGATGTGGGTGGCGTTTATCTGCACTGTTTATCTGCTGTTACATGGGTGAGGTAGAATAAATGATCAGCACTGCTACGGCTCGCTGAGGCTGCACGTCACAATATGTAATCAAATAAACTGGATAGTTAAATGTGTGCAATGAGGAAGGCATCAAGTACAAAGGAAGATAAAAATAGTAGAACTAGAATGACTCTCAGTGGAGCGCATACCTCTGCCAAAGCTGAACAATCCGACACTGTAGGCTCACCTGGCCCAAAATCAGCTCCCGGAATATTGTGTTTCAAAGTGATCAAAAAGGATGTGCAGTGTGAAAGATTCCTCACAGCGATGACATCCCAGAGAGTCATCACCAAACGAAAGCCGCTCTTAGACAGCTGGCTCCAGGCGGGACGGTATGACTCTCTTCTGCAGTGACGGCGTGATTAGGGTCTGTGTTGTTCCACTTCTGAGGTAGCAGCAGAGGTAACCAATGATTGTACATCTGTAGAAATGTTAGGGAGATGGTTTGAGGAGCTCCTTACCCTGACAGGACGAGATCAGCCTCCATGTAACAGGAAGCAACATTATTGCTTTCTGCCATGTTAATCCATTCTTTACAAAGTGTTGCTGAACACAGACACGTGTCTGTTTTGTTTTAAGACATGTTATGACATAACATTACAATTAAAAACAAGAGTCATCTAAGGATGACATATTCCCCCAAAACCGTCCAACAGACCCATCAGATATATCCTCCATTCCTCTGGTGAGTCTACAGCATGGATACTGTTCTGGAGAAGGTGACCAACCTTCAGAGTCACATTCAAATCATCTTTACAGGGGAAACTGAAAAAATAAAAATTTGTAAAAAAAAATCTAAATATTAAAAGTAACAGCTACGTAATATGTAGAACAAGCTCTCTGGACCAGCAGAAATAAAAGAAATTCAGTGATGTATTGTAAAAATCCATGTATAACATGTCAGGTTAGGACTAATGATTATTATAAATATTACAAACTGTAATCTCTCTATTATAACAGCTGATGATGCAGGCAGAGTTTAGATAATTTATTTAAAACATTTTCTCATTGTGCGACTGAGTTTAGTCGTATTATATGACACAATGAGTAGGAATAAGAGGATCTATGAGACGTTCATGTACGGCTGTGAATGCTGTAACCTGAGGGGGCATAATGTACGTGATAAAAATGATTTGAGGAGGATATCTCAGCACTAAGGAATGGTGAGTAAGCTGGTAATGATGTGTTGGGACTTGGGTTTGTAGAGGCTGCTATGGTGTGCTAGCAGGCTAAGCTACCGGTGAGTCAGACTATAGTTACATTTCTAGAATGATGTTGGTGACTCAAACAGACTCAAAGGGAAAAGCATGTTTGTAGCACAGATAATTGTTGGGTTTTGGCTCCTAATCCTGCCACTGGATTATCTTTCTCATGACATGTGTCTGTGTGTTACAAACTTAAATATATATGTGTTCTATCAGGTCCAGTCACTGCAGCTTTCTTGCATCATCACACCTGCAGTATTATGAATGATAATACAGTTTCAACACACAGACAGTCATTGCAGGTAATGCTACCCTATCCATACCTTATTTAACAAGCCACATGTGATCCCTTTTTGTTTTGGCCGAGACAGCAGGTGTCTTGGACAGGTAATTAGACTTATAGGGCCCTATTTAAACCATCTAAAGCACATGTATGGTGCAAGTTTGTTCCTTTTTGCTACTGAAATATGCACAACCTGGCTGTACAGTAACGCACAAAACACAAAGGGATGGTATTCAGTCTCAGAGGTATGTTTGAGGTGTAATGTGAATTAAAACATCTTCCATTTCCCTGAAAGGGAAATTTGACCGAATATGAGCAAAGTCAGACATATTTAACTGAGGAGGAGGAGGAGGAGGAAGAGGGCTGCTGCACATCCCTGTGTGTGGAACAGGTCTAGTGATGCAGCCGATCACAGTCCGTAGATCCATCAGAAAAGTGATCATTCTGATTAACAGCTGATGGGATGCAGGTGATGAAATAATCCATCATTAATGAGGAAAATATTGATGACATCACCTGCAGCAGAAACCAGAAGTGTGTCTCCGCCGTCTCTGACATTTACCCACAATGCACAGCAGCTTAACTTCATCAATGATTTAAATCTCTGACACGCCGACAGGATCTAATGTTAATGAATGTTCTGTGTTCTTCCACACATCCTAAAGGTCCCACACAGTCCAGGTTCATACAGTGAAACAGGTTCATTTAGTAAAACAGTCCAGGTTCATACAGTAAAACAGGTTCACACAGTGAAACGGTCCAGGTTCACGCAGTGAAACGGTCCAGGTTCACGCAGTGAAACGGTCCAGGTTCACGCAGTGAAACGGTCCAGGTTCACGCAGTGAAACGGCCTAGGTTCATTTAGTGAAACGGTCCAGGTTCATACAGTGAAACGGTCCAGGTTCACACAGTGAAATGGTCCAGGTTCACGCAGTGAAACGGTCCAGGTTCACACAGTGAAATGGTCCAGGTTCATACAGTGAAACGGTCCAGGTTCACGCAGTGAAACGGTCCAGGTTCATACAGTGAAATGGTCCAGGTTCACACAGTGAAACGGTCCAGGTTCATTTAGTGAAACGGTCCAGGTTCACACAGTGAAACGGTCTAGGTTCATTTAGTGAAACGGTCCAGGTTCATACAGTGAAACGGTCCAGGTTCACACAGTGAAACGGTCCAGGTTCACACAGTGAAACGGTCCAGGTTCACACAGTGAAACGGTCCAGGTTCACACAGTGAAACGGTCCAGGTTCACACAGTGAAACGGTCCAGGTTCACACAGTGAAACGGTCCAGGTTCATTTAGTGAAACGGTCCAGGTTCACACAGTGAAACGGTCCAGGTTCACACAGTGAAACGGTCCAGGTTCACACAGTGAAACGGTCCAGGTTCACACAGTGAAACGGTCCAGGTTCACACAGTGAAACAGTTTGGAGTAGAACAGACGTCCTCTTGATAAATCCTGAGGCACCACTAGAGGTGACGTCATCACTAGTGTGTAACCAGAGTGTTCTGTATGTAGTTTCATCTGATTCGTCCTGCAGTAAAAATTCTGCACCTTTGACTTCAGAGGTTTTTGTTGGTCAATGGTTCAATAAATAGTGCTGAT
Source organism: Chaunax sp. Z400 (assembly GCA_037577475.1). Classification (NCBI taxonomy): domain Eukaryota; kingdom Metazoa; phylum Chordata; class Actinopteri; order Lophiiformes; family Chaunacidae; genus Chaunax; species Chaunax sp. Z400. The sequence goes on from CM075193.1 coordinate 24,931,072, forward strand.
TCCTCCACAGATGGGAACAAACACATTTGATACTTAAAAAGCTGGGCTGGGGTGCAGATAGGACAGTGGTTAGTGCGTGCCCCATGTACCAAGGCTATACAGTAGTCCTCTAGTGGTCGCCGCGGGTTCGATTCTGACCCGTGGCCATTTGCCACATGTCTTCCCCCCACTCTCTCTCCCACATTTCCTGTCACGTCTTCAGCTGCCAGCTGTCTGACAGGACTGTGCTGTACGTCACTGAGCACTAGGCATAACATAAAACATAGCATAGGTTATCTGTAAATTCCTCATATTAGGTCCAACTGCTTCTTCTTCTCTAAATTGCAGCCTTTTTCTGGTCCGTTCTGACCTTTTGCTAATACCACATTGTTGATACACCCATGGATATTGATGCACACACACTTTCCCTTTGTGCAGTGGAAAAGTGCAAATTGGCGGTAGGGAAGGATTCTTTCCATCCTCCTAAATGTAAAACCAGGAAGCTGTTACTGGTTGGATAAAGAGAGACAGACAAAATGGCACCACATTGTTATCTGCTGTATGATGGTTACTTTCCAGACAAACATCAACTGTGTGAAAACAATGGCTGCCACCAGCAAATACATCAAAAATAGAAAAGTGGCAGCACTGTACAGGTAGACAAACACTCAGGAAATATGTGAACAGCTGGATGAGGCTGGGTGGGATATTGAGGCCGTTACACACTTTTATTTTGTCACCAATGGCCACGAGGTTTCTGCTCACTGTTTCACACCAGGTTACTGTTGATGCCTCGCTTTATCTCTCAGGGAGGGATAGAGACTCCTTTAATGCTTATGAAAACATGCTATCCATAGTGATCACATTGTAACATACAGAGTCATGCTATACGAACCTATTGGTAATGAGGTTAACTTAATGTCATTGTGCCTTTTGATGAATTGTGCATTCAAGGCTTTTCACCTCATTTCTTGCCCATTCTGTTTTCTTACTGAGTGAAGCTGTGATGGAGGAAGGAGAGCAGCAGATGTTGACATCTATTAGCAACGAGTAAACACATGAAAACAAAGGTCTGTCAGTAAGTCCTGTTACATTCAGCACACACACGTCAACACCAAGAAGGACGGGCCAGGCTCACACAACACAATGAGAAGCTGTCAGTGCCGCAATCCTCATTCACTGAACTCTTATTCTGAGTGGTTGTGCAGGAGGAGGCCTGGTCTGAGTGTCACTGACCAGACCTCCATCAGGGAGGTTTCCTCTGCATGAAGCAGCACATACCTTAGTATTTAGACATGAACCAGGGCTGGACTGTGGTTAGCAGCAATGAACACCTAGCACAGAAGTAACAGAGGTTAATATTGTTCTCATGACAACAGGCGTTGAGTCCCCATCCTTTGAAGTCAAGTAAAATGAACCACATTTTATGACTAATTATGATATGATATATGATATCATGGCGTTCCTATATGTCAGCCCATTATCCTGGTAGCTGCCTCATATTGGACACATCCTCACCTCACGATGGTGGATAGATGTGTGGATCTCACCCTGTCACAGATCAATAACATTTTAGCTCCGCCTCTTTTGTGGTCCTGTATTTCAGCCTTTTTCCACATTGTTGAGATGACGTTCATTTGGTTTCTAATACTTTTATTACTGTTGTATTGCTTTGTGTTCTCTGTACATGGAAGAGACCCGACATGGAAAGAACTCGTGCAAAGACAGATGAGGCCAAACTTCTGTACTGTATGTCTGCACCTGCTCAGACTACAGATATAAAAAAGCAGGATTTTCTACCAGTCGGTCTGGTGGATCAGGGTCCTCTGGATACATTATAAATCTATTGTTTTTCATTGACTGTAACCATAATATCTTTCAGCTGAGTCATCTTATGTTCCCATAGTTTGTACAAACATAGTCTTCCTCTACTGTGAGTCGCCAAACACAGATATGGTCAAAAAAGAAACCTGTGAAAATGCTGCACTGGATGTAAAGAATGATGTCATCAAATGGAGCGAAGACTGTGAGCGACTTCAGGCAGACAGCTGGACCTGCACAGCTGCAAACACACATATGCACATGACACGCCTCATTCTCCTCAAATGTCATCAATTCACCCTCCCAATGCAGCGGACTGTTTAAGGTGCAACGACTTCCCATCTCTCCCTCTGCCTGTCAACGCCGCTGCTGCTCCGCGTGCTTTTCTCCACCACCACCCCTGCATCCAACCACAGGCTCCAATTAGGGGGTTCAAGAAGTTTTGTCATCACTCCCCAGTATATCCATATAAACATAAGTGATGAGGTGCTCAAACTCAGTCTATATGTTCTGCTGCTGTAATAAATAAATAACTGGTTAGTTGTCTGACTGAAATGTCATTTAGGGTCATGCTGTGAATATTGATGCTATTGGTCTGGTGATACCGTAGGGGTGTAATTATGTGGTCTGTGCCTTACGTAGTTCAAGGATGGTCATCCAACCCGTCCTTCAAAATAACTGTGGTCCTGTCTATCCTCTATCATTATAAGGCCATATCACATTTAGACTGGACTCATGCAGACTGGTCTATATATATATAGTTGTATACATATAGTTGCTCTGTAATAGACAGAAGATAGGATGTACATGTTTTAAGGTGGAAGTTAAACATTGCACTGGTCTAACAGCCCATAATACTCTGGCACAGGTTCAGTCTTCACAAAGAGCTTGAATTATTTGGTCAAGTTGAAATAATCTGATGTTCACACTGAACACTTTCCTCCGGTTCTTATGAGTACTGATCTTATTTTAATGCCTTATTTACTACAATGTTATTGCTGTGTGTGTATGTGGATGTCTGTGTGTGTGTGTGTGTGTGGATGTCTGTGTGTGTGTGTGTGTGTGGATGTCTGTGTGTGTGTGTGTGTGTGGATGTCTGTGTGTGTGTGTGTGTGTGGATGTCTGTCTGTGTATGTGGATGTGGATGTCTGTGTGTGTGTGTGTGTGTGTGTGTGTGTGTGTGGATGTCTGTGTGTGTGTGTGTGTGTGGATGTCTGTGTGTGTGTGTGTGTGTGTGTGTGTGTGGATGTCTGTGTGTGTGTGTGTGTGTGGATGTCTGTGTGTGTGTGTATGTGGATGTCTGTGTGTGTGTGTGTGTGTGGATGTCTGTGTGTGTGTGTGTGTGTGGATGTCTGTCTGTGTATGTGGATGTGGATGTCTGTGTGTGTGTGTGTGTGTGTGTGTGTGTGGATGTCTGTGTGTGTGTGTGTGTATGTGGATGTCTGTGTGTGTGTGTGTGCGGATGTCTGTGTGTGTGTGTGTGTGCGGATGTCTGTGTGTGTATGTGGCTGTCTGTGTGTGTGTGTGTGTGGATGTCTGTGTGTGTCTGTGTGTGTCTGTGTGTGTGTGTGTGTGTGTGGATGTCTGTGTGTGTGTGTGTGCGGATGTCTGTGTGTGTGTGTGTGTGCGGATGTCTGTGTGTGTGTGTGTGTGTGCGGATGTCTGTGTGTGTGTGTGTGTGGATGTCTGTGTGTGTATGTGGATGTGGATGTCTGTGTGTGTGTGTGTGTGTGTGTGTGTGTGTGTGTGTGCGGATGTCTGTGTGTGTGTGTGTGTGGATGTCTGTGTGTGTATGTGGATGTGGATGTCTGTGTGTGTGTGTGTGTGTGTGTGTGTGTGTGTGTGTGTGTGTGTGGATGTCTGTGTGTGTGTGTGTGTGGATGTCTGTGTGTGTGTGTGTGCGGATGTCTGTGTGTGTGTGTGTGTGCGGATGTCTGTGTGTGTATGTGGCTGTCTGTGTGTGTGTGTGTGTGGATGTCTGTGTGTGTCTGTGTGTGTCTGTGTGTGTGTGTGTGTGTGTGGATGTCTGTGTGTGTGTGTATGTGGATGTCTGTGTGTGTGTGTGTGCGGATGTCTGTGTGTGTGTGTGTGTGTGTGCGGATGTCTGTGTGTGTGTGTGTGTGTGCGGATGTCTGTGTGTGTGTGTGTGCGGATGTCTGTGTGTGTGTGTGTGTGTGTGTGTGTGGATGTCTGTGTGTGTGTGTATGTGGATGTCTGTGTGTGTGTGTGTGCGGATGTCTGTGTGTGTGTGTGGATGTCTGTGTGTGTATGTGGCTGTCTGTGTGTGTGTGTGTGTGGATGTCTGTGTGTGTATGTGGATGTCTGTGTGTGTGTGTGTGCAGATGTCTGTGTGTGTATGTGGATGTCTGTGTGTGTGTGTGTGTGTGTGTTGTGTGTGTGGATGTCTGTGTGTGTGTGTGTGTGTATGTGGATGGCTGTGTGTGTGTGTGTGCGGATGTCTGTGTGTGTGTGTGGATGTCTGTGTGTGTTGTGTGTGTGGATGTCTGTGTGTGTGTGTGGATGGCTGTGTGTGTGTGTGGATGGCTGTGTGTTGTGTGTGGATGTCTGTGTGTGTTGTGTGTGTGGATGTCTGTGTGTGTGTGTGGATGTCTGTGTGTGTGTGTGTATGTCTGTGTGTGTGTGTGTGCGGATGGCTGTGTGCGTATGTGGATGTCTGTGTGTGTGTGTGTGCGGATGTCTGTGTGTGTATGTGGATGTCTGTGTGTGTGTGTGTGGATGGCTGTGTGTGTGTGTGGATGGCTGTGTGTTGTGTGTATGTGGATGTCTGTGTGTGTGTGTGTGCGGATGGCTGTGTGTGTGTGTATGTGGATGTCTGTGTGTGTGTGTGTGTGGATGTCTGTGTGTGTGTGTGTGTATGTGGATGGCTGTGTGTGTGTGTGTGTGTGTGGATGTCTGTGTGTGTGTGTGGATGTCTGTGTGTGTGTGTGGATGGCTGTGTGTAGTGTGGATGTGGATGTCTGTGTGTGTGTGTGTGTGGATGGCTGTGTGTGTGTGTATGTGGATGTCTGTGTATGTGTGTATGTGGATGTCTGTGTGTGTGTGTGTGCGGATGGCTGTGTGTGTGTGTATGTGGATGTCTGTGTGTGTGTGTGTGTGTGTGTGTGTGTGGATGTCTGTGTGTGTGTGTGGATGTCTGTGTGTGTGTGTGTGGATGTCTGTGTGTGTGTGTGTGGATGTCTGTGTGTGTGTGTATGTGGATGGCTGTGTGTGTGTGTATGTGGATGGCTGTGTGTGTGTGTATGTGGATGGCTGTGTGTGTGTATGTGGATGTCTGTGTGTGTGTATGTGGATGTCTGTGTGTGTGTGTATGTGGATGTCTGTGTGTGTGTGTATGTGTTGGTGGGGGAGGGTTATTGTTTTATTATGTGAAGCACTTTGTGTTACATTTTATTTGTATGAAAAGTGCTATACAAATAAAGTCTGATTGATTGATTGATCAGGTGGTTGGAGGTTTGTTTAAACAGAAGATCTTTCTAAATGACTATCATCAAAATGTTCCACCTGTGACATCATTGCCTAAAGCAATGGTTTGGTTTGGTTTGGTCACAGGCCAGCCAATCAGAGGTGGCTGTGACTGACTGACCATCTGAGGAGATGAGTGATGAAGTTACACAAATGGTCACATTTGTACACAGCCAGCTCTAGGTAGTGACTTTATATGTGCAATCAGGACATGTTCAGTATCTGTTGGTGTTTCATGTTGTTTTATATTTTCCTTTAGGTTTGACCAGAGTCATGTTGGCTCAGCCAGACGCCAGTACTGTTTGCTTCCTTTGAGGGTTTCCAGCTGGTCTAAAACAGAGACAACTTTATTTTAATGCAGAGAGGTATCTTATCATTTACTTCCCATGTTTTTTCAGAAGTAGTTTTCAATTTCAGTTCAATGAGTCCTTCGGTGCTGTAGTCATCTCTCCCTCATTTCTCACTGATTGTGGAGTTTCATAAATTAATTGTGTGTGTTTGTGTGTGTTTGTGTGTGTGTGGTTCTTGAATAGTTCATGTGGTTAAATTACATTGAACTCTTTTAGTGTTATTAGCATTAGCATTAGCAGCTATAAAATGAAGTGACTTCATGTGGTTCTAACTGCTGATACATTCAGGAAACTAATTCTACAGCCTGTTGTGTTATTAGAATTCAGGTAGCTGTAGTCTGTCTACAGTAGGGAAACTATTATTTTAGTATTTATTGCACTACAAATTATTTTGTACTTTTCAATATCTTATTATCAATCTTATTATGTTATTAATTATCTTGTTTTAACAGTTACAAGTTATATATATATATATATATATATATATATATATATATATATATATATATATATATATTCAGCTCTTCATGCATCAAGAGACAACAATATATTTATAATATGTTTCTTCTTACCAGACAGGTTTTATGTTACAGAATTTCACTTGATTCAAGTTGTTTTGTCTTAATAATCTTATTAGAATCTTAATAATCTTAACAAGATGTTATAACTTTTTTTCCTGGTTTCTTTAATGCTTGAAACTAAAATTACCTGAATTTTAGAGCTGTTTAATCAACACTGATAAGAACAAAATGTGAAAGTCACACTTTCTTATTTCAAGCATTTCATTCTTTTCATCTCATATAAACGACATAAATTTGTGTTTTGTTTGAATCAAGAATCGATACCTGGAGAGACTGTTTGTTGTTTATTGGAAGACATTTTAACATCCTCTTACATTTGTCATCTTGCAGTTTATTGTTCTCATTATTACCCAAGATTCATTTATTTCTATTAGCTAAAATGTCATTTTGTAAGCACAGGATTACTTATAACAAAATGCACTATTTAGTTAGCACATTGTGCTTAAATTAAATGGTAAATAGACTGTTCTTATATAGAATCTTTCTAGTCTGACTGACCACTCAAACCTTTACAACAGCAGCCAGCATTCACCCATTCACACCAACATTCACCCATTCACACCAACATTCACCCATTCACACCAACATTCACCCATTCAAACCAACATTCACCCATTCACACCAACATTCACCCATTCACACTAACATTCACCTATTCACACCAACATTCACCCATTCACACCAACATTCACCCATTCACACCAACATTCACCCATTCACACCAACATTCACCCATTCACACTAACATTCACACCAACATTCACCCATTCACACCAACATTCACCCATTCACACCCACATTCACCCTTTCACACCAACATTCACCCATTCACACCAACATTCACCTATTCACACCAACATTCACCCATTCACACCAACATTCACCCATTCACACCCACATTCACCCTTTCACACCAACATTCACCTATTCACACCAACATTCACCCATTCACACCAACATTCACCTATTCACACCAACATTCACCCATTCACACCAACATTCACCCATTCACACCAACATTCACCCATTCACACCCACATTCACCCATTCACACCAACATTCACCCATTCACACCAACATTCACACTAACATTCACCCATTCACACTAGCATTCACACTAACATTCACCCATTCACACTAACATTCACCCATTCACACTAGCATTCACACTAACATTCACCCATTCACACTAACATTCACCCATTCACACCAACATTCATACACTGGTGACATTCATACCATGTAAGGCTCCACCTGCTCATTAGAAGCAGTAACCATTCACACAAACACTCACACACCAATGGAACAAACACTCACACACACCAATGGAACAGATGCTGGGAGCCACAGCCGCCCAGGTACAACAGTAGAATGAGATGTGAGATTGTGATTTATGTGGAAATGACATGCTCATCTGTCAAGGGCATGTTCTGCCTCTCACCAAACCTCATCTGGTTTATTATGTGTAATTATGTCCTTAATTTGTGTAATTTTAAGAAGAAAAAGCTAACGATAGCTAAGCTAAGACGACAACTCTTGCATTATGAGGAATCATGGTGTTTCGCAGCTCTGCTTTTCAGATTTATTCACGCATTGTTTTTCACTACTTAATAAATGCCTGGACTGAGAAACTGAAAGATTTCTCACTTTTCTAAAACGGACATTTTTACAGTATGTTCAGTGTGACGATCTGCTGCACTAGCAGATCAGTTCACTTGTTTGTATTCTGTATCTTCTCACATCGAGGATTTATTTCTTATAAGTATCATAGCTTTTTGCAGTGTGAGGTTTTGACCTAGTCTACAGAAATGGTTTCATTATGTTTCTATGTTCTCCTCTGCAGAGTGGTATTTCATTCATGCTGTACGTTTACTTTGATATGTGATGCCATGTCAACTGAGTCAAACATGCTCCCTGTAAGCATTGGTCTCATTTTTCTGCTGTATTGTCATCCTCCTGAGTGTGGCACAAAACACCCCTCTAGGTCTGTCCCGCTCAAATGAGCTCTTCTAAGGCTTTCAGAAAAATCTTGATATCCACACAGGCTCCCCATTTATCTGATGTAACAGACTCTAATAGCTACTTCTGAGAGATTCTTCATTAGACATTGTGCTGCGCTGCAAAACCTCCCCTCCCTTGTTTGAAATTTTCGTGAGAAGACGGTGCAACAGAGAGTTGTCAGGGCAGAGCCGCCACACGTGATAGCTGATAGTTGACGTGACTGTAACAATAATGCGTCGACAGCTCATCTTACCTCTGAACACCCTCATCTGCTCCCATTTACTGAGCAGCCCAAGCCAAGTCCTGCTCTTCATAAATCAGACTGTGAATCAGTGGCAGCTCAGAGTATTAACAAAAATCTATGCAATTTAAATGCATCTTAATTAAAAGATGTAACTTCTCCACCTTTACAGTCCATTTTAATTTGAAGCATGTTGATTTAAAGCTGCAGAGAAAATCAAAAGTGTGTTTGCGTGCAAACATGTATGCCTGCAAGAGAGCATTGCGTGCTTCAGCCGCTACAATCTAGTCCATCCAGTTTTGTGTGTTCCATTCAGCCCGACACACGCACACACTTCATTACCTGGTTACAAACAGGAATGTAAACTACACGGAATGTCGATGAAAAAAGAGACTCAGACACACAGAGCAGAACACATTTATGAATGGCAAAAAGCCTCACATACCATTCATAAATCCACCTGAATGTAAACGCATCACATGATCCTGACAAACCGACGACCAGCAAAAAGGGAATTAAACAGCAAACTGCAGTTAATTTGTTTTAATGTTGACCTTATGGCTGAAACAGGATCTAAACCTGACAGAGAAAATAATCTGAAGTCACAATAACAGTGTTTTCCTCCTGCAAACGTTGCAACGCTTGTTCACAGCAAATGTGCATACTAGCTGAATGTGTGGTCTGTCTGTGGGAGCCAATCCAAACACAAAGAGGAAGCGCATGTTCCTCCGGCTTGTAAAAAGTTATCTAAGGCTGTCAGTGCTCATCAGAGTCCTGCTGAGACAGAAGTAATCCAGACTGACAGGCCAGCAATCCTGTTTGAAGAGTGGAAACACAAGAGATACACTGCAAAAAAAATCAGCTATTATTCTCAATATAAGAAATAAATACTGTTTCATTCTGAAGTTTAATGAAAAGATCTTCAGGCCAGACCTACCAAAGATGCTTCTTCTTCATTCTACAATTGTCATCATTTTCCTGTCTTGAAACGATTAAATCAAGCCAACAACCTACCTGTGAGGCGACAATGGTGAGCGCTTATGTCACACTGATCGCAATCTAGCACCCAATCCTAGAAATAAGGCTTCATACCCAGCAATATAGATATTTATAGATACAGGTTATTACAAATAGCACAACATGAGTAAAGCTGACTAAGATAAATGTTCTTGGTCTACTATTAGAAATGAGACAGACTGTGACTCTAGTCTGTCTACCTGTCTGTCTGTCTATCTGTCTGTCTGACTGACTGTCTGTCTTTCTGACTGTCTGTCTGACTGTCTGTCTGTCTGCCTGTCTGTCTTTCTGTCTTTCTGACTGACTGTCTGTTACATGTGTATAATGAGGTGATGCATGCTGCTTCTTGGCATTCAACCTCATATAATATGTGTCCAGGCATGTTTAGAACAGGCACTGCACTAGTCTGATGAAACCGACTGATTTAAACAGGTGTTGATATTGTGGCGAGCTGCTTCATGTAAATGAGTGAAGGCCTGGTAGAAATGTTGTCCCACTGTCATGGTTTTAGGTTTAGGAAGTTATTTGCTGTTTTATTTTGTTAGTTAATTTTCCTGTCTTTGTGTCCTTCCTGCCTTTTCTGATTGCTGATGAGTTTGATCTGTGTCTTGTTGGTCTTCCCTCTCTGGTGTATTTAGTCGAGATTGTTATACCTTATGTGATTCTTTCATTATCTTTTCTCCTTTCTATGAACCTTACCTGGTTGTTTGGGTCATGACTGTTGGTTACTCTGTATTGGATCAGTTTGTGCTGTTGCCCACCCTTCTTTTTGGCCTTACATGCCTCCATAGTTTCTGACTTCAGGTCCTGATCGGTCTTGAGAGTCTACATCTGGATGCTTTGTTCCCTGTTTTCCCATCCTTTTACGTGACTCACAGGGATAAATATGAATGATTTATGAGGCTATAACTAATCAGGATAATGTTTGTGGGTTTGGCTTTTTCACATTGCTTTTAATTGTTTGATCAGTGGCTGATAGAAAAATATATTATGTTGTAAGGCAACCACTGACAGAAAACTCCACTGCTCTCTTCACGCCCCCATAATCCTTTTTTCAGACTGACTGTCCAGCTGTGATCCCTGATGTCACCTTCATCCTGACATACTGAGTAGCTGTGACATTCTGACAGTGTTGTGGCAGCACCATGAGAACGTCATGCTTGAGGGATCAGTTTGGACTCTTTGTGTTTGTGTGAGACAGTTTCCTCCAATCACAGCAGGGCACCGCCGCATGTTGTGGGTTATTCATTTAAGGTTGCTCCCTTTGTCATACAGGGAAAAAATCACCACCATTATCATGTTGACGCCTACAGCTGGAGTCTGAATCTGAACACTGCTTTATATGGAAGATAAACCCGAATGGTTCAAGTCTCAGATTCAAGTTATTTACAAGTACAACTTAAACAATACAGTTAAAAAGTGTGTGTGTGTGTGTGTGTGTGCGTGTGTGTGTGTGTGTGTGTGTGTGTGTGTGTGTGTGTGTGTGTGTGTGTGTGTGTGTGTGTGTGTGTGTGTGTGTGTGTGTGTGTGTGTGTGTGAAGGTGGTGTGTGTGTGTGTGTGTAGGTGTGTGTGTGAGTGTGTGTAGGTGTGTGTGTGAAGGTGGTGTGTGTGTGTGTGTGTGTGTGTGTGTGAAGGTGGTGTGTGTGTGTGTGTGAGTGTGTGTAGGTGTGTGTGTGTGTGTGTGTGAAGGTGGTGTGTGTGTGTGTGTGTGTGTGTGAAGGTGGTGTGTGTGTGTGTGTGTGAGTGTGTGTAGGTGTGTGTGTGAGTGTGTGGTGTGTGTGTGCGTGTGTGTGTGTGTGTGAGTGTGTGTAGGTGGTGTGTGTGTGTGTATGTGTGTGTGTGTGTGTGTGTGTGTGTGTAGGTGTGTGTCTGTGTGTGTGTGTGTGTGTCCGTGTGTGTGAGTGTGTGTAGGTGGTGTGTGTGTGTGTAGGTGTGTGTGTGTATGTGTGGTGTGTGTGTGTGTGTGTGTGTGTGTGTGTGTGTGTGTGTGTGTGAGTGTGTGTAGGTGGTGTGTGTGTGTGTAGGTGTGTGTGTGTGTGTGTGTGTGTGTGTGTGTGTAGGTGTGTGTCTGTGTGTGTGTGTGTAGGTGGTGTGTGTGTGTGTAGGTGTGTGTGTGTGTGTGTGTGTGTGTGTGTGTGTGTGTGTGTGTGTGTGTCTGTGTGTGTGTGTGTGTGTCCGTGTGTGTGAGTGTGTGTGAGTGTGTGTGTGAGTGTGTGTGTGTGTCCGTGTGTGTGAGTGTGTGTGAGTGTGTGTGTGTGTGTGTGTGTGTGTGTGTGTGTGTCTGTGTGTGTGTGTGTGTGTCCATGTGTGTGAGTGTGTGTGAGTGTGTGTGTGAGTGTGTGTGTGTGAGTGTGTGTGTCTGTGTGTGTGTGTGTGTGTGTGTGTGTGTGTGTGTGTGTGTGTGTGTGTGTGTGTGTGTGAGTGTGTGTGTGAGTGTGTGTGTGTGAGTGTGTGTGTCTGTGTGTGTGTGTGTGTGTGTGTGTGTGTGTGTGTGTGTGTGTGTGTGTGTGTGAGTGTGTGTGTGTGTGTGTGTGTGTCTGTGTGTGTGTGTGTGTGTCCGTGTGTGTGAGTGTGTGTGAGTGTGTGTGTGAGTGTGTGTGTGTGAGTGTGTGTGTGTGTGTGTGTGTGAGTGTGTGTGTGTGTGTGTGTGTGTGAGTGTGTGTGTGTGTGTGTGTGTGAGTGTGTGTGTGTGTGTGTGTGTGTGTGTGTGTGTGTGTGTGTGTGTGTTATCCGATGTTAAGGTATGTTTTGCTGTGTTGCTCTGTCTGTATTCCTCCACCCTTCCTTCTCTCAATAGATTCAGATCCTGTGGGACTCTTTTTTTTATTTTTGTGAAGGGGGTGGGGGTATGTGGGTGGAGAGGAAGTAGTTTGTTTCCACCGTAGGTAAGAGCACCATATGAAACGGAGGTTTATTTCTCTTCTTGGATCTTTTTGTTAGGACAGATGAGCCTCTGTGTCTCCATCACTGCACAGAATGAAATGTTGACATGAAACATGTTTAAGTTTAAGATATACTGGTGAATCATCTTCAGTCTTCATTTGTATTTAACACTGGAGCAGAATATTTCCCTCTGAGCCATTCATGAATAAATAGAGCAGATTAAAGAAGAGTCATGTTATGGATGTTATGTCTCATTCCATGAATTAATCTGCTCCAACATGACCCTATCTGATGGACTGTGCTGTTTCAGCAACAAGCACTGACCCAGAGGAAATGCCAATCCCCATGTGAAACAATGAGCTGAGAACATACAGTTCAGAGCCTGAATAGACTCTCATATGGGACCACAGGGCAGGGATCTCTGGTTGCTTCCTTCTGGAAGACTCACACGATGCGCACAGCGACCTACACACAGTGACCTGCATACAACCACGCTCTGCATGAGCTGAAACGAATCAGACTCTCAGGTTCTGCATTCATTTTACAACAGTTATTTCAGTCAGCACTGCTTTATTATGTGTGGTGGAGCACAGGGGGGCCAAGGGGTCCACGACAGGGTCCCCAGCAAAACAGGGGATAATTTATTTATCCTTAAACATAATGTCAGAAAGAGTTTCATCTACTTTCTGTAATAAAACATCTAAAAACAGGTACCAGATCCTGGAACAAAATCTGATCAAATGGGGGTCTGAGGCCTAATTTGTATCAGTTTATGGGTTCTTGATGCCGACATGATTCACTGCGGTTTATTAGACAACTCAAGCTCTTTCTCATCCAAACTATTAGAATGTACAATGTAAAAACAACAGCTCAACAGCAGTAAACCTGAGCTCATGGTTGTGACCCCCAAGATGCTGCACCGAAGTCCAGAACTCAGGTGTCATTCTGGACTCTACCCTCTCCTTCCAGTTCCACATCAAGTCCATCACAAAATCTGCCTCAAAAACATCTCCAGACTCCGACCATCACGTTCTGACTCTGACCCTCATCACTCCTTCATCACCTCCCGTTGGACTACTGCAATGAAGTCCTGTTCGGGGTACCCAGCAAGGTCCTGGACTGGCTTCATTATGTCTAAAGCTCAGCTGCCAGGGTTCTCACCTGCACTGAGCCCAGGCACCACACCACCCCCACCCTCATCCAGCTTCACTGGGTCCCAGTTAAGTCCTGTTTTCAGTACATAATCCTCCTCCTCACCTACAAATCCCTCCATGCCTCCCAGTATCTGACTGACCTTCTCCAACTCTACACCCCATCCTGAAAACTACGGTCCTCAGACAGGGGCTTGCTTTGCATCCCTCACAACAACCTAAGACCCTACGGCGACATGGCTTTCAGGGTGGCAGCCTCCTCCCTCTGGAGCTCACTCCCAGCAGAGATTCATAATGCCCCATCTCTGGACACTTTAAAAAACTCCTGAAAACCCACCTGTTCTATAAAGCTTTTTGACTTCACCTTCTCTCCAGTTTTAGTTTCTGTTCTTACTTTCCTTTGTAAAGTGGCCTTGGGTACCTTGAAAGGTGCTATACAAACTCATGTTATTATTATTATTAAGAATGTATTCATGCAACAATGCAGCCAATCTGGAACCCTTGTGATTTACCTAATGATGAAGACAAGAAGCTAATTCAATAATAAAAATCACAGACATTAAACCAATGCAATTAAGCAAACATCATTAGTGTTGAGTCTGGTCTTACTTCCAACAAACAGTCCAGAGTCCTCCAGAGTGTCGCTGGTTCATTCAACCCAAAGTCTCAGGTGAACATCAGAGGTCTGTCCACAGAAACAGAGAAGATGACAGCAGTCAGCAGCTGTTTAATGTTGAATGGTCTGATTCGCTGTTTCTTCATTATGAAGAGAGATGAACCAATGGCAGCCTCAGAACAACTGAAGAGCATGGAGGTAGGAGTGGAGCCAACACTGGTATCTGGAGAAAACAGCTCAGAAGAGGATACGGCAGATGATACTCTGATTACACTCCTCAGGAAGGGTTTTAAAGACCTGCTCCTGTTTCTGATGCTGCATCAAACACTGACGGAGGAGCAACTCCATGTAAACCACAAAGCTGCTGCAGCATCTGCCTTCTTGGGCAGGAGAAACAGATCATCCCACAGTAAGGCTGGGCATTTTATACACCCTTTGTTTTCACATGACTGGAAAATAAGTCACAGTTTATGCTTCAGAGGACTGATGCTGGGTTTGTTTGGGCTGATCCAGCCATGAGGACACAAACACGACACAACACTTTGTGATGCAAAGACTGAGCCTAACTGGGACATCTGCTGTGTGTCCTTTTATTTATGGACTGCTTCGCCCACATAAAGGGGCTCTGATAAAACTACTTATCAGCCTGTGAAATCAGTTGTATGTGTTCTGTGGCTCTCGAGGAAGATTTCCAAAGTGTGAGACTGATGATGTCATCAGGGTCGGATACTTCATGTGTGTGTGTCTACATTACAAACTGGGGGAAGTGGAGATTGAAGGAACTACATTTTAAATTAGGGCAGCTAACAAGATGCTGCTGTTGTGTCTCATGAGATGAAGGCTGTGCTCTGAATCCCATAATACTACTCATAAGTATGATGTGGATTTGTAGCATGTTTCATCGTCTGTGGATGTTTTGTATGTGAGAAATGCCTGGATGTTTTCTAGATTTTAAAGAATTTCTGAGAATGCTGCAAACCCAAGCTCCCAGAATGTGTCCCTTCAGATTGTCAGTGGTTTGTTCATCATTTTAACATGCTTTTTCATCAACAAGTTACTTATCATCATTTTTAGGTGAGAATCTGTGCAGATTTAGAATATTGGATATTGTTTTTAGAAAGTTGATTTTCTCCAATGTTTTTGGAGGAGCTAGCTAACCAGCTGCTCAAGCTGTTAGCTGTTTGCATACAAACCACTGCAGCAACTTTTCTGTCTGCGCTATCTCTGCATTAGGAGTTTCAATATCTGTCTCTTCTTCTGCTGCTTTCATTCATTTTTAAATGTGTCCTCTGTTAAGTCAGAATTTTATGGAAGCACCTCTTTTTTATGCTATTTTTAATTCATTCTTCTTCCTTACCTTAAGGTTTTAAGGCTTTGTTTTACTGTTTGCTATAGGTTACACAATCCGAGGCGTTCCCTATCCCGAGGTCATGTAAGAGTTTTGCCCTTGAGCTCTCAGCTGGGCTAATAATTTCTCATCATGGCTCCCTTCTCTGTATTTCTTGGAACATTCCTTCTTCACTTCTTAGGAGCTTTTCCAGGGTCAGGATCCAGCACCTCGCGTGACTCCCACCTCTGCCGGCTGCAGCCCATCATGCATGACTGTCCGTCATCATTACTTTCTTGTAAAAACACCAAAGACAGCCCAGCGGAGGGGGTTGCCGAGGAGAGGCCTAACTTCCCTTTGAGCGCTGCTTCACCTTCGACCTCTCACAGGAGGAAAGAGATAACCACAAGGGGGGAGACCACTAAGCTTCAGCGACTTTTAATGACAGACTTGGTTTGGGTTAGAATAGCAACACTGTCATCATGCAGAGACGCGATAAGGCTTGGCCTCATCAAGCAAGGGGAGGAGAAGTGGCAGCCCTGCAGGAAAGCTCTACAGGCACTGATGTGTGTGTTTTTGTGAGGCTGAATTTGAATTGCCATTGACACAGTATTCTCTAACACGAGACGCGATTTGGCCTTAGCGATCACTTAGTTTTTAGTTTCCTGCAGGAATCAACCATTTATAAAGTCTTCACTGCTGGAGCTGCACCTTCTATGTACTTTAAAAATGTCTCCATCAAACTCATCAGCAACATTTGATTTCACACAATCATCATTTCATTACTTTTACAGAGTGATCCAAAAACAAAAACCCTCCTCCTTCATTAATTCACACTGGTTGGTTTCCACGGGCTTCTGGTCAGTCTCTTCAATTAGCCCAATATAAACAATGAGTGGTGAAACGGTTACAAGGATGGAAGCGGGGACGGTTTCTTTAGCCAGCGTGGATGTGAGAAGCGCAGTCATGCGGCTGAACTCTTTGGAAGGCTTCCATTCTTTCCACAGAAGGTCCAACAGTTCAGCAGAACTCCACAAACCCTTGAAAAGGTTTTCCTCCAGTAAGACAAAAAAAGCCGACATGCTTGCCGATTCAGGATTCAGGGGGAAAATGCCCTTTTAGTGTGAGAACGGAGGGGAGACGCCTTCACGGGCTACTGACTACGCTTTTGGAAGGGCCTCTGTGGCACTTGGCCGGACAAAAAACAGACCATCCAGATAGCGCTATCTCAATGAGCGCTCAGTTCATCCCAAAGGTCATTAGGATACTTGAAACACTCATTAGCATCATTCTCATCAACTGAGATGGAGGGCTGGGTTTTTTTCAGCGTCGCTAAAGAAAGGAAAAATACAGGTTTTGTGGACTTCTGGGAAATATCAGGGTGAGAGGCGGGAGGGAGGGGGGGCGGTTGTTGTGGGAAAGTTTGACATTTGGAATCACCGGGGTCACTCAGTCGTAATGAAGCCCTCGCTGTCAGACCAAAGTGAAAGAGTTTCCCCCGGCGCTCAACCCTGATTCATCGCCAAGCTAGATGAGGTTTGGTGGCAGTCAGACCAATCACACGGAGGCAGGCTGATTCATCTCTGGTGGAAAGTAATTAACAAGCCGGGGTCATATGAACAATCCTGATGTGTGTGTCTCTGTGTCTGTACGTTTTTGCATGAGTGTGTATGCACATGTCAATTAAACACAAAAAATGGTCAAACTGGAGGAGCATTAGACAAAATAATGTAAAGACTTGATGAAGCAGGACTTTGTGAATCACTGCTGCTACAGTGTTGGCTTATATTCGGTTGAATGCCAAGCAGCAGCATGCATCACCTCATTATACACACGTAACAGTGTCATACCCCTGAGGGTGTTTCCACCTGGGGGCAGCACAACAAAGATGTGCTTATAACTATACCTGGCTAGGGAGATGGGACGTTAGCAAGATATGCTAACTTTTGCTAACTCACGTAACTTTCAAAGTGGGAGAGTGTTTTGTGTGACATCACACTCAGAGAGAACAAACCTCCACTGAGGCTGCTCAGTTCCCCCATTATGTCCCCTGATAGGCTGACCCTCATCATGTGGTCCTGGACCATGAAAACCTGCCCCTGGAATCTGGATCACATTATTAGTCTGATAGTTATTCTAGAAAAACTAGATTTCACTGATGGTGGTTTTCTTCAGGATCTAGATCAGGAACTGTTGAAGATAAATTTGACTCTTAACTGAATCAGTTTCAGCTACAATCTGATCTCAGGTCAGTCTGGATCATTATTATTCTGTTATCTCACAGTAGTAAATTTTCTGTGAGCCCTATAAATTTGAACATTCTGGATCACCAGACCCAGAATATGACTTGGATCCAGATCAGACTCTGATGTGTGATAGATCTGATGGTGATGTCATTGTGTCATTTTTGTCCAATTATTGAAGACATTATCCAAGAAGTTAGGTGATAAAATCTTGTAATTGTCCCACAATAAAGAATCCTTGAAGAACTTCTGGATCCAGATGATCCGGATCAGCACCAGAATCTGATTGGACTGATACCTGGACCGTACCCTACCTCTGCAGAACATTTAGCAGAATAAGCAGAGCTTTTTGAGTCATACTGGTAACAGACATACAAACAGCCTAGAAAACCATTCAGTCGCTGGTGGAGGTAGTAATATATGTGGCGGCATACACAGTGGAAAGTCAATGAAAATGACCAATACAAAGTATAAACATAATAATACTAAGTCTTTGGTTGGAAACATACAAAGGTCTCCTAACATGTCCTAACTTACCACCTATAAACCTGACTGTTTAAAGGACAGGGCCTCAGCCTGCAGTCTGCCTTAAAAGCTTCACCAAACCGAGGTGGTTTAGCAGCTCTATGCCTAACCCTGACAGACAGAGGCAGGACTGTGTTTAGTGAAGTTGTCAGCAGCTTTCCCTTTAGTTGTCACCCCTATGATGAAGCACATGTGCGTGACTGCTCCACACCTTTAGAACAGCCTTGGGCACTCCCCTCTCTTCCTCTGTTTTCCCCACAAGTTCACAGCACTGATTCAGAGAGTGAGATAAGCTCAGTGAATGGTGTAAGAAGTGTGCAGCTCTGCCGAGGTCCTGCGCCTGCTTCCACTGATTACAGACATAAATCAGACAAATGGCCTGCTCCATTTATCATTTTCAGATGACATAACTTCCTGGTATGGCTAACTCTGATTTCCCATGTGCAAAACTATGATGTGAATGTATGAAATGTTGCTGGAATCAGACCAGTGATAACTGGGGCTAGTCTTGAATATTACAGTTTACTGTTTATGCAAATCATCACCTGTACACAGCTTCCTGAGCTCCTCCCTGACCTCCATGTTCAGTCACACGCAATGAGCAATGGAGCTGTCAGTCATACAGGAAGGGAAACAGTGTTGGAACTAAACTTGCTAGGAGTAAAGCAGCTTTGGGGGCCCCCAGCCAGTGTGTGGGCCTGTCTACCCAGCAGGTTGTTCTCCAGCTAAACTCACCACAGTGCTCCTTTGAGGGGATGACCTAAAAGGCTTGGCATCCAGGCACAAACAAGTGTGGGTATAAGGCCTATATTTAGGAGGTTTACACAGAAACGGGTCTCGTTAGTGATTCTATGCATTAAACTGAATGACAGAAGTGATGTGTTCTTTACATAAACTGAGAAATAGTGAAAAAAATGAAAAAACTAAAGAAAAAGTAAAAATCCATTAGATAGATCTTCAATGTCAATTTCCATTTCTAACTTAATAAAGATTACAAATGGAGGAAGTTGTAAAATGCAATTTAAATATGAGAAATAAATTGTTGATTTGAGAAAAAAGATAAATAAGATCAAATAAATAAAACATAAAATATGATTTAATAATCATATTTTATGAAATAAATTGTTGATTTGAGAAAAAAGATAAATAAGATCAAATAAATAAAACATAAAATATGATTTAATAATCATATTTTATGTTTTATTTATTTGATCTTATTTATCTTTTTTCTCAAAAAAAAGGTTTCAAAAAAGTGAGAAACCTCTTTAAATAAGTGTCAAACCAAACTACTTAATATTAGTTAAGAAAAATAAACTTACATCTAACTTGTTGACATGTTTTCACGGTTTCTTTCCTCTAGCAAGGAGATAATGTTTTCACCAACATCAGTTTGTTTATTGTTTGTGTGTCTGTTTGTTTGACTGTCGGTAGAATTAAACAAAAACTGCTTGATGAATCTTCCTGAAACTTTGTGTGAGGGTTGGTCATGAGACAGGAAGAACACGTTACATGTTAGAGTGGCTCCAGCTAAAAAGGCAGATCCAGGAATTTTTATTGAACTTGATCAGAGATAGAGCTTTTTTTCATCTATTACACATAAACTACTTGAGGGATGTGGATGAAAGGATTGGGCATGTAGGAAGAACCCATTCATTTTCTAGTGGATCTATAAAAGGCAGATTCAGGAGTTTACTCTCTACTTTTTTGGATGTTGAAATGTACTGCAAGGTTTTTCTTTTGTCACTTACTCATAAACTACTTGAAAGAGTTGAAGGGTCATACACCACTGAAGAAATCATCAAATCTTTGAGTGGATCTGGTGCTATACAAATACATTGAAATTGAATTGAATTGAATTGATAAAGAGGAGCATCCATGATTATTTTCTCTTACTTTAACAAAACCCTGAGGAAAAGCATTTTGATGACCCACAGGTTTTGTTGGAATTTAGATCACAGTATAATTTAATTCAAAGGGACTGCTGGGCGGAGGTCTTCCCTCTACTGAGTGCCCCTCTAGTTTCCTTTAATTCAAGATTTAACATTATTAGCTTTTCTGTCTTAAAATGATGAAATCAAGCACACCATTAGGATTAACCCATTTTTAACTTTGAGAGGTATAGGAAACACCAGACAGGTTGTCATGGTAACTCCACACAGAGCAGTTCAAGCCAACAGGTGGCTTCAAACTCACAACCTTTTCACTGTGAGGCAATAGTGCTTACCACGGCACCATCATTACATCATATGTCCAAATTATCGCAATCCAGCATCCATCACTGCCATTACCTTAACATAAGGTTATATCACCTGGAACATCATCTATTATAATAATAATAATAATAATAATAATAATAATAATAATAATAAGTATTATTATTATTATTATGATAAGTATAATAATAATAATAATAATAATAATAATAAGTATTATTATAATATAATAATAATAATAATAAGTATTATTATTATAATAATAATAATACCTATTTATTAAAGCTTATCAGACCGGTTCTTGGATCAGACTGTTCACACAGATCTGTTTTAATATACATACCTTGATTTATGAATGCTTATTTTACTTGGGTTTAAGTTTTCACAGTTTTGGGTAAATCTTTGAATTAGAAACAACATTTTTATCAGGCAAAGTAACTTGTTCCCATCTTGTCTTTTTAAATAATGAGTAATGTAAAATCTTGGGAAATGAATCAACTGCTATGGATTAAATGGAATGAATTTATTGTTGCCATGCAAAAGCACAGAACATATGATTGTTTAATAAAACCGTTTTATATTATATTATTATAATTATAAAATATAATATTATATATACTATAATATTATATTATATATTATATTATAAAATATTCAACAAAACAAAATCAAACACACACACACACACATGAGAGTGAGAGACAGCCAGAGAAGCAGTGTGTGCATCAGATAAATGAACATAAATATATATTATTCCATCAGTTAATGTTATTAATTATAGATAATATTAAAATCAGTGATTACAGGTTTGCAAAAATGCATTTATTGGGTCACATGAGATGATTTGAGCAGATACAACATGCTTTTTATATATTACTTCTTTATTTGAATCCCCATTAGCTGAGGTTGCAGCTGCTCTTCCTGGGGTCCACACACAGCAAAACATAGAAAGCAAGACACACGTCAAAATGTCAACTACAGCAACAACATCTTTAAGATGGGGAAACAAACAAGAAACAACAAGACATCAGGTTAAATTACATTCCATCATGCTTTTGGTTTTTTGGTCTTTTAAAACTTACACTAATGTCTGCTTTCATAGTCATAACTGGTAAATTATTCCACATTGCATACATTACAGATCTGCATACTGTATTTATTTATTCACCCATAGCAGCCCATGGTACAGTGTATTGGTTTGTCACATGACTCATTTGCTTGATTTACTGCCCAATGACCATGTGCAGTAAAAGCTGGCAGATCTGCTGGGGTCTGATCTAATATGTGGGTCCCACCAGTAAAGGAGGCTGGGACCAGTAGTCTATTCACTCGCTTGTCTCCACCCTCTTGGATCCATTTACGACTGGAATAAAGAAAGCTGGAACACCGGCACCTCGTGAGAGGTTCATGAAGAACAGGACACAGTAAGTGTTCACTATATTTATTATCTGATTTAGATTTTTAAACACTGTAGAATTTAAAATCTATCATTATGATAATATGGTTATATTCAGATTCAAATCAAACTTTTTATAAATAATCTGCTGATACCAACAATCTTTACAAACCAATAAAGCAACTGTGTTCTAGATGCAGTGACTGTTAGACCACAGATCAAATTAAACAGTGCTTTTACAGAAATATACTTCTTATCACTGTAGAAGCCAACCTATAAAAAAAAATCATATTTGAGAATATCCCAAAAAAGACCAATGCAAAGCTTTAAGTTCATTATATTCAAACGTTCAACATGAAATGATCTAAATATAAATACAGTAAATGAAATAAGACCAGTGTGTTCTACTGTAACAGTTATTGTAGATGTTTCTATATGAATAAATACCATCTAATGTCTTTTTAACCGAAATATAAAAGCAGTAGCAGGTAGCGGTTGTTCGTTCAGACTAAAAATGCTGGAGCTGCAGCTCTGAGGAGCAGCTGAGGGTCATCAGCCGGTCTGTGTGAGCCGCTGTCCGCGGTGCTGAAGCAGGGTCCCCGAACTCCACCACAACCAGACCTGAGCTGAGCAGGGAGGCCCGAGCAGCGCGCAGTCACATATCACGTGATCCAAAGCTCATCTAAATATAAAACATGATATAAACTCACATCAGTGATGATGAGGCGGGTCTGAACCCTGGTAAATCCATACAGGAAATCATTCATCATCATGAACCCTCCTGTCCCAACATCTGACGTCACACCGTACATCTAACGTCACACCATACGTCCAATGTCACACCTTAGTGTGAAACCGGTGACAGAGGGACAGGGTCGTACAGGTCTGCCGCGGAGCTGCTTGTTAATTTGGGGGTTAATGGGGTAGAAGACGAGGTTCGCCTCCTCCTGGTGGTTCGATGGGAAAAACACACCTCATATTTAATATTTATATCATATCTTATTCATATTTCATTTAATGTCACCTTCGGACCAAACACATAAAGGTCATGTTACTGCAACCATGAACAAAACACAACTAAATTATATTGACTCATTCTCATCATATAGGTCAGACAGCCGAATCTATGGAGCCCGGGAGGGGACATGGTCGAAAACCCCCAAAAAACATTACATAGTAGGCCCAATTGAAATACGCACACACAATAAAATTAAACGCGCTAAAACGCGAGCGTAATGTTAAATACCACGCCTTCCTGCCGTATAACGTGTTTCAGTGCTGTTGATCCTGGCTGGCCTGAAGGAGCTTCACCACAGCCGTTCTACATTCAGCCTGTTCACTCACTTTGAACTTCGTTAGAGTCCGAAATGAATGGGAGTGAATGGAGCTAAACGGCTAAAATAATTATTTTCACCTACTTCTAGATAAAAAGCCAAAATTTTGTGTTAGTTATGCAAATATTGATTATGTATCAGAAGTGAAATGAAAACACACCAATGTTCTTTCGTTTTTCTTACAAGGAAGGTGATTTCGCTTATATCGATTACATTGAAAACATAATGAAAGTTGGCAAAAAAAAAATTCTGTCTATTATAATATCTCTGACGTCACCTCAGAAAACAGTCAGGTGCACAAATTACCTACAAGTGCATTTCACATTAAATGTAAGAAACTTAATGTTTCTTGATTTTCTCCTTGAATATTTATTTGCAATTCATTGCTGCAGTCTCTGCAGAGGTAAGCAATTGGTTAATTGGAAATAACTATTCAAGGAGAAAATAAAGAAAACATCAAGTTGCTTACATTTAGTGGGAAATGCACTAGGTTATTCATGCACTTTACTGTTTTCTGAGGTGAAGCTCCGGAAAGGCCAGCCAGGATCAATGGAACTGAAACACGTTGTACGGCAGGTTTATTAATACGTGCGCGTTTTAATTTTTTTTCTTCCGTCCGTGTCCCGTCCCACACTATACAAATCACAACATTTACACACTCAGAAAAATTCAATGATGCTTTTCACTTGACATTTAATAATCTGATTAGGCCAAATTACGCTGTGTAAACCACACACACGCTCACATGTGATGTCATCATTATAAATGATGACATCACATGTGAGCTGGTTCATTTATTTTAAACAGTTTGAACTCCGCTGACTCCGGAACGTCCACGAGACAATGGCTTGATCCTCTTGATTATTGTCAACTTCATTTTTGACATATTGAGGGCAGGCTCTGGATTTTCTGCTAAGTAATAATAATAGTAGTAGTAACACTAATAACAATATTAATAGTAACAGTAATAATAATAGTAGTAGTAACAGTAATAACAGTAGTAATAGTAACAGTAATAACAACAGTAATAGTAACAGTAATAACAACAGTAATAGTAACAGTAACAACAGTAGTAATAGTAACAGTAACAACAGTAGTAATAGCAACAGTAATAACAGTAATAGTAACAGTAATAACAGTAGTAATAGTAACAGTAGTAACAGTAGTAATAGTAACAGTAGTAACAGTAACAGTAATAACAGTAACAGTACTAACAGTAGTAATAGTAACAGTAGTAACAGTAACAACAGTAGTAATAGTAACAGTAACAACAGTAATAGTAACAGTAATAACAGTAGTAATAGTAACAGTAACAACAGTAGTAATAGTAACAGTAACAATAGTAATAGTAACAGTAATAATAGTAGTAATAGTAACAGTAATAACAGTAACAGTAATAGCAGTAGTAATAGTAACAGTAATAACAGTAGTAATAGTAACAGTAATAACAGTAGTAATAGTAACAGTAATAACAGTAACAGTAATAACAGTAACAGTAATAGTAACAGTAATAATAGTAGTAATAGTAACAGTAACAACAGTAATAGTAACAGTAATAACAGTAGTAATAGTAACAGTAACAACAGTAGTAATAGTAACAGTAACAATAGTAATAGTAACAGTAATAATAGTAGTAATAGTAACAGTAATAACAGTAGTAATAGTAACAGTAATAACAGTAACAGTAATAGCAGTAGTAATAGTAACAGTAATAACAGTAGTAATAGTAACAGTAATAACAGTAGTAATAGTAACAGTAATAACAGTAACAGTAATAGCAGTAGTAATAGTAACAGTAATAATAGTAGTAATAGTAACAGTAATAACAGTAGTAATAGTAACAGTAATAACAGTAGTAATTGTAATAGTAATAACAGTAACAGTAATAACAGTAGTAATAGTAACAGTAGTAATAGTAACAGTAATAATAGTAGTAACAGTAACAGTGATAACAGTTGTAATAGTAACAGTAATAACAGTAGTAATAGTAACAGTAACAACAGTAATAGTAACAGTAATAATAGTAGTAATTGTAATAGTAATAACAGTAACAGTAATAACAGTAGTAATAGTAACAGTAATAATAGTAGTAATAGTAACAGTGATAACAGTTGTAATAGTAACAGTAATAACAGTAATAGTAACAGTAATAATAGTAGTAATAGTAACAGTAACAACAGTAATAGTAACAGTAATAACAATAGTAATAGTAACAGTAATAATAGTAGTAATAGTAACAGTAATAACAGTAACAGTAATAACAGTAACAGTAATAACAGTAGTAATAATAACAGTAATAATAGTAGTAATAGTAACAGTAATAACAGTTGTAATAGTAACAGTAATAATAGTAGTAATAGTAACAGTAACAACAGTAATAGTAACGGTAATAACAATAGTAATAGTAACAGTAATAATAGTAGTAATAGTAACAGTAATAACAGTAGTAATAGTAACAGTAATAACAACAGTAATAGTAACAGTAATAACAGTAGTAATAGTAACAGTAATAACAACAGTAATAGTAACAGTAATAACAGTAGTAATAGTAACAGTAATAACAACAGTAATAGTAACAGTAATAACAGTAGTAATAGGACATAGGTTAAGGCTTGTGTGGTGTTCAGGTCTGCAGAACCCGTTCTCAATATTTACTTGAAGAATCATGAATTATGTTTCTCTTGGCTCCTTCTCAGCGAAGAACACCCAACACTTTTATATTACATGTGAGGCGTTCAGGTCCAGTGGGTTGGGTGGTAATAAACTGCATCAGAATCCTAACTTTGATTCTGAAAGTGTGTGTTTCATCAGATTCAGCATTTATAAGGTTTCACTATGGAACAAAAACCTCTCTGTTCTCACACTGTTCATTTATCATTTCCATGAAATACTAAATGTACATTTTTTTCAGCTTAATTCACCTCCAAACAATAAACAATAGTATTTATGAAAAACATGTTTCCTTCATATTTGTTCTCATGACTCATTAGACCCATGTCTTCATTTGAATTAATCTATTTTTACAGAAATCACATTTTATCGCAAACAAAACAACAACAACAACGGCACAGTGTGATGTAGCTGAGCTTAATGACAAACGTGCTATATCTGTATTCCTTGTGCATGAGCTAATTGTAACATCGGTTCAGTACCTTCCATAAATAGTTGTCGCTGTGTTGATTCAAAACCTCAGTAATAATGTGGGACCCCCACACCTGTTCACACCACACCTGGTTAATGCTGAAACCGGTTCACTCTCTTTTCTCAGCTGTGTAACTGCGATCAGTTTAAACGCTTCCATCAGAAGTCGGACTACAATGCCTTTAAGTATGTTCACTGAGGGAGGCAGGGAGGCAGGGAGGGAGAGAGAGAGGGGGGGGGGGGGTGACACCCTCTCCAAAAAACCTGCCCACTGTAACTCAGCCAGGGCGCACAGACGCTGACGGGCCGTGATGCTGCTGTTTGGAGATAAATGATTTCAGCTGGTGCTCTCTCTCTCTCTCTCTCTCTCTCTCTCTCTCTCTCCACACACACACACGCACACAAACACACACACTGACTGTGGATGCACAACAAGGCTGCAACTTTGTGAATGACTGCAGCGCTCAGGCTGCTGTTGGATCTGTAGGGAATGATTTGGACATTCGAAGAGGGATTTGAACTTTTCTGAAACTATTAAATATTTTGATTGAATGCCGATAATGTTTCGATGAAACAAGGAAATTACCAGGTATTTAATGATAACCTGATCAATTTATTTGTATCTCACCATGTTTTAGATACTCTGTTTCATAAATGTTGCTGTTATTGTTGCCGCCCCCCTGCAGGTTCCCCACCATGGATGTTAGATTTGAGG
Organism: Chaunax sp. Z400; assembly: GCA_037577475.1. Lineage (NCBI taxonomy): Eukaryota > Metazoa > Chordata > Actinopteri > Lophiiformes > Chaunacidae > Chaunax > Chaunax sp. Z400. The sequence goes on from CM075193.1 coordinate 24,958,090, forward strand.
GAATTAACCCCGCGACTCCCAGAGCTCTGTTACTGGCATGTGTGGCTCTAATGTTCTCCCTCCACCTGTGGCGGTGGCTCCGGCAGCGGTCGATCCGCTTCCCACCGGGACCGTTCGCCTGGCCGGTCATCGGGAACGCTGCGCAATTGGGCGATGCACCACACTTGTATTTTGCGCGCCTTGCAAGGAAATACGGCAACGTGTTCCAGATCAAACTGGGCTCTCGGACCGTGGTGGTGCTGAACGGTGACTCTATCAAACAGGCGCTGGTCAAGCAGGGACCCGACTTTGCCGGTAGACCGGACTTCACCTCGTTCCAGTACGTTGGCAACGGGGACAGCATGGTGTTCAACACCATTACGGACCTGTGGAAGATGCACCGCAAGGTGTCCCTGTCCACTGTGCGCATGTTTTCCACTGGGAACCTGCAGACTAAAAAGACATTTGAGCACCACATCCTCAGCGAGGTCAAAGAGTTACTGGAGCTGTTTGTGGGGGAAACGAAGACGCACAAGTATTTCCAGCCCCTGACGTATCTGGTGGTTTCAACGGCCAACATAATGAGCGCCGTGTGCTTCGGGAGAAGGTACTCCTACGATGACGAGGAGTTTCAGCAGGTGGTGGGCAGGAACGAACAGTTCACCCAGACAATAGGGGCCGGGAGCATAGTGGACGTGATGCCCTGGCTCCAGTACTTCCCAAACCCCATCAAAACTATGTTTGACAACTTCAAGAAGCTCAACCTGGAGTTTGGCACGTTCATTAGAGATAAAGTTATTGAACACAGAAAAACAATCCAGTCGAGCACCATCAGGGACATGACTGATGCCTTCATAGTGACGCTGGACCAACTGAGCGAAAACACAGGGCTGGTATTGGGAAAGGACTACGTGACGCCATATATTGGGGATGTGTTTGGAGCAAGTCAAGACACTCTGTCAACCGCCCTGCAGTGGATCATCCTCATACTGGTCAAGTAAGCAGCCTTTTATCAGAGATCATTTTATCCTGGTAGATGTATGGGGACAGTATATCATAGAGACAAGATCATAAAAGAGAGGACAGCTCTGGAGGAAGTTAAGGAACATTTGTGTTACATAACGGGGAGGGGGGGCTGAGGCACAGGCAGGTACTGGCAGCATAACATAAGTGACATAACCCCACCCCCTCAGTTGACTTGCTTAGTATCAGTCAATTCCTGGATGCCTATGACCTCATGATTATGTCATTAATCCCACAGACACTCCACATTTGAGCCCAGGTAGCCTCGTACTGCTGTTTGACATTAGTTCAGACACCAGACACATAAAACAATCTGTCCTGAGGAGTTTGATTGTGGAAAAGTGGGAAAGACAGTAAAACTCTCCAAGAGGTCTGCATGTGTGACCAAACAACTCATTCATTATATGTGATCACGGATTTAAAACATTTTATTCACTCATGTATGGAGTTTAAGCTGAAACTGGTGGGAGATCTTCAGGGGAGGTGAGCCTCACTGTCTGAAAGCCTTGTTTAGTGATGGGGTGGTGGGGACAGTGACAGTTCACACATTTACTCATTTAGTCTGCGTTCACATCTCCAGCCTCTGATTTCAGATCAGATCTGGTTGTGTTGATGGTCCATAATCCCAGTGACCTGTATCCAGCTCTAATGTGAACACATCTGTCCTCCAAACAGCAGACCTGTGATCACTAATACATTTTTACACGAGTCATCATCAGTATGTCCAATCTAGGCAGGGGAGGATCTAGGATTTGTCTAAATCAGGGGCCATAAAGGGGCCACATTCTTCATGGAGGGGCCAAGTATCTGTTCAACATTCATGTACATTTCCTTATTCAGTAATTCATATTCATTTAATTCTAAACTGGGATGCATAGTAAACATAATACATAAAATACCTTAAAAGGTAATGTGTACTATTGCAGTTGTCCTGAATCCTGGTTTGTCATCGAAATTAGACTGAACTTAAATTTTGATCAGTTCCAGTCTAACAAAGCATAAAACACCTGATGAACATTTCCATGGTGTTACCTGGACTTGTCGTTCATATCATACATGAATTATGGCTTTTGTAGTTCTTTTAAAGCTGTTTATAGTAGTGCTGGGAATTACTAATCTACATATATGACGTTGCTGAATTTAAATATTTACAGAGGGAAATTTGGCCCCCAGCCAATAACAGCAGGCAGTGGCAGATTTTTAACAGGGAACAGCCAATAGGAAGCTACAAAATCACAGACATGACAGAGAAAAAGGAAATATAGCAAGGTGCCAGGTTTGATAATGAACATAGCCTCTCTCTGGTCATGGCAGTTTAAAATCATGCAGTCTGGATTTTTTTGTCACATCTGATCTTTTCCCTATGAACAGCAAAAAATGTCACTGGTTTGCCGTTTCAGTAACAGTAGTGTGGTGATGGTCTGTCAGCTTTTTATGCTAGAAGGTAAAAACAGGATTTGATTGAAGCATCTTCCTATTTATAAATTTTCAATCTCATGGCTACATTTCAATATCACCAGGCTGATTTTTTAAGCTATGCTTTATTGTCCTCTCAAATCTGATTTTTTCAGGGCTGTGAGGACATAAAAATCAAAATCCAAAATCTTTTCAAAGCAGATGTGAATCTCTTTCATATGTGGTCCTAGATCAGATCCATATCTGATTCTGGTTCTGACCTGAATGAGAGCGGTCAGATCAGAATTCATGTGTCTTTTTCCATATAAACATGTTCTGAGACCCAACAATCCTCCATGAGCAGCACTTGTTGACAGTGGCGACAAAAAAACTGACTTTTTTTTTTTAAAGGCAGAATCCGAGATTCAAGGTGGGCGGAGCCTCTGCTTTGACTGGTTGAAAGGTTGGGAGAGAGAGAGAGAGGCGTTGGGAGAGGGAGGGAGGGGGGGACAGGGACACAGACTTGTTCAACCACAATAATAATAACAGCTGTAATAATAGAGGGATTAGAGTTTGTAGTATTTATAATAACTACTACAATAACAACACTGATAATAATGATAATATTGATGATGATGATAGTAATAGTAATAGTAAGAGTAAAAAAAAAAAATAATAATTGTGATAATGATGATGATGTCCAGCATCCATTTGGGTCTGAACACCAAGAGTCATCTCACTAATATGATGTTTGTTGTTTTTGGTAATCAGATGACTCGTGTAAAAACATATCAGTGATCACAGGTTTGCTGTTTGGAGGACAGATGTGTTCATATTAGAGTTGGATACAGGTCACTGGGATTATGGACCATCAACACAACCAGATCTGATCTGAGTACAGCATCAGGAGGAACATCGAGGCCGGACATGTGAACGAAGCCCATATCTCCCAGTTGTTGTTGCTGTGATCTTTTATTTTTGACTTTGTTCACCATTGCTGACCAAATGTTGATGTGAGTGTGCTCAGTGGGAGAGAAGCCAGGTAGAGGTTTCTGCAGAGATAATGGCCCTCATATCGTTAAATAAAGTGAAAAGCAAATGTCACTAGTAAGTCTCGCCTGTGACTGCAGGTATCCTGAGATGCAGATACGTCTCCAGCAGGAGGTGGACAAGGTGGTGGACCGCAGCCGGCTCCCTTCTATTGAGGATCAGCTGCAGCTGCCATACGTCATGGCGTTCATCTATGAAGTGATGCGATACACATGCTTCTTGCCAATCACCATCCCCCACTCCACCACCACAGACACGTCACTCATGGGCTACACCATTCCAAAGAACACAGTCATCTTCATCAACCAGTGGTCCATTAACCATGACCCAGTCATATGGTCCAATCCAGGGACCTTTAACCCCGATCGTTTCCTTGATCAGGATGGAGCACTGAACAAGGACGCTACCAATAGCGTGCTCATCTTCTCCCTGGGAAAGCGGCGGTGTATCGGTGAAGAGCTGTCCAAACTGCAGCTGTTCCTCTTCACGTCCTTGCTCGCCCACCAGTGCCACATCACTGTGGACCCAGCCAGGCCACCCAAACTGGACTACAACTATGGTCTGACTCTGAAACCTCATGCCTACTACATAGCAGTGTCTCTGCGTGGAGATATGACACTGTTGGATGAGGCAAGCAGCCAGGACCACACTAAGGAGGTGGAGGGCGAGCACGCATCAGACTCACAAACAGAAACATAAGCAAAATCAAAACTGTAATAAGGAAATAAATGAAGGCCGAAACACAAAAAGACTTTTTGACTGTAGCTCATGTTTGTGAGCTGAGACTAATATTTTGTAACCTCAGGCTGAATTTTTGCCACTTATCAATTACTGACATATTTTTCAGTGTTATGGGGAACGGATGTGGCATCTGCTTCAAGGAGACATGACATGGTGTTTATGTGCCAAGTCTCACACAAGAAGAGCTTCACCTGGGGTGAATCTGGTCTCTTACAGCATGAGACACAGTCTGATGTGTGTATTTTGAGTCAGGAATGTGGACTAGAGTCAGCTGAACATCACTAGAGATAGGCTTTAACCAGATCTCAGTACAGTTACTGCGGTGACAGGAGTTTTGAATAGCTGCTGTGATGCACCCTTGTGATTTTAGTGTGAATACCATTGCTGCAATGGAGTCTATTCTGGCCCAAAACCCATCCCTAAACCAAGTTTCATGGGAATCTGTTCTGCAGTTTTTGTGTAATCCTACTGACAAACCAACCAACCTATAAACCAACCAACCAGTCAACAAACCAACCAACCAGCCAGTCAACCAACCAGTCAACCAACCAACCAATCAACCAACCAACCAGCCAGTCAACCAACCAATCACCCAGTAAGCCAACCAACCAGTCAACCAACCAACCAATGGACCGGGTGCAATCATGACCTCAGCGGAGGTAACAGTCAAAGCTGGACTTACAGGATGATGTCAGAGACCTGACATGATGAAGTGATTGTGCATGAAGAGGCAAATAAGCTCACATCAGCCTTTAAGCCTATTGTCTACTAAAAGAACATGTTCAGTGCTAACATGTAGTTTGTGATCTATAGTTTAGTTACTCAGGAATAAGGCCTATATGCCAAATACTATTTTAATTAGAATGATTTTAGAAGTGACTTATGTATTCTGAAGCCTGTTACAGATGCTGTTTAAAAAGAGCATCCACCAATCAGCTGCATTCAGTGTATCTGTTAACTGCTGTCCAATGTATGTATGAAAAGACGGATATTAGGTCTGTGTTATTCAGTCATTTACTGCTCTTTGTTTGTTTCTAAGGTTTTTAAATGTGAGTATTGTAGAATGCTGCTCTTTGGAAAACCTTTCACCCTGTCATTTAATTTACATGCTCAAAATGTCAGTAACCAAATGTATTTCCTCTTTTTGTTTTATTTACAGAAATATTCACTCTGCTAAAATTAGGGTCGCAACCCTGGGGGTGAATTTTTATTTTATTTTTGTAAACTCCTATAATTGCTGTCTCAGTATGGGGTCATTCAGGGTAATGTAATTCAGGTTAGTCTTTGAAAAAAGGGTGACCTGAAGCAAGTGCGTAAAGACCTTCAATTATTTGTGTGTCTTAATTAATCACAATATTTGGTGAAGCCCAGTGAAACAATAACCCTAATGTAAAACTTTTTAAAGTCGATGGAAAAGAATTCAAATAAGACAGTCCAGGCTGATTTCAGAGGTAAATCAATAATGTTTATGAAACTGTACGACTGATGACATTATTCAGTTGGTAAGACCAGAAAATGCTTTGCTCAACTTCCCTTTTCCTCAGTAAACCAAATGATAAAATGTGAACGTCACATACCAGAAAAACACAATCAAGTGTTTCAGAGTGGTCGGCAGTGGAGTGGCAAAGCTCAACTTGTGTTAATTTTGTGATAAAAGCACCACATTGGTATGATAATTCTGATTAATATATTTAGATTAAATCTGGGCCATTGCACATTGGCATTCTGATGACCATAGCAGCCTTTTTCCAAATCAGTTGCCAGTGGTTACTGGCATAGGACTCTTTGGCCACTCCCAAGTTACTGTTTCCATGTTTAAAACTCCACAAATATTACATGTATGTTAAAGTGAAAAAAATGTTATGTTATATATATATATATATATATATATATATATATATATATATATATATATATATACACATATATAGACACAAAGCAATAATAAATAAAAGAAAATGTAACAAAATGGTGAGATTGTTGATAACTGGATTAAAACCATCACAGCAGTGAGTACAGTTAAGTACTAACCTCTTCATCTCCCTTTTTTTGCTCATGGCTTACTGTAGGTTATGCAGCAACCATTGTTCTCTGAGTGAAGAGACTATAGCCCTATTTCCACTGCATGGTACCGGCTCTACTCGACTCGACTCTACTTGCCTTTTTTGGTTTTCCATTAGGTAAAAAGTACCTGGTACCTATTGTAGCGGTGCACAGAATGATGTCACAGAGGCTCAATCTGGTGCTACACGTTTAAAAAAAATCTCTGCAAAGTGCAAAAATATCACTTTAGATAGACAATTGCTACATGACGTGTTCTGCTTCCATCTTGTACACAGAGACTCACATTATCTGACGTGATCCCGATAAACAATAACAAACTATAACAAATGAACCAAAAATGAAATATTTCCCCTCCTCTCAACCTCTTCTGGGGTTAACGTGTCTTTTTCATTTACATATAGACAAGGTTTACGCAGTATACCTTCATATTTCTTGCTACACAGTCGTATAACATGTAAATATCAGCGGCGTGGGCTACCTCACTAGGGCTCATCATCAAGGCTACTGCCCCACGCTCCTACTACCTCATTAGCCGCTAACATGCTGAACTAAACAGCCAATACAGCCACTAAACTTACAGAACAGAAAACAGTGGCTCAGTAGTACAGTGTAAACATTATCCTAACCCCAGAGTACATTAAAACATGACCAGCTTACCTGCAAAGTGCAAAAATATCACTTTAGATACACAATTGCTACACAACGTGTTCTGCTTCCATCTTGTACACAGAGTCTCACATTATCTGACGTGATTACGCAAGATTTTCCTGTCCTTCTACATTCACTCCTGTAGCAATACTGACACCTACTGGTGATTTACAGGTGCAGCTGAATAATAATGACACTAGTAATTGAAAAACACTGTACCCCCAATTTCTTACTTAATTTCACACTTTCTTCATAAATGCATCTGAACACATAAGAGAAATATACAGAACCCTCTAAACTTAGATTACATCTCAGGAATAACTTTTTCGTTATCAATACATGACTTATTTGCGCCACACTCTCCCCCTCAAATTTTAAATGTCTCCGGACATTTAGTTACCAAAGAGTGTTTCCACTTAACATATTGACTTTTCTTACTGAATTTACATGGCATTGTTCTTAAGTGGTTCTTACTGTTATATGACATCCATTACACTTGTAATAAACTGATGTCCCAACAGTGTTCATTTAACGTAGTGTACATCCCTGTTACTATATACCATACATTTTCAGTTACAGTAAACTCAAAACCTGTTCAGATCATTATTCAGTGTAACAGAACTCAAATTTAAGCCTCAGTTCTTGTAGTCTGTTACCAGTCCATTTTTATTTTTATTTACAGTCTATGTCTAATATGTTCTGTAGGAACTGTCTTTTTTTTTCTGCAGTCCATTCAGTTCCAATATATTCCTTAGTGTCCATTTCACTGTTACAATTCAGTTTTTCAGTTTTTCTTCATTTTGTTCTTTTTTTTTCATGGCAAATGTCTCTGTGCAGTGTGATCAACTCATTACCTCGATGTCTGGTGTTATCCAAGGTCGCCACAGTCTCTTGCAGGCTGGACACATACTCATATTCAGGACGTCGACATCAACCTCCACCAAGGTAGGCTCACCCAAAGCTCCATAGGTCAGCATCCTTCGTCGGCGTCTCTGCCTAGGTGGATGCAGGTGGGACCATCTTCCTCTGATGCCGGTTCCTCCGATGGCTCTTGTAGACTCTCTCCAGGCTCAGCAGCATTGTCCTCACCATCTGCCTCCGGCACAATGTTCATGACATCTCTCTCCACTTCCTCTCGTTCCAGCTCTCTCTCTTGCCTCACCAGGTCTGGCACAAAAGGCTCTGCATCTGGATTCATGTACATGGTTCTTTGACATGGTTGCTAGTAGTGTGGGAAACGGCAAACCAGTTCAGCATCCTCACTGCTTTCACTGTCCAAACTCTCCACTTGTCTGCTTGTATGATGCTGCCTTGTTCTTGATTGTGCCTGTCGTCCCACACCTTTCTGTTTTGCATCTGCTTCAGGTTTGTCCAAAGGCAGGCTATCGCATGGGAGTAGGAGGCTCCTATGTAGGACACGACTTTTGCCTCCACCCTCTGGTACAACCTCATATATTGGACTAGCACTACTCCTTCTTTTTACTACAAGATGGACTTTATCCTCCCAGTAGGATCGCAGTTTACCGGGCCCTCCTCTTTCTGACAAGTTACGAACAAGTACTTGTCCGCCAGGTTGAAGGTCAGCTTCATGAACTCTTTTGCCATATCTGCTCTTGCCCCGGGAAGCTTCTCGGGCAGCAGTTTTGGAGGAAATTTGATAGGCTTGTTGCATTCTGGTCCTTCCAGTCCTTAACATACTCAGCATAGTTTTCCTGTGTCTCACTGGGCTGGACGTTGAAGAGTAGGCCTATTGGAAGACGGGGGGAGCAACCATAAAGTAGGTAATATGGAGAGAACCCTGTGGCTTCTTTGTGGGTGCAGTTATATGCATGCACCATCTTGGGCAATAAGCTCTTCCAGTAATGTTTTTGTGTGTGTGCGTGTGAGTGTGCGGAGCATTGACAGTGCACCACCTGCCTGTTGCCCTGCGGGTGATAACAGGTGGTGTGAGAGCCACGTTCATCACAGGACTTCTGCAACTGGGCCATCAGTTGGACCCTGCCCATGTCATGGTGAATCTTTTCGGGGAACCCAAAGCGAAGGGCAAAGTCGTTAAATAGTTTCTCTACAACTGTTTTTGCAGATTTGTTTTTCGTAGCATAGGCCTGAGCAAAATGGGTGTAATGGTCCATTACTACTAGAATATACTCAAACCCTTGCTTACGGGTCTCCAAATGCAAGAAGTCTATAGAGACTAACTCAAATGGGTGTGTAGTCACAATGGGTATCGGGGGCTCTGGTTGCTCTGTGTGGTTGCTTTGCCTTCAGACACTCACACACTTGGGTCACAAAATGTTCAGTGTCACTGGAAATGCGGGTCCAATAAAATCTGTCCCGGATCAAGTTTAGAGTCCTCTCAACCCCCAGATGTCCTATTTCTTTGTGCAACTCATGAAACACTGTCTGGTGGTGTTCTTTTGGTAAGACAAGCTGGCATTTATTCCCTGCTTTTCTGTAGAGAATCCCATTTTCATTGATGTACAGTTTTTGCCACTGCCTTAGCAAAGAGCTTACATCCGCAGGTTCGGTTTTAAGGGACTTTCTGGAAGGGAGCTGGTTGTTGATTTTGCATTGTAAAACTTTACCAATGACAGGATGTCTGATGTTAATGGTTCGGCTAGTGTCGGTGAACCTGCATCACTCACCAAGGCCAGTGCATCTATGTGAGCTGTCATTAACCAGGCTGGCGGAGCATCTTTCTGCACCAAGACTCCCTGAGCCGATGCGCTGATCACTTCCTGGCTCACTTCCTCTGTACACTGCTCCATGAGTTCATTTATGTCCAGTGGCATGCGAGAAAGACTGTCTGCATCAGCGTTGCGCTTACAAGGTCTGTACTTAATCGGCCAATTCAGCGACCCACCTGTGACCTGTGGCATTGAGTTTAGCAGTCGACAGGATGTATGTTAGGGGGTTATTGTCTGTATATACCAGGAAGTGAGGGGCATGGTACAAATAATCCCTAAAACGCTCACATATGGCCCATTTTAGTGCTAAAAATTCTAACTTCCCTGAGTGCATGTGATGGGTTTTTTCAGGTGGAGTCAGTGTTCTGGAGCCGTACCCGATTACTACCATCTTGTTGTTCTGCCTCTGGTAAAGCACTGCTCCCAAGCCCTCCTGGGAGGCATCACAATGGAGGATGAAAGGTTGTGTGAGATCTGGATATCCCAGGATGGGAGGCTCAATCAGTTTGTCAAGGAGAGAGTTCTTTTGGTGGCTTTGTGTCCAGTGTATGGGGGTGTTAGGTAGGAGGTTGCCTTTGTTTCTGGTGGTGGTAAGCGTTTTCTTGTTTTTGGGGCTCCTCAGGTGATGTTCTCACAGGAGATGCAGAGAACAGCTGATAGAGAGGCTTGGCTATTCTGGAGAAATTTGGTATATATGATTTTTCTCAAATCTCCAACAGTTGTTGGCACCCTCTCCTTTAATGCTTGCACTCGAGCCACTTCAGCCGGGTCCATGGTATAGCCTTTGCCAGACACCAAACGCCCCAGAAACCTCACCTTCCTTTTGAACACCTCACACTTGCGTGGACTGAGCTTCACCCCATGTTTCTGATATCGTTGCAACACAGTTTTCATGTGGGAGACGTGGTCATCAAAGGTAGGGCTGTGGACCAGGTTATCATCCAGGTATGGTTGACACATGACATCTCTCAAGCCAACTAAGCACTCTTCCATGCTTCTCTGCGGGGGTTGCACTCAAACCAAATGGGATTCTAATCCACTGGTAGAGGCCCCAGGGTGTTATGAAGGCAGTCAGGGGCTGGCTTCCCTCATCCAGAAAGCCTTGATGGTAAGCTTTCCCCTGATCCAACACAGAGAACCATGAGCTGCCGGTGAGAGAGTCAAGCATGTCCTGAAGGCGGGGGATGGGGTGGCGATCAGGGACTGATTTTCTGTTCAGCTCTCTGTAGTCACAACACAACCTCAGAGTCCCGTCTTTCTTTCTTACACATACGATTGGTGATGCATATGGTGATCGTGACTGAGTTATCCATCCCAGATTGAGCAGGTCCTGTAGATACTCTTTAACTTCCTGATGTAAAGGCTTTGGAACAGACATGTATGTCTTCTTTACTGAGGCGGCTGTAGCTCAGTGGTAGAGCGGTCGTCCACTTATCAGAAAGTCAGTGGTTCAATCCCCAGCCCCTGCAGCCTACATGTGAAAGTGTCCTTGGGCAAGATACTGAACCCCAAATTGCTCCCAATGGCTGTTTCGTATTTGTGTGTTTGTGTGAATGGTTCCCAATGAGCATGGTACGAATGCCACCACTGAATGAATGTTGGTGTGAATGGGTGAATGCTGGCTTGTGTTGTAAAGCGCTTTGAGTGGCCAGTCAGACTAGAAAGGCGCTATATAAGTACAGTCCATTTACTGGAGTGGTGATGTGGTCTTTCAAAGAGGGAATAAACCCAATGTCATATTCATTGTAGGAGAATGCATGACACTCCTCTCACAGTCTCTCTTTTGGCCTCATTTAAGTGACTGAGGTCGACTCCGGGGTCCCACTGGGATGGCGTCTGTGTTTTTGTTTTGTCACCACTTACTTGGCTTCCCCTTTCTGTTGGTACTGTGTCACTTTGTTTATTCGTGTCACTTTGTTTATTCTCTTGCTGTTTTTCTCCCTCACTTACATTTATCTGTTCTGTTCTGTCCTGACAGCATAGCTCGTCCTGACTGTTTGTAGGTGACCCAAAACTGTGCGTTGCTTTAAGATAATGCCCTCTTTATTGGTGTTGGCAATTGGGATGGGCACATAATCTGACTTATCCTTGGGGACAGTGATGAGACCCTCCTCAATAGTGACACCCTCTGGTAGGTTAGACTGCTCACTTGGGACTAAAAAGAGATCCTGACCTTTGAACTGAGCCCTTGAATTAGCTTTAACGTAGATAATGGTGACCTGTCCAGCAGCTAAACTCCTCTTTCCTGTGTGCACTATGCCTACATCTCCATCACTATCTGTGGTCTGGATTAGCTTGAGCAATGTCTGGGCTGTTTTGAATGTGACTGAAAAGACATTACACACTCTTTTGATGGTCCCTGACTTTGGGTGGCGCATGGCCTCTCCCCCTAACACTTCCTCTATCACATTGTAGCCAATTATGGGCTGTTCTGCAACATTTGGGTCGCTAGACACAAGTACGGGTACCAACAGTGGGTCTACATAGGCTGAGTCTTTACATAGTTTGAATTCCACTTCCACCCAACCCAGGAAAGGGATTTGTGTTTGATTTGCTTCTAGTCCAAGGACTAGACCAGGACTGCTGAGTCCTGGTCTGAAGAGCTGGTTCTCCTGTGTTGTCCCTTGTCCTTTAGATGTAGGTGGACTGCTGAGTCCTGGTCCGAAGAGCTGGTTCTCCTGTGTTGTCCCTTGTCCTTTAGATGTAGGTGGACTGCTTAGTCCTGGTCCGAAGAGCTGGTTCTCCTGTGTTGTCCCTTGTCCTTTAGATGTAGGTGGACTGCTGAGTCCTGGTCCGAAGAGCTGGTTCTCCTGTGTTGTCCCTTGTCCTTTAGATGTAGGTGGACTGCTGAGTCCTGGTCCGAAGAGCTGGTTCTCCTGTGTTGTCCCTTGTCCTTTAGATGTAGGTGGACTGCTGAGTCCTGGTCCGAAGAGCTGGTTCTCCTGTGTTGTCCCTTGTCCTTTAGATGTAGGTGGACTGCTTAGTCCTGGTCCGAAGAGCTGGTTCTCCTGTGTTGTCCCTTGTCCTTTAGATGTAGGTGGACTGCTGAGTCCTGGTCCGAAGAGCTGGTTCTCCTGTGTTGTCCCTTGTCCTTTAGATGTAGGTGGACTGATGAGTCCTGGTCCGAAGAGCTGGTTCTCCTGTGTTGTCCCTTGTCCTTTAGATGTAGGTGGACTGCTGAGTCCTGGTCCGAAGAGCTGGTTCTCCTGTGCTGTCCCTTGTCCTTTAGATGTAGGTGGACTGCTGTGTCCTGGTCCGAAGAGCTGGTTCTCCTGTGTTGTCCCTTGTCCTTTAGATGTAGGTGGACTGATGAGTCCTGGTCCGAAGAGCTGGTTCTCCTGTGTTGTCCCTTGTCCTTTAGATGTAGGTGGACTGCTGAGTCCTGGTCCGAAGAGCTGGTTCTCCTGTGTTGTCCCTTGTCCTTTAGATGTAGGTGGACTGCTTAGTCCTGGTTCGAAGAGCTGGTTCTCCTGTGTTGTCCCTTGTCCTTTAGATGTAGGTGGACTGCTTAGTCCTGGTCCGAAGAGCTGGTTCTCCTGTGTTGTCCCTTGTCCTTTAGATGTAGGTGGACTGCTGAGTCCTGGTCCGAAGAGCTGGTTCTCCTGTGTTGTCCCTTGTCCTTTAGATGTAGGTGGACTGCTGAGTCCTGGTCCGAAGAGCTGGTTCTCCTGTGTTGTCCCTTGTCCTTTAGATGTAGGTGGACTGCTGTGTCCTGGTCCGAAGAGCTGGTTCTCCTGTGTTGTCCCTTGTCCTTTAGATGTAGGTGGACTGCTGAGTCCTGGTCCGAAGAGCTGGTTCTCCTGTGTTGTCCCTTGTCCTTTAGATGTAGGTGGACTGATGAGTCCTGGTCCGAAGAGCTGGTTCTCCTGTGTTGTCCCTTGTCCTTTAGATGTAGGTGGACTGATGAGTCCTGGTCCGAAGAGCTGGTTCTCCTGTGTTGTCCCTTGTCCTTTAGATGTAGGTGGACTGCTTAGTCCTGGTCCGAAGAGCTGGTTCTCCTGTGTTGTCCCTTGTCCTTTAGATGTAGGTGGACTGCTGAGTCCTGGTCCGAAGAGCTGGTTCTCCTGTGTTGTCCCTTGTCCTTTAGATGTAGGTGGACTGCTGAGTCCTGGTCCGAAGAGCTGGTTCTCCTCTGTTGTCCTTTGTCCTTTAGATGTAGGTGGACTGCTGAGTCCTGGTCCGAAGAGCTGGTTCTCCTGTGTTGTCCCTTGTCCTTTAGATGTAGGTGGACTGCTGAGTCCTGGTCCGAAGAGCTGGTTCTCGAGCGGTTGTCTGTTTCTCTCTATATAAGGTCAGTTTACTCTTCTCTGCATTGAACTACATATACAGCGAATGCATCTATAGGCGGCCATGTTGTGCAGCTGTACATGAATTAGCATACAACATACCTTCATGGCTTCATGGTTGAAGCAAGCAATAACGTTGTTCCTAATACTGGAGTTTTTGCCTTTTTGACCTTTTCCCTTCTCCATGCACCTTGTGAGTAGGTGAAGTTGTGCCAGAAACCCCTCTCTGTTTCTATGAGATCCTGAAGTAACACATTCTTCCTATTACTGGGGACAAACTCCTCGTCTTCCAAACCACACATCTCCTCAACCCTTTTTCAGCTTACATCCTTGAGCCCAACTGGACATTTGTGTCAGATGTAATGACATTCCAATCAGGCGTTCCTAAGATATCCCATTCACTAGAATGGGATGGATGTGAGGTCACAGTGACCTTGACCTTTGACTACCAAATATTGCCTCCAGGCATTCTTGAGATATGGTGTTCATGGTAGGGATGCACGGATACCACTTTTTGTCAGACCAAGTTCGAGTACAAGTACTTAGATTTTAGTACTTACCGATACCAAGTACCGATACATGTACTAAATAATAACATTACCGTTTACTTTCAAAACATATTTTGTTCACATCAGATGTTACTGACTTGCTTGACATGGAGGACGACTCTCTTAGTTCTAAGTGTTTTCTCAGTGGTTCCATCTCCGTCTCTTTGTGGCAGTTTCCATCATTTTTCGGCGCTAAGGCATCATAGATGGTGACAGGTTTACCTGCGCTTGAACCACTTGTGTGTAGTTTGATTGACAGCCCCACACACAAACCCCGCCCCATGATGAAAGGTTTCCTAGCTTTCTTCACAGCCATTGGATAAAAGTCAGATTTTAGAAACCGTCTGTCATGACGTGTTGACTTTCAAAGCTAATCAAAATGCGGGACATGGTCTCAATATGTCGGACGGGGAAAAAGGCATAAAAATGCTGTGCAGTCCTGCATAAAGCAGGACATCTGGTCACCCTATCCACAGCCGACAACAGCTGATCATGAACAGGAATATACTGGGTCAGTGCTCCCATTATTTTTACAGACTGTCTGTGGTCTCTGGACATTTTCTCCCACTTCATCAGTGTGTGCTGCAAAGCTGGCTGTAGCTGTTAGCATACTGCTAGCATTAGTAAACACCTTGAACTCGGTGCTGTGCTGCTTCTTCAGGTGTTCCATCAAATGCTTCTATTAGAGGGTATTTTTCACACATTGTCTTGACAGTTTAGCAGAGCAGACTTTATAGCCTGCTTAGTTTTTTCATCGCTTACATCAAAATATTTCCGCACTGCCGACATCACTCCTCCTCCGCCCACCTGCTCAACGAACAGAAGTTAATGTTACGTTGTGTTACAACCCAGTAAAGTTTTATCGTTACCCCAAAAGGAGGACCAACATACAATGAGAGTTAGGGTTAGCCACAAAGGAAATCCATGAATTTTTTCAACAAAACATGAATTAACTACACAATGAACTAACCTAAATAATCAAAACCAAACAACCTAGAGAACAAAACAAACAGGGCTGATGGGTCAGCCTAAAAGAAGAGCAGCCACCCAGACCGGCTCACATGGGCCGTCGGGCTGGGCCTTAACCCTCTACCCAAGACAACACATTCTATCTAACGAGGAAATAAAGTCGCGAAAATAGGATGACCAGACCCATCAGAAAATAACAAACAGAAAATAAAGCTAAATTATAATTCATTATATGCTCGTAATCAGCTGTCAGACTGACTGCTGCTTCCCAGACCAGGAGGTGGAGGAGAGAGAGGGAGGCAGGATTCTTGCCCTCTTTTTATTGGCTGTTCCCTCCATCAGTGCAAACCAACCACACCTGAAATGAGGAGAGAACACAGGACAGATGAGACATGATGTAAGCAGCCTCTAACCAATAAGGATGATCATTTAACAGTTGCTTTAAAGTGGTATTGGGTGCGGTGGTATCTGAGTAATTTTATGAGTACAAGTACACAAGCCCAGGGTTGGAGCCGATACCTGATACTGGTATTGGTATTGGTATTGGTGCATCCCTATTCATGGGAGTGGAACAGACAGCAGTACAGACGGATGGAAAGACAGACGGCCCAGAGAGAGAAAAATAATGTTTGTATCTACTACTAGGAGAACCAGTGTTACTAATTATTGACACCACATGATGAATTAATTTCCTTCTCATCTCCTCACATAATAACTACAGAACTGTTTGAGCCAAAAAACGATCTGATAACCTTTAACATGCTGTTTGTTTGCTGTAAGAAGGTTGCAGCTTTGACCCCACCTGCCGTCTTTGGCTGGTCTGTGTGGAGTCTGCATGTTAACCTGTCCTAACAGCCAGATTCTGATTCATTTTAATTCTGTTGATTTCATCATTTCAAAACACAAAAACTAAGGACAGCTCTTAAATGAAGAAGAGTCATCTTGTTTAGTAGATCTGGGTTTAATGTCTTTAAAAAAAATAAACAGTGAAAGAAGATTTGACAAGTTTTGAGTTTATTTGACTTATTAAAGGTTTGGAATGAGTGTTCTGACATTTGAGTCTCACTTTTCTGAAGCCTACATAATCATCCCTCGACACCAACAAAGTAGGAGGGGGATATGGGAATCGTTCCTTTGTGTGTGCGTCACGTTTTGTGTCCGACTCCAAAACTAAGAGCGGCTCGTTGGCGCAGTGGGTAGCTCTGTTGCCTCACAGCAAGAAGGTTCTGGGTTCAAATCCACATGATGAGGACCTGGGATTTTTCTATGGTTAGTCTCCATGTTCTCCCCGTGTCTGCGTGGGTTCTCTCCATGTTCTCCCCGTGTCTGCGTGGGTTCTCTCCATGTTCTCCCCGTGTCTGCGTGGGTTCTCCCCGTGTCTGCGTGGGTTCCCTCCATGTTCTCCCCGTGTCTGCGTGGGTTCCCTCCATGTTCTCCCCGTGTCTGCGTGGGTTCTCTCCATGTTCTCCCCGTGTCTGCGTGGGTTCTCTCCAGGTTCTCCATCTTCCTCCCACTAAAAACATCAGTATAGATAAACTGACTGTAGGTCTGAATGGTTGTTTGTCTTTCTATGTGATGAACTGATGACTTGTTCAGGATGAACCACGCCTCCCACCCAAGGTCAGCTGGGATAGGCTCAGTTTATTACTCAGATCATCGTTCTCTTCCTTCTCTGATGTGTGTGATATGACTCAATATTATCTGAGACAGTTAATAATCTCCATAGTTAGTAATGTCTAATTAATAACTTTGTACCTGGAACTACATTTGACTCATGCTATTGACTAAACTACATCCTCAATCAGACTGAATCCTTGTGAACTTTGCTCATTTGATTTTTCCATTCCGTTGATGCAACTGATGGATAAGCCTCAGCTCTGAGAGTAGGACAGTACACTGCCAAAAAGAGTCGCTAAATTAAAAGAAATAAACACAGAATTAATGGAGAAAATGTCTTAATACTAGTGAAATGATCTGTCCATACAGCAAGATCATTTTACCTGTCAAGAAATCTTAAAACAAAAGATAAACAAACTAAAATATTTTAGAAACTGATTCTACTTGCGCTGATCACTTCCTGGCTCACTTCCTCTGTACACTGCTCCATGAGTTCATTTATGTCCAGTGGCATGCGAGAAAGACTGTCTGCATCAGCGTTGCGCTTACAAGGTCTGTACTTAATCGGCCAATTCAGCGACCCACCTGTGACCTGTGGCATTGAGTTTAGCAGTCGACAGGATGTATGTTAGGGGGTTATTGTCTGTATATACCAGGAAGTGAGGGGCATGGTACAAATAATCCCTAAAACGCTCACATATGGCCCATTTTAGTGCTAAAAATTCTAACTTCCCTGAGTGCATGTGATGGGTTTTTTCAGGTGGAGTCAGTGTTCTGGAGCCGTACCCGATTACTACCATCTTGTTGTTCTGCCTCTGGTAAAGCACTGCTCCCAAGCCCTCCTGGGAGGCATCACAATGGAGGATGAAAGGTTGTGTGAGATCTGGATATCCCAGGATGGGAGGCTCAATCAGTTTGTCAAGGAGAGAGTTCTTTTGGTGGCTTTGTGTCCAGTGTATGGGGGTGTTAGGTAGGAGGTTGCCTTTGTTTCTGGTGGTGGTAAGCGTTTTCTTGTTTTTGGGGCTCCTCAGGTGATGTTCTCACAGGAGATGCAGAGAACAGCTGATAGAGAGGCTTGGCTATTCTGGAGAAATTTGGTATATATGATTTTTCTCAAATCTCCAACAGTTGTTGGCACCCTCTCCTTTAATGCTTGCACTCGAGCCACTTCAGCCGGGTCCATGGTATAGCCTTTGCCAGACACCAAACGCCCCAGAAACCTCACCTTCCTTTTGAACACCTCACACTTGCGTGGACTGAGCTTCACCCCATGTTTCTGATATCGTTGCAACACAGTTTTCATGTGGGAGACGTGGTCATCAAAGGTAGGGCTGTGGACCAGGTTATCATCCAGGTATGGTTGACACATGACATCTCTCAAGCCAACTAAGCACTCTTCCATGCTTCTCTGCGGGGGTTGCACTCAAACCAAATGGGATTCTAATCCACTGGTAGAGGCCCCAGGGTGTTATGAAGGCAGTCAGGGGCTGGCTTCCCTCATCCAGAAAGCCTTGATGGTAAGCTTTCCCCTGATCCAACACAGAGAACCATGAGCTGCCGGTGAGAGAGTCAAGCATGTCCTGAAGGCGGGGGATGGGGTGGCGATCAGGGACTGATTTTCTGTTCAGCTCTCTGTAGTCACAACACAACCTCAGAGTCCCGTCTTTCTTTCTTACACATACGATTGGTGATGCATATGGTGATCGTGACTGAGTTATCCATCCCAGATTGAGCAGGTCCTGTAGATACTCTTTAACTTCCTGATGTAAAGGCTTTGGAACAGACATGTATGTCTTCTTTACTGAGGCGGCTGTAGCTCAGTGGTAGAGCGGTCGTCCACTTATCAGAAAGTCAGTGGTTCAATCCCCAGCCCCTGCAGCCTACATGTGAAAGTGTCCTTGGGCAAGATACTGAACCCCAAATTGCTCCCAATGGCTGTTTCGTATTTGTGTGTTTGTGTGAATGGTTCCCAATGAGCATGGTACGAATGCCACCACTGAATGAATGTTGGTGTGAATGGGTGAATGCTGGCTTGTGTTGTAAAGCGCTTTGAGTGGCCAGTCAGACTAGAAAGGCGCTATATAAGTACAGTCCATTTACTGGAGTGGTGATGTGGTCTTTCAAAGAGGGAATAAACCCAAAGTCATATTCATTGTAGGAGAATGCATGACACTCCTCTCACAGTCTCTCTTTTGGCCTCATTTAAGTGACTGAGGTCGACTCCGGGGTCCCACTGGGATGGCGTCTGTGTTTTTGTTTTGTCACCACTTACTTGGCTTCCCCTTTCTGTTGGTACTGTGTCACTTTGTTTATTCGTGTCACTTTGTTTATTCTCTTGCTGTTTTTCTCCCTCACTTACATTTATCTGTTCTGTTCTGTCCTGACAGCATAGCTCGTCCTGACTGTTTGTAGGTGACCCAAAACTGTGCGTTGCTTTAAGATAATGCCCTCTTTATTGGTGTTGGCAATTGGGATGGGCACATAATCTGACTTATCCTTGGGGACAGTGATGAGACCCTCCTCAATAGTGACACCCTCTGGTAGGTTAGACTGCTCACTTGGGACTAAAAAGAGATCCTGACCTTTGAACTGAGCCCTTGAATTAGCTTTAACGTAGATAATGGTGACCTGTCCAGCAGCTAAACTCCTCTTTCCTGTGTGCACTATGCCTACATCTCCATCACTATCTGTGGTCTGGATTAGCTTGAGCAATGTCTGGGCTGTTTTGAATGTGACTGAAAAGACATTACACACTCTTTTGATGGTCCCTGACTTTGGGTGGCGCATGGCCTCTCCCCCTAACACTTCCTCTATCACATTGTAGCCAATTATGGGCTGTTCTGCAACATTTGGGTCGCTAGACACAAGTACGGGTACCAACAGTGGGTCTACATAGGCTGAGTCTTTACATAGTTTGAATTCCACTTCCACCCAACCCAGGAAAGGGATTTGTGTTTGATTTGCTTCTAGTCCAAGGACTAGACCAGGACTGCTGAGTCCTGGTCTGAAGAGCTGGTTCTCCTGTGTTGTCCCTTGTCCTTTAGATGTAGGTGGACTGCTGAGTCCTGGTCCGAAGAGCTGGTTCTCCTGTGTTGTCCCTTGTCCTTTAGATGTAGGTGGACTGCTTAGTCCTGGTCCGAAGAGCTGGTTCTCCTGTGTTGTCCCTTGTCCTTTAGATGTAGGTGGACTGCTGAGTCCTGGTCCGAAGAGCTGGTTCTCCTGTGTTGTCCCTTGTCCTTTAGATGTAGGTGGACTGCTGAGTCCTGGTCCGAAGAGCTGGTTCTCCTGTGTTGTCCCTTGTCCTTTAGATGTAGGTGGACTGCTGAGTCCTGGTCCGAAGAGCTGGTTCTCCTGTGTTGTCCCTTGTCCTTTAGATGTAGGTGGACTGCTTAGTCCTGGTCCGAAGAGCTGGTTCTCCTGTGTTGTCCCTTGTCCTTTAGATGTAGGTGGACTGCTGAGTCCTGGTCCGAAGAGCTGGTTCTCCTGTGTTGTCCCTTGTCCTTTAGATGTAGGTGGACTGATGAGTCCTGGTCCGAAGAGCTGGTTCTCCTGTGTTGTCCCTTGTCCTTTAGATGTAGGTGGACTGCTGAGTCCTGGTCCGAAGAGCTGGTTCTCCTGTGCTGTCCCTTGTCCTTTAGATGTAGGTGGACTGCTGTGTCCTGGTCCGAAGAGCTGGTTCTCCTGTGTTGTCCCTTGTCCTTTAGATGTAGGTGGACTGATGAGTCCTGGTCCGAAGAGCTGGTTCTCCTGTGTTGTCCCTTGTCCTTTAGATGTAGGTGGACTGCTGAGTCCTGGTCCGAAGAGCTGGTTCTCCTGTGTTGTCCCTTGTCCTTTAGATGTAGGTGGACTGCTTAGTCCTGGTTCGAAGAGCTGGTTCTCCTGTGTTGTCCCTTGTCCTTTAGATGTAGGTGGACTGCTTAGTCCTGGTCCGAAGAGCTGGTTCTCCTGTGTTGTCCCTTGTCCTTTAGATGTAGGTGGACTGCTGAGTCCTGGTCCGAAGAGCTGGTTCTCCTGTGTTGTCCCTTGTCCTTTAGATGTAGGTGGACTGCTGAGTCCTGGTCCGAAGAGCTGGTTCTCCTGTGTTGTCCCTTGTCCTTTAGATGTAGGTGGACTGCTGTGTCCTGGTCCGAAGAGCTGGTTCTCCTGTGTTGTCCCTTGTCCTTTAGATGTAGGTGGACTGCTGAGTCCTGGTCCGAAGAGCTGGTTCTCCTGTGTTGTCCCTTGTCCTTTAGATGTAGGTGGACTGATGAGTCCTGGTCCGAAGAGCTGGTTCTCCTGTGTTGTCCCTTGTCCTTTAGATGTAGGTGGACTGATGAGTCCTGGTCCGAAGAGCTGGTTCTCCTGTGTTGTCCCTTGTCCTTTAGATGTAGGTGGACTGCTTAGTCCTGGTCCGAAGAGCTGGTTCTCCTGTGTTGTCCCTTGTCCTTTAGATGTAGGTGGACTGCTGAGTCCTGGTCCGAAGAGCTGGTTCTCCTGTGTTGTCCCTTGTCCTTTAGATGTAGGTGGACTGCTGAGTCCTGGTCCGAAGAGCTGGTTCTCCTCTGTTGTCCTTTGTCCTTTAGATGTAGGTGGACTGCTGAGTCCTGGTCCGAAGAGCTGGTTCTCCTGTGTTGTCCCTTGTCCTTTAGATGTAGGTGGACTGCTGAGTCCTGGTCCGAAGAGCTGGTTCTCGAGCGGTTGTCTGTTTCTCTCTATATAAGGTCAGTTTACTCTTCTCTGCATTGAACTACATATACAGCGAATGCATCTATAGGCGGCCATGTTGTGCAGCTGTACATGAATTAGCATACAACATACCTTCATGGCTTCATGGTTGAAGCAAGCAATAACGTTGTTCCTAATACTGGAGTTTTTGCCTTTTTGACCTTTTCCCTTCTCCATGCACCTTGTGAGTAGGTGAAGTTGTGCCAGAAACCCCTCTCTGTTTCTATGAGATCCTGAAGTAACACATTCTTCCTATTACTGGGGACAAACTCCTCGTCTTCCAAACCACACATCTCCTCAACCCTTTTTCAGCTTACATCCTTGAGCCCAACTGGACATTTGTGTCAGATGTAATGACATTCCAATCAGGCGTTCCTAAGATATCCCATTCACTAGAATGGGATGGATGTGAGGTCACAGTGACCTTGACCTTTGACTACCAAATATTGCCTCCAGGCATTCTTGAGATATGGTGTTCATGGTAGGGATGCACGGATACCACTTTTTGTCAGACCAAGTTCGAGTACAAGTACTTAGATTTTAGTACTTACCGATACCAAGTACCGATACATGTACTAAATAATAACATTACCGTTTACTTTCAAAACATATTTTGTTCACATCAGATGTTACTGACTTGCTTGACATGGAGGACGACTCTCTTAGTTCTAAGTGTTTTCTCAGTGGTTCCATCTCCGTCTCTTTGTGGCAGTTTCCATCATTTTTCGGCGCTAAGGCATCATAGATGGTGACAGGTTTACCTGCGCTTGAACCACTTGTGTGTAGTTTGATTGACAGCCCCACACACAAACCCCGCCCCATGATGAAAGGTTTCCTAGCTTTCTTCACAGCCATTGGATAAAAGTCAGATTTTAGAAACCGTCTGTCATGACGTGTTGACTTTCAAAGCTAATCAAAATGCGGGACATGGTCTCAATATGTCGGACGGGGAAAAAGGCATAAAAATGCTGTGCAGTCCTGCATAAAGCAGGACATCTGGTCACCCTATCCACAGCCGACAACAGCTGATCATCAACAGGAATATACTGGGTCAGTGCTCCCATTATTTTTACAGACTGTCTGTGGTCTCTGGACATTTTCTCCCACTTCATCAGTGTGTGCTGCAAAGCTGGCTGTAGCTGTTAGCATACTGCTAGCATTAGTAAACACCTTGAACTCGGTGCTGTGCTGCTTCTTCAGGTGTTCCATCAAATGCTTCTATTAGAGGGTATTTTTCACACATTGTCTTGACAGTTTAGCAGAGCAGACTTTATAGCCTGCTTAGTTTTTTCATCGCTTACATCAAAATATTTCCGCACTGCCGACATCACTCCTCCTCCGCCCACCTGCTCAACGAACAGAAGTTAATGTTACGTTGTGTTACAACCCAGTAAAGTTTTATCGTTACCCCAAAAGGAGGACCAACATACAATGAGAGTTAGGGTTAGCCACAAAGGAAATCCATGAATTTTTTCAACAAAACATGAATTAACTACACAATGAACTAACCTAAATAATCAAAACCAAACAACCTAGAGAACAAAACAAACAGGGCTGATGGGTCAGCCTAAAAGAAGAGCAGCCACCCAGACCGGCTCACATGGGCCGTCGGGCTGGGCCTTAACCCTCTACCCAAGACAACACATTCTATCTAACGAGGAAATAAAGTCGCGAAAATAGGATGACCAGACCCATCAGAAAATAACAAACAGAAAATAAAGCTAAATTATAATTCATTATATGCTCGTAATCAGCTGTCAGACTGACTGCTGCTTCCCAGACCAGGAGGTGGAGGAGAGAGAGGGAGGCAGGATTCTTGCCCTCTTTTTATTGGCTGTTCCCTCCATCAGTGCAAACCAACCACACCTGAAATGAGGAGAGAACACAGGACAGATGAGACATGATGTAAGCAGCCTCTAACCAATAAGGATGATCATTTAACAGTTGCTTTAAAGTGGTATTGGGTGCGGTGGTATCTGAGTAATTTTATGAGTACAAGTACACAAGCCCAGGGTTGGAGCCGATACCTGATACTGGTATTGGTATTGGTATTGGTGCATCCCTATTCATGGGAGTGGAACAGACAGCAGTACAGACGGATGGAAAGACAGACGGCCCAGAGAGAGAAAAATAATGTTTGTATCTACTACTAGGAGAACCAGTGTTACTAATTATTGACACCACATGATGAATTAATTTCCTTCTCATCTCCTCACATAATAACTACAGAACTGTTTGAGCCAAAAAACGATCTGATAACCTTTAACATGCTGTTTGTTTGCTGTAAGAAGGTTGCAGCTTTGACCCCACCTGCCGTCTTTGGCTGGTCTGTGTGGAGTCTGCATGTTAACCTGTCCTAACAGCCAGATTCTGATTCATTTTAATTCTGTTGATTTCATCATTTCAAAACACAAAAACTAAGGACAGCTCTTAAATGAAGAAGAGTCATCTTGTTTAGTAGATCTGGGTTTAATGTCTTTAAAAAAAATAAACAGTGAAAGAAGATTTGACAAGTTTTGAGTTTATTTGACTTATTAAAGGTTTGGAATGAGTGTTCTGACATTTGAGTCTCACTTTTCTGAAGCCTACATAATCATCCCTCGACACCAACAAAGTAGGAGGGGGATATGGGAATCGTTCCTTTGTGTGTGCGTCACGTTTTGTGTCCGACTCCAAAACTAAGAGCGGCTCGTTGGCGCAGTGGGTAGCTCTGTTGCCTCACAGCAAGAAGGTTCTGGGTTCAAATCCACATGATGAGGACCTGGGATTTTTCTATGGTTAGTCTCCATGTTCTCCCCGTGTCTGCGTGGGTTCTCTCCATGTTCTCCCCGTGTCTGCGTGGGTTCTCTCCATGTTCTCCCCGTGTCTGCGTGGGTTCTCCCCGTGTCTGCGTGGGTTCCCTCCATGTTCTCCCCGTGTCTGCGTGGGTTCCCTCCATGTTCTCCCCGTGTCTGCGTGGGTTCTCTCCATGTTCTCCCCGTGTCTGCGTGGGTTCTCTCCAGGTTCTCCATCTTCCTCCCACTAAAAACATCAGTATAGATAAACTGACTGTAGGTCTGAATGGTTGTTTGTCTTTCTATGTGATGAACTGATGACTTGTTCAGGATGAACCACGCCTCCCACCCAAGGTCAGCTGGGATAGGCTCAGTTTATTACTCAGATCATCGTTCTCTTCCTTCTCTGATGTGTGTGATATGACTCAATATTATCTGAGACAGTTAATAATCTCCATAGTTAGTAATGTCTAATTAATAACTTTGTACCTGGAACTACATTTGACTCATGCTATTGACTAAACTACATCCTCAATCAGACTGAATCCTTGTGAACTTTGCTCATTTGATTTTTCCATTCCGTTGATGCAACTGATGGATAAGCCTCAGCTCTGAGAGTAGGACAGTACACTGCCAAAAAGAGTCGCTAAATTAAAAGAAATAAACACAGAATTAATGGAGAAAATGTCTTAATACTAGTGAAATGATCTGTCCATACAGCAAGATCATTTTACCTGTCAAGAAATCTTAAAACAAAAGATAAACAAACTAAAATATTTTAGAAACTGATTCTACTTTATTTTTGTATTCTACAATATAAAAACACACCTTAGGTAGAGATATGAGTATTTGATGCTTGTTCTTCATTTTCACTCGTTCTGAATAAGAATAGTGTTGCAAAATGCCAGTAAACTCCTAACAGAACCCTGACACATGGGATCATAACTGTGTGTCCATCAATCATTATCAATTCAGTGATAGGCTTTAATCTTTATCAATGAATTACACCTGATTATTTATCTGTTATACTATTTATTTCAATAAATGTTAACAAGTGAAATTATTTTACAGCACTGACCGATAAATTCAATTTGTTTGTAGTCTGTCTGTCCCTATTTATTTCTTATATTTAGATGTTAGTCTGATTTATTTCTTATATTTAGATGTTATTCTGATTTATTTCTTATATTTAGATGTTAGTCTGATTTATTTCTTATATTTAGATGTTATTCTGATTTATTTCTTATATTTAGATGTTATTCTGATTTATTTCTTATATTTAGATGTTAGTCTGATTTATTTCTTATATTTAGATGTTATTCTGATTTATTTCTTATATTTAGATGTTAGTCTGATTTATTTCTTATATTTAGATGTTATTCTGATTTATTTCTTATATTTAGATGTTAGTCTGATTTATTTCTTATATTTAGATGTTATTTGGATTTATTTCTTATATTTAGATGTTATTTGGATTTGTTTATTATATTTAGATGTTATTTGGATTTATCTATAATATCTATATGTTATTTGGATTTATTTATTATATTTAGATAGTTATTCTGATTTATTTATTATATTTAGATTTTATTCTGATTTATTTCTTATATTTAGATAGTTATTCTGATTTATTTATAATATTTATGTTATTTGGATTTATTTATTATATTTAGATGTTATTTGGATTTATTTATTATATTTAGATGTTATTTGGATTTATTTATTATATTTAGATAGTTATTCTGATTTATTTATTATATTTAGATGTTATTTGGATTTATTTATTATATTTAGATGTTATTCTGACTTATTCATTATATTTAGATGTTATTCTGACTTATTCATTATATTTAGATAGTTATTCTGATTTATTTATAATATTTATATATTATTTGGATTTATTTCTTATATTTAGATGTTATTTGGATTTATTTCTTATACTTAGATGTTATTTGGATTTATTTCTTATATTTAGATGTTATTGGATGCTTTATTTCTTATATTTAGATGTTATTCGGATTTATTTCTTATACTTAGATGTTATTTGGATTTATTTCTTATATTTAGATGTTATTGGATGATTTATTTCTTATACTTAGATGTTATTTGGATTTATTTCTTATATTTAGATGTTATTTGGATTTATTTCTTATATTTAGATGTTATTGGATGATTTATTTCTTATACTTGGATGTTATTTGGATTTATTTCTTATATTTAGATGTTATTTGGATTTATTTCTTATATTTAGATAGCTATTTTTGATTTATTTTGTAGGGCAGTAATATGTAAAGCTTCTGACCACACATACAGTAACTGCAGCCATGATGTAAGAATTTGAAGTTGCTTTTAATGATACTGTAGTTACATAATAAACAGACATTTGAATTTGATAGATGAAGTTTTCTGAACCTGTTCAGGGAGAAAAGATGGACTCATTAAAACAATAATATATTTGTTTAAACTGTACTCTCAATATATGAATCTACTGTGACTCCTACTCAATCAGAGCTGATTAACATAACACTTCAGTCAATCTCACCATGAATTAAATTGTGAACAATTTTAAAAAATGCAATGAACTCCTGGCATGTTGCCATGTCAGGTGGGAACAAAAGGGAAGTGTTTGAGGGAACCCTTTCCCTGTACAGCGTTTTATCTCGCCCTGCCAGAACATCCTGTTCTTTTGCAGCCAGTCAGCCCACGTCTGTGAGTGCGTGACAAATGCAGATAAAACTGCAGTAGATGATTACTGATATGCCTCTCTCTGTGACATACCAGTTCTAACTTTCTTACAAGTAAAACACTCAATCTAAAACACTAAAGACCAAATACTCCCAGTGAGGTCATAAATGGCAACGTTCCAAACATAGACTGTATGAAGGAAGGAAAACACCAAGTTTGCTTTTGCACCTCTGCTGAAATAATTAGCCAGAGCTGGCAGACTGAGGTAAAAAGTGCAGAGAGGCTGACGACATCAAGATGAACATGTTGGATGTGTTTTCATATCAGACAATATCCGCCTTCAGGGATTATTGCTTTTGTTGTTTCCCTCATTGAATTACAGGAAGCTGAAAAAGGAAGCAAATATCCCTCATATACAGAACAAACACTACTGGACACTGAGGGGGGGTCAGGATACCTTGCAGACAAACAAACAAACAAACAAACTAGAAAGCACTCATGTACATATGTGTGAGTTTATCATCATGTGTTTAAATCAGTAGTTTAGGAGTTATCAACATACATTGATTTTCCATAATGGAGGATCTGGATCTGTTTGGTGGAGTTAGAACTTACCTCTTCATAGATACATACTGTAAATCCACTGACTGCATTATCTCAGCTACCTATAGGTGGCAGTGTCATGTCTCTACCCATCTCTGTCACTGTGACCCCATAATTACTGACCCCCTCCACATAGAGGTTTAATCTACCACATCTGGATCAGGATCTAGAGAAAAATCCTGACTTGTTCATGGCTGGATATTTTTTTAATTTGATTATCCTGTTATTACTAATATTTCCACCAATGAGGAGTTTGTCATGGATTGCTAAACTGTGGGTACAGATTTACAGATGGATTTTTTTTCTCAACTGACACTAGGGGTCTCCATAGAAACTACAAACAGTTTGGGCCGATAGAAAGAATCATTTTTAAAACATTACTTCTCTACTGTTACTATGAAATCATCCTGATCACTGTGATGTCATGCACAGAGAATGCATTTGACAGGCAGCCGTAGCCAGCCTCATCATGGATTTATGTTTCTGAATGTGAGGAAGAACCTCTGTGGCCATACAATTAGTAATGAGTATTGGTTATTGTAATCAGTAAGTAATCCTGCTTGGTTAAATACTCCAACCTGGACTCTAGTTTCTGGAGGGCAGCTGTGAGTAACAAATAATAATGATATAGACTGAACTGAGATCAGATTGTAGCTGAAACTGCCTGGATTCAGTTTGGTGTAACACACCCCCCATCCCATCACAGATGCTGCGGTTGAACTTTGTGCTGCTAACAATCTGGACGGTCCTTTTCCTCCTCAGGATACAATTACAATCCATTATTTCCAAAAACTATTTGAAATTTCCCAAAATGTCAAATTGATTTTTCAAAGCTTTTTTTTTTTTTTTAAAGTCTTGCAGAGCTGAGGACAAAAGTCAATGAATAGAGAGAGGAGAAAGAAAATGTGAAAGCTGTAGCCTCCTAATTCTTGATGGCTCCTATCTTTTAGATCAGCATGTACAGACACCAAGATTAGATGCAATCACACACAGAGACACTAAATGTGCCTGTGAACAAACAGAAAATGTTTCCTTCATATTTCAGACGAAAACAGTTGTGGATTCTGCAACTGTCTCCACTGTGGCTTTTAAATAAATGTGGAGGGGGTTAAAATAATCAGTCAAAGAAAGGTGAAGTTTTCATGACTGTTTAAACAAGCACCTGTAATCATTCTGGAGGCACCATTTAGAGTGGCTCTGCCATGGGAAACAATGCTACAACATGACTGGACTGGTAGCAAGTTTGACTGAATCTAATCCAGTAACAAATTCCCGATTGTCCTGGCACAAAATCTGCAGCCTGGAGAAAAGGGAAGGGATGTCTAAGTCCACAATCACTGATCATCATGCAGGAGCCTGTTTGTTGGATTTAGATTAGTCTAGTTAATGACAAAAAATGATAGAGCATTTTAAAGACCAGTTGAAAATCACAAAACTTATCACAAGAGGGTTTATCTCATGAACGGCAATGAAACTAGGAAGGTCAGGTAGAAGCAAGAAAACACACAACTTGCATCAGGGCAGCACAAATTTAATCACTCACTCCAGTACCATTACACTGCTGTAATGTAGTACAGTATCAGGCTTCATATGACAGTGAAGATTCTTCTTGCTTTAGCATTTCAAACAAACAAATAAAAAATACATTCCTTGTGCCGGGAGAAAAATCTGTTCAGTGACACTTTCTTGTAATTTCAACATAAATTTAAAAACAGATCTCAAAGGTGGTTAAATTTAATAACCAATAAACTGCTGGACAAGTAGAAACATTAACAAATGCTAAATAATTAGGAATGCATAAAACCCTCATGAAAGGAAACATTAGGTTCTCATTATGATCACATTTTAGAGGCTTTATGTAAAGTGGAATATGATGAAGCTGTGGGAGACGTTCACTATGGTTTCTGTAGACGGCTATCGGTCCAACCTTTCTGTCACAGACCACAAAAAACACTATCTTACCTCTCAACCTCTCATTTGCATGCACACCAGTGAGGACCCCAGTCTAAATATGTGTCCGACACTGAACTGGTGAAACCTTCATACTGTATGTGAAACACTGGGGACTGAGTGGCTTTAACTGGCTTTAACTGGGGTGTTTCTTTTATTTTCAGTGAAACCTGAGAAAAACCTTTGTTGAATCTTAAGCAGGATAATCAGGCATTTTGTACGCAAGCAGTGTAAAAGGATCCTTCTATAAATGTTAAAACCCTTTTTAACTTTTGTTTAGGATGCCAGATGTGTCAATACACGTAGCTTTCACATATTTAAAACAACATAAGAAAAAACTGGAAAAACATTAAGAATTTACAGGCCGACTATGTCCTCAGTCTGAATTATTTGATTAATGCTCTGAGGTTTCCATTAAAACCTTTGTGAAAAAAGCCATAGAAATATGTTTTAAATGTTGCTGTAATCTCAAATCTTCGTTCTTACTGTAAACAGATTGGACATGACTCGCAGCGACCAATAGGACGCTGAGGAGAGCTGGACTCGCTCGTCATCTCCTCCTCATGTGGACTAATGGACTTTCTGTGGGATTCTTATCATAAATATTTGATTTGCTAATTTTATATTTTATACACACATACCATGAAGCTTCATATGCAGTATGAAGTCATTGTTCAGACCAATTTTATCGTAACACCTCTAAAATTTGGTGACATTAGAGTGACAGACAACACTTCTACTCAAAAAACGACATTACAAAAAGTCCTTTTAGACATTTCTAGATGATGGGTTGGGCTGAAGCACCCAAAAAAAAAGTTTGCTTGTTCAAAAATCTGAATTAAACATTTGATCATACAGAAAGCTGGGATTCTACATTTGGGTATTATGTTGTAATTATGTTGTATGCAAGCACCTTAAAAATATATATTTAATCACTTACTAAAATTTAAATCCACATACATCCACCTGATAGACTTGATGCTAATAGATGTGATTAAATTAATGACCTCACTGATTTGGTACAACCAGGTATGAAGTTTCCACTATTAAAGACATTATAAGAGGCCAGTAGTGAATGACACAGCACACTTCCCTCCACTCACAGAGTGAATTAACAGTATAGCCTCTCAACATACACTATATCCACACACACGGACACACACACCAGAAGAATGTGCTATTGCTCTCGTCCCACTCCGAGCACCGGGCAGAGTAAGTCCAGCTCCTTCTGGGCCTCTCCATCCTGACGAAAAGAGGATTATTTAAAATAAAATACTTGTCAACAGTGTGTTATTGTTGTCGATGCATTTTAGAGAGACACAAAACTTCTGACGGAACAACCTGACGACACGGCTGTAAAGCAAACGTAAAGAAATGAGGTGTACCTCTTTGGACGCTGCACTCATGGAACAGGCAGCTTCACACATCTTCCTGGCCTTGTGACTCTGGCCGAGGTCTCTGTAGCACTGCCAGAGAAAACCTGACTGTCAGTGCATTCAGTAGTATCACACACACCACCAGACATTTGTCATACTCACTTACCTTAGCTAGAAACACATAGTTGAGTTTGGAATATCCTGGATGGAGCTCCTCTACCTGCACAAAAACAAGAAATCAGCATTTGAAGACATTTAGTATTTCTGCTCTTTATGCGTATACCACTAATCTCTGTAATCGATCTCTGTAATCAGAAGATGTGCAACTTTCTTGACACCAACAGCCACTAAACAAGCAGTTCAGGCCTTGATATTGTCAAACCTTGATTATTGCCCTGCAGTTTGGTCTAATGCCACTGTAGAAATGATAAGGAAACTACAGATACAGAATAGAGCAGCATGCATAGTTCTTCATTGTAACTATAGAATGAATGTTGCTGCAATGCATAAGAGTCTTAACTGGTTATTTGTAAAGGACAGACTGATCTATTCATTATTAGCATTTATTAGAAACGTTACTGTCACTAAGACCCCGTTTGCTTTGTATCAGAACTTATCCTTCAGTACAGATAAACATAATTATAATACTAGACATGCCACTGCAGGTCATTTTACACCACCAAAGGTAAAGACAAATGCTATCAAACGAACAGTCATATTCAGAGCCATGTATGTCTGCAATTCACTCCCCAGTTATATCACATCACAACTGAAAAAACATTTTTTGAATAGTGATGACGAAACATGTAGGAATTAGTTACAATAAATTGGTTATAAATAATATATGTGTATAGGTATGTATGTTGAGGTAATTCAACTGATACAGTCGAATCATTATTATTATACTTGTATATGTATGTATTGATGAGGTAATTGAATGGATATAGTTGTATCATTATTATTATATGCCTATCATTATTATATAATTGTAGAGATGATTAGGGCAGAGATGATGGTGACATTTATTATTATAGTATTATTCTAATTAATTACTCTCTTAATAGATAAGTATGATAGGAGTGCTGCTATACTATATTGTTTATTACTATTATAACAATCTCTAGATATAGAGAAGTATGATATGTGTGCTGCTCTATTATTATTATTATTATTATTATTATTGCTACTATTAATATAATGAGTGTTGTTCATAGTGTATAGAGTATGACTATTTTATAATAAGAAACTAGTGATAATATGGTTCATAACACAACATACATTGTAATTCCTAAATACTTTATACAGATGAGAGACTGTAAAATACGTTTTATAAATGTGATTTGATAAACTATGGAAATGTTTTCTGAAAGGACAGGTATATAATTTACATTGTTACAATAACTATATTGTTCGTACAGTGTGCTTTTGTTTTTATCATGCTTTGTTGTATGTACTGTATGTATTCTTATATGGTATGCATTGTATACAGAAAGAATAGCGGCAGCATTTGCTGAAGCTAATGGGGATCCTAATAAACTAAACTAATTACTCTACTACTGTATACTTGTTAGCTAACACATTTATAAATAATATAAAATTAAAAAATCACATTTCAATACTCATTGTATCATTTGATTGCTATGATTCTTTTTTTTTCTATTCTATTTTCTGTCCCAATCACAGTACCTTCAGAAAATTCTTTAATGCGTCTTCAATCGTAGCGCTTGGAGGCTCTCCAAATAACGTTGCAGCGACTTTCCTCTCAATCCATGACAACTGGGCCACCTGCAAAATATTATATTAATATAACACCTCAAGATTAAGGACAACTCTGCACATTAAGAGCAACACCTCAAGCAAGGGAGCAGCGTCTCACTGCCTCTGTCTGCTCGTTTCACACACCAGCTGAGGTTAAACCAGCAGAGGTAAGCAAAAAAAGGACAGTTCAATTAAAGAGGTCAGAAACAGCTGCTGGGAACAGACATGGCCATCGACATTTCTTAAACAAGCCTTTTCTTAATGCACTTCCTACAAATTTCCAAAAAGGTTCAACATCTCCTCTGGGTTCCAAAATAAAATCAACATATCTTTTCTGTGTTTTAAACTCGATTATATCTCTGAGCAACCAACAGTAAAATGAAGTGCAAGGAAACAAAGTTAATGAATTTATGGCTGTCTGTTAGCTGAACGTATATCCACTGAATTTCCAAGATAATTTGGTTACATAAGCATTTTTTAACTACACAGTTGAACAGCTGTAAATCTTCTACATTTCCCTGACCACAGATCGCCTGTACACTGATACTGTTCCACTGATGACCAGGAGGAGTCACACATGAAAAGTTCCTGCATGGCATCATTCATCAGAGCATCGTCTACTTGCAGGTCGAATGTTGCTTTGGTGTCATCACGGGATCGTTCAAACAGATCAGCTGGCTGAATACAAACAGGAGATCATTGTTGAACCTGAACACACCACAGACAGCCCATAGAATTTGATCCCTGAGTATTAGGTTTCACTGATCCATTACATTTCCACAGTCCCTCAACTCCTTCTCTGGACTGTTAAGTGAAGCTGAGTAACACTGTAACACCTTCCTTCCATTCAGGCAGTTATTTTGACAACTGGTATCAAGGTATACAGTTGCAAGAAAAAGTATGTGAACCCTTTGGAATTACCTGGATTTCTGCATAAATTGGTCATAAAATGTGATCTGATCTTCATCTAAGTCACAACAATAGACAAACACAGTCTGCTCAAACTAATACCACACAAACAATTATGTTTTCATGTTTTTATTGAACACAACATGTAAACATTCACAGTGCAGGGTGGAAAAAGTATGTGAACCCTTGGATTTAATAACTGGTTGACCCTCCTTTGGCAGCAATAACCTCAACCAAACGTTTCCTGTAGTTGCAGATCAGACCTGCACAACGGTCAGGAGGAATTTTGGACCGTTCCTCTTTACAAAACTGTTTCAGTTCAGCAATATTCTTGGGATGTCTGGTGTGAATCGCTCTCTTGAGGTCATGCCACAGCATCTCAATCGGGTTGAGGTCAGGACTCTGACTGGGCCACTCCAGAAGGCGTATTTTCTTCTGTTAAAGCCATTCTGTTGTTGATTTACTTCTGTGCTTTGGGTCGTTGTCCTGTTGCATCACCCATCTTCTGTTGAGCTTCAGTTGGTGGACAGATGGCCTTAAGTTCTCCTGCAAAATGTCTTGATAAACTTGGGAATTCATTTTTCCGTCAATGATAGCAATCTGTCCAGGCCCTGAGGCAGCAAAGCAGCCCCAAACCATGATGCCCCCTCCACCATACTTCTCAGTTGGGATGAGGTTTTGATGTTGGTGTGCTGTGCCTTTTTTTCTACACATAGTGTTGTGTGTTCCTTCCAAACAACTCAACTTTGGTTTCATCTGTCCACAGAATATTTTGCCAGTATTGCTGTGGAACATCCAGGTGCTCTTTTGCAAACTTCAAATGTGCAGCAATGTTTTTTTTGGACAGCAGTGGCTTCCTCCATGGTGTCCTCCCATGAACTCCATTCTTGTTTAATGTTTTACGTATCGTAGATTCGTCAACAGAGATGTTAGCATGTGCCAGAGATTTCTGTAAGTCTTTAGCTGACACTCTAGGATTCTTCTTCACCTCATTGAGCATTCTGCGCTGTGCTCTTGCAGTCATCTTTACAGGATGGCCACTCCTAGGGAGAGTAGCAACAGTGCTGAACTTTCTCCATTTATAGACAACTTGTCTTACCGTGGACTGATGAACATCAAGGCTTTTAGAGATACTTTTGTAACCCTTTCCAGCTTTATGCAAGTCAAAAATTCTTAATTGTAGGTCTTCTGAGAGGTCTTTTGTGCGAGGCATGGTTCACATCAGGCAATGCTTCTTGAGAATAGCAAAATCAAAACTGGT
>CM075193.1:24995616-25070616 GCA_037577475.1 Chaunax sp. Z400
GATTTTTAGTACTTCAGAAACTGGAGTATGAAACCAGCAGTATGTGAATACTATAATATGTGAATACTATA
Source organism: Chaunax sp. Z400 (assembly GCA_037577475.1). Lineage (NCBI taxonomy): Eukaryota > Metazoa > Chordata > Actinopteri > Lophiiformes > Chaunacidae > Chaunax > Chaunax sp. Z400. Next base: position 24,995,688 of record CM075193.1, read on the forward strand.
TGTGGAAATATGATAGTAAGCACTGTGGCTCAGGAAGCAGAGCGGCCGTCACCTTATCTTAAGACAGGTTGTTTGATCCCATCATGCCTCTCATGGCTGTTGCATTGGTGTGAGAATGGATGAATCCTGGTTTGTGTTGTAAAGCACTTTTGATTGGTTGGCCAGACTACAAATGGACTATGTAAGTCTGGTTATTGACAATTATTGTGGTAGTGACAACAAAATAACAGATGTGATGTTGGTGTTTCTTCTTCTTTAGTCAAGGCAGACTAGAAATATAATGGAGTATTTCTGCCCTCTACTGTTTGTTATTAATGATCTCTTTGACAGTTATATGTGTTTATATGTGTTCTACAGAGAGTGTAAAGCACTGAACAACCGTTGGGTACAGGTACTGAATTCCAGATACAGTACCATACTGGTACCAGTTAAAAGTGAACTCATAATTTTCAAAAATACCATTAGTAATTAAAAGATTAATAGATAAGACTTGATGTTCAAGAAAATCATTAGCTGCTTCAACAACAGCAGCTTGCACATGAAGAACTGAGTAAAAACAAAATAAAAAGTATGTCTTGAGTACAATCTGATTTAAAGCAACTAATGGCTGGTGTTAACATTCCGTATCACCTTTTGCGACTATTGAGAAACAAACCTCAGGGAAAAAACTGAGCAGTGGTAATGCTTCATTCATTACCACTGTGGAAACCGTGGGTGGGTTGGCAAAGGGAGGCAGGAGGCCACACAGACAAGTCAGCCTCCATAAATGTACTGTTTGTCTTTGTGAGGAGTGCTGGATGAGATACTGTATATGTGTGTCGGTAGAGTCACGTACAGCATAGCACCAGCGGCCCAGCAGGTAGTAGGACATGGGGTCTTGTGGCTTCAGCTCAATGGCTTTATCCAAATGATCCTGGGAGGGGAGGCAGACAGACAGAAAATATTCACTGTTGATTCATAGCATGGCTGCTATTTCCACTGCTTTCTGTTCTGACCTGATCTGTCCTGCTTCACCAACCCACAAGTATTTCTCAAACACCTCTCACACACGCAATCTCACAGAGCGACCACACGCTCCCGGCTGTCACACACCCTCCCTCATTCTTTTCCATTCTACCTCTGTGATGCGGAGGTTTTTTTTTTATGTCTTCCCTCTCCAGCGCTCTATCTCAGTCTCTTTCACCTGCCAAGAGTTCTGAAGTTGCTGACAGAAGATAACATGCTACGTGCCGCTGTTCCAGTTGTGGGTGTTTGCCTTGTGCAACTGAATGGCTGAATGAGTGGCCTACTGGCTTAAGTAGCATTTTTTTCCCCTCTACTTCCATGGATGAAACACATATATTATATTATATACAGAGCAACAGTAGAAACGCATGATTTTAAAAACCCTGTAATTTCCATTCACTAGCTCTAATCTACTGAAACAAACAAACATGTGATTCACTAAATAGACTTTTTTAAGTACCCACAACCAAAACATGTTAAATCATGAATAACCATCATTTAGTCATAACATAGAAATAACAGTCATTGGTGCATTTCAGAGTAAACCATGATGTTGGTGAGATTTTTCTCTGCATGATTGAAAAGACTTGGTCAAGGTGATAAAATTGGGATGCTGATGATGCTGATGGCTGGAAATCAGCAGACAACTGGCAGACAACTGGTTAGCTGGTTCCTGTTCTGAGAGGTTGTTATGGTCTGTTTTTAAGTCCATCAACCACTTGGCATTGATGTTGTGTGATGCCTCTTTCTCCCATATGGACTTCCAGTATTGCTCTGTCTCAGCTCTGGGTGGGTCTGGTCTTGTGCTGTTGTTCCCTTGCAGCTGGGAGTACACCCTGGATGGATCTTTGGCCAACAGGCCATTTCCTTTCTTGGCCTCTGCTTCTCTGGTGTCTTCTCAGCCTAGCACCCTGAGCTGTGAGTCTTTGTTTGGCAGTCTCTAGAGCCTCACCTCTGGACACCTTGTTGTACCTCTTCTTCATCCAGGACCTGCCTCTCATGTTACCTTTCTGCACTTCTGTTAGGTGACTAACTTCTCTCCGGGCTTTTTAAAAAAAAATTTTTAAATCTTGGCTTCTACCTTCCTTCTCCATGGGGGCCACGCTCCACATCTGGCATTCTTGGTCAAATACCCAAATTTCTCCTGGATTACTTTTAGATTACTGATAAACAGTGGCATATAAAAGCTCATTGGTCTCCATGATGGTGGCAGTAGGGATAGTGAGTAGAGCCGTGTTCATTTCTCTCCGATGGGATCGTATCTGGGGTTTGACTGTATTTAGTTCGGCCATTATTTCCCTCCCCAGCTGAGTGGATGCAGCTGTCATGACTGGTGGTGGGGTATCTTAAAACTCACCCTGTTCACTCTCCACTGTTGGTGTCATCTCACCATACTGCTCATTAGTGTTCCCACTGTCTTGCCTCTCAGTTTCCAGCTGTGATAGGAGGTTCCTCTACTGATGATAGAGCACTGTTACTCCAGGTGTTCCTTGGTCAATGTGGGCGCTGGTACTGATCCATACTTCACACACACATTGCATGTAACCTCTCTCCTTGGGCCCTGTTCTCACTCCTTGTCCATTTATGTTCTCATCAGTATGTCCTGGTTCCCCAACATCATAACTAAGACATTATGTTGTTGTTGTACATGTTTTTTTTAACCTCTTGTCTGTCTGTTTCTTAGATCTTTTGCAGGTCTTAAAGGATTTGAATTAAATTTTGTAGAGAGCTTGTCCTTGGAATTTCACTTTCTTTAACATTGTGAGATAAGGCATGTTTCAGACATATGCATCACAAGAGCCATCAGGAGATGCATATCCCCCCCTGATACCTACACAATCTAACTGAGTGTATTTGCATGAAAACAAGCTCTTTCAGTTTATTGGTCACTTAAAATAAATATCAAAATCGTGCTACTGAATACTAACACATAAAATAGCCCAAGTTTTTGGTATTTTCTCTCACGTCCACCTTGTGATTCATTATGACCCTCAGATTTAAATCTTTCAATATGAACATCTGTAACCATTTTATTTGATCATTCTGATTTTGATGTCCAAAAATCACAAGATCAATTTTATTCTAATTCAAGAACAATACATTTGTCAAACCACATCTTTTCACAGACTATTTTATCTGTTGTTGTCTTTAAATCACACAGACAAAAATTTGTCTGCGAAGAAAATAAACAACTTTACCTTAAAGATGTATCCATTCTTTATCTTGTTCTGAATGGTGTCGTATTCTGCCATAATTCCACACATGATGGCATACCTGTGGAGAAACAATATGCTGTTGATTAGTTGTGTAGAGGTCAGACCTTCAGATCTCCAGAAAAGATTCATTGAAATTCACTGCTGCAAGAAAGCAATGACCACCATCACTGGCAGCATTTTGTCTACTTTGTACTTAATCTATGATGAACTTTAAGAATTACATTGATAGCAACAATACAGGAGTCAAGTACTGCAGTTTGGCACATGGGGGAGGGTTAGAGAGAAGCTGGGCATTACCTTCAGTCACACCACCTTTTTTCTGGGTCACCTGTTAGAAACCTAACAGGCACTGAAAAAACATCACCACTCAAACATCTTTAGCAACACTCATTAGACAACATCTGCAAAGATAAGCTGCCTCACTTTATTCCCTCACTCACTAATAGATGGACTGACTTGGACCAATTGGTGGGTGAAGGGGTAACAAAGCGTGGTTTCAGCTTTGGGATCTGTAAGTCAGCATGACTCTGTGGGTTTGGAGAGGAGAGAGCTGATTAGTCTTTTCATCACAAGGCTGCTATAATCCTGCTGGTACTCTGTCAAACACCACAGAGCCACATAAACACAGTCATATATGACTGATCGTGGCTACAAAGGTCATCTAACCGTGGTGTCTGACATGGCAGAGCTGATGGTAGATGGAATGTGCAACTGTGTGTGTGTGTGTGTGTGTGTGTGTGTGTGTGTGTGTGTGTGTGTGTCACTTGTCACAAGCCATGCTGACAAAGAGGTGACTACGGTTGGGTACTGAACTCTACTTTTAAAGGTACTGACCAAATTACATTGGTACTGAACTATAAGGTTCTGCACTATTAATGTGAAATAAATTAGTGCCATATTTGAAAGCCACAGAGAACAGCTAGGTTAGAGAGTAGCTTCAGGTAGAGAGAGGAATGAGAAATTGAGACTGTAAGGATGGATACACTTTTAACCTGAGGACACCTGGTAAAACACTGAAAATATCTCAAATCTGTGTACCGTGTTTGATATACGGAAAAGCCAAGTCTTCTCCAGTAGCTGCAGCTAACAGCATGTCTCCCATCAGCACTGCACTCGTTCATGGAGGGTCAAATTCTCCATAAGCAAATCTTTAAGTAAGGCATCAACAACTCATCAACATCATCATGTAATAAATAAGGTAGTTGGGTAACCTGTTGTTCGAGATAACTGGGCTTTTTTCACTGTCTTGGATGATGTAAGCTGAGCATTTTACTAGCGTTAGCCTCAACATAAAGCCGACCACTGACTCTGTCTGAAATTCCTTACCAACATGCTGTTTAATAGCTAAAACAGTCTGTGAGATGTGACGAGTATGAAACCAATAGTATGTGAACTGCCTGCTATTTATAGGGAAATATAACAGTATGCAATCACTGCAACATTGTTCTATAATTTGACTGTGAATGTCGGCATTGAACTGTCATTGTTTTGTTTTTTGTTATATGCCATACATCTCAATAAAAATATGTTTAAAAAAACAAAACAACACAGAGAGAGTTAAGTACTGAAAAAAGACTTCATTCAACAATGTTCCAAGCACTAACTGAAAAAAAAAAGAAAAACAAATTTTGGTGAAAAATAATGCAAACATCCCTTTTTGTGTTAACCATCATTACTACATATGTGTGGTGAGGGGTAATGATGGTTAATGATGGACAGTGTATGAAATTTAAAGTGATAAAACAATTATTAACTACATCAGGCCTGAGTATTCTGCACACAAAGGCAGATGAACTGTATGTGAAACTGTACCTAAAAAAGAACCGTGTTTGTTTGCTTAGGTTAATGCAGGGTGCAGCCACACTGCTACTGGTTGGCACTTGATGAGTTGATAGCTCCAGAAAATCACAGGGGCAGAGATGCTATCTGTCTGCAGTTGTGCTGCCTAGCTTCCAATGAAAACAAGCTGCCGGATGTAAAAGCTATTAGCAAATCCCTCACCGGAGACAAAGTATGGGCTGTGAGGGAGCCAGGACATAATTGATTTGTCCTTGACCAACACAAATTTTGACATTAAGCAGTAACAGTCTATTGAGGTTTCTTGATCTGGAAATGTGAAAAATTCTCATTTGAAGCGCACCACCTCAAGTCTAAAATACGTCAACAACTACTGGATGGATTGCGATGGCATTCTGACTCGACATTCATAGGACAGGGACTACTCAATTTGGAAATCCCCTGACAATTCCATAGCAACACCATTAGGTGTATATTTGTGATCTGGAGTAAAATGTCTAACTAATTTTGGGTGGATTATCATGAAATTTGGTATAGAAGTTCGTTTTCTGCTCAAGATAAATGTAACTTTCATTCGACCCACACCATTAGGTCAAACTTTCAGTTTGACTTTGGCCAAATGTCTGCAAAACCATTGAGAATCAGCATCAGCTGTACCATGTTTGCTAACTGAAATAGGCTAGCATGCTAATATGCTAAACTAAGATAGTGATCATGGTAAGCATTACCTGCCAAATATAAGTATGTCAGCATTATCAGAGTGAACATGTTAGCATTCAGTCAGAGCACCTTTACAACAAAGTACAGCAGTGTAAACCTACAGAGAAGTCAGCCGTTGGTGTTTGGACTAAAATTTAAAGCCTCATGTTTGGCATTATGGCCATTGTCTTCTTGGTTTGTTTTATTATCCAGAAGTAACCATGTCTGAACAAGAGAGTGGAGCTAGGGATATTAAATATTGCTACACCACTTTCCTGATAAGATCTGATTGAGAACCAGAGGACATGCATTACTCTAGATGGGATCATTTTAAATTGTACTGTATTGAACTGTATTTATGAAGACTTGAAATGAGCAGCTGAGATCATAAACTCATTAGGAAACTGTTTCCTGAGTTAATAAATCAAGTAGGCTCATTTTATGAGACGCGCACCTTTAGCATGTGTGATAGTTCATTGAATTCTGTCCAGCAGTTTTTGAGGAGATGTGGATCCATACGGACAGACAGATGGTCGGACAGACAGAGGTACCCTATATGCACCCTTCATGGGGGCATAATACAAATCAGTACTTTATTACAGTCTTCTGTAGTTTGCTATTCAAACTGTATCCTGTTTGAAAACAGGAAGCAGTTGCTTCCCTTCAGTCCTTGAAGTCACACATAATATTTAGTGAACATGTCAACACTAATGCTCTCCGTTAACTGCCTTCAAAAGGTATGCTATCCATTCAGTAATAGGTTGATGTGATTCAATAAATCTTGTTAGTGGTAAACTAAGGAGAGCGATTAGGTGAGGTCTATGGTAGATTGCTCAACATCCAACCTACCACAACACATACCTTTACTCCCATCTGATTGGCCAACTCGAACAATATTCAGTTTGCAGCAACTGGCAGAGTTTACTGAGAAGTGTGCCGACCGAAAAGTGTCCAGAGCTGCTCGTGATTGGACCAGTATTTAATAGTGTTGGCTCACCTCTGCACCTGGACTCCCCCTGTGGAGTTAAGTCTGGGTCAAGTTTGTATTCATGATTATGTAAAAGTTCATCTATTCTTCTCTCTTCTACTTGTATCAGATTTTCACTGCAATGGAGGAGATGGAGTGTGTGTTGTTTTTGGTGTTATGCAACATACGTATTTTCATTGTGTGAGGCGGCAGGTTTTCAATGGAGAAACAGGTAAGGGGAGGGAGTGTGTAAGTAGCTGGGACGTGAAGATGTAGAGAGGTGTGTCTGGCCTCAGGGGCCAACGTGCTGTTGTTTATTGTTTCCTTTCTTCTCTGATTTGAAATACTATCTCTCTTCAACTGTCTAACCCAAGAAATGTAAAATATCAAGAGGAGGAGGAAAGGTGGGTGGTGGCAAAACATGACAGACGGAAGATAACTGAAGGGCAGAACATTTAATTGTGCAAGATTACTTCATGTTTTTATCAACCCCCACTTTACAGTGGCAAAGACAAAACAGCCTAAGTGCAGCTGCTTGGCGGAAACAACAGATTGATTTCAGCCTTCAATACCAAACATAGAGAGCTCATTCAAGACAGAGGGCCAGGCAGGACACCAGGACACCAGGCTGAAACCTATAAAGAAAAAGGAGGAGGGACTCATAGAATTCAAGGACAATCTGTGTAGGACTGTGTGGGAATGTGTGCAGATTGCTGATATACATAGCCTATGACTGAGTGAACTGATAGTGTTTTCTCTGCATGGGACATGGGATGTGTGTCAACATTTCACACAGTTTCAAGTTGACACACACACACCAGTTATCCACGGCTACTGGGAGCCGAGCACAATGCTGCCACCATGATGACAAGGATGGTCGTGGCAGACAGAGGGACATGTTTTGGAATTAATATTGTCGTTGTAGAGGTCAAAGTGACCCCATCCTCCTCTCTTGGCTCACTGGCACTACCACATGCTTCCTGCTTAATCCACAGGCCTTTGTGTCATCAGAGAGGCCCTATAGTCAGGGATTTACTGTACATGGGCTGAGTTCACACAGTGGGATCATTGAAAACGCACCTAGCAATGCCAGCAATACAAGAATGCAATCTCATCTCAGCCTGCTGATACTAAACAAACAGGCTTCACAGCCGCTGTCACGAAAGCAACCCATATAATCAATGAATTTTACTTTATTTGAAGGTTTAATGGCAGAAACGATGGCTACACATAACTGGAGTGCTTTTGAGCAACTACAGAGCACTGGGAGAGCACACACCTCCACCAACACCATCGTCACTAAAACCTGAACGATTGTAAAACAGTTTCCAGGCTATATCAAAACAGACAGCTCCGTCTTCCTCATGGGAAAAGCTAAGAGACATTTCCTGTGAGCAGTGGTGTTGAGCAGGGATGTGTCTCAGCTCCTGCTCTCTCTGGCAGGTTTTTCTTCATGTTCCTCCTACACTAAAGGTGTCTATCTGCATAATAGACCTGATGCAAAGCTGTTTAATCTATTTAAATAAGATCAGGAAAGTCCTCAGCCAGGAACTGCTTTTTGCTGACAAAGCTGCATCACTGCCCACTCTGCATCTTATGGACCTCTTTTCCAATGCTCGCGAGGAATTTGGACTAATCACCCTCTGGAAAACTGAAGTGATGGGACCAGCCTACCCTGCTGTAGCTGGTCATGCTCTTCAAGAATTCTGCCACTGTGGCTCAACTATCACAAATACTTCATCCCTCATCATAGAGATTGCAAACAGCATAGCCAAGGCTGCATCAGTCCAGACTGAACAAAAGTGGAATAACAACCTTCTGACAGAGGTTACCAAGCTCAACGCTTACCAAGTGTGTGTGCTGAGCACACTCTTCTACAGCAGTGAGACCTGGACCACATACACTCACCAGGAAAAGCTGCATGGTAGTACCATGCCACTCATAACAGAGCTATTAGAGCATGCTAACAGCTGCAGCATCTTCACAATCCGCACTCAGAGACGTCTCAAGTGGGTCGCTCATCTGCAACATATGAACAATGCCACATGCTAAAAGACCTTCTGTATGGTGAACTGGCTGAAGGCACAAGACCACTAGGCCATCCCCAACTGCAATTCAAGGGTTTAATCAAGAGAGACTTGAAAGCAGCACACACTCTGAACACCTGAGAAGAGAGGACTAAACAGAGTAGTGAATGGCACTTAATGATGGCACACTAACAGCTGAGTCAGCAATAGAAAAGCATCTGGCAGAGAAGAGTCAGGCACAAAGCAAGAGCTTCTCCAACAAAAGATATGTGACTGTAGGAAAGACATTTCTTCCAGGATAGAACTGCAAAGCCATCCCAAGAAGAGTGTGACAAGGAAATGACATCCCAGTGCTGCTCCATCATCCTTGGAGATGAATGGATGTCACACATATGAATTCCAGTAGATCACTACGATGACGGTGCAGGGTTATTTCACAATCACACAATATACATTCTATAGTAAGAGGAAGTTTCCGTCAGCACTTGGGCCTCTGACAGAAGAACTTGTTGTGCTTGTAAACGTGCACAATATGCACATACCATTTTGTATCACCTTGAGGGGATCATCAATACTTCCATCATTGCACCCAGGGTACAGCCCACAAAATGATGTCGTCGCCATGATGACGTTGCTTTACATGGATCTGCCTCATTGCAAATTTGGCTGTCCCAACTAAATCCTTGACCCAGAGAACCTATTCTTACCATCTGGAATCATTTGTTCATGAGTTATCAACAAAAATATGATTTTCTACTATGGTGGATCTAGATCTATTTTACTTATATCTTATCACCTTTTACATACAAATGAAATCCACTGGAATGACTTTGCATATTCTCAGCTACATATTGGTGGCAGTGCCATGTCTCTTACCCTCTCCATTACTTTACTGTGGTGGAACATCATCAGTTGTCCATGTCTGGGTATTTTTATTTTGTTTGGCTTATTATTTTTAATGATATTGTCAAAATGTTAATAAAGGCCCAATCTCACAATGTGGAAGAAAGTGAAAAAGTGATCCAGAATTAGCGTCCGTGCCTGGATCTGCTTCAATATTTAACCAACTCTTCATTGGCCAAAGGGTCACCCCTAAAAAAAATAATTCATCAAGATCCGTTTACAACTTCACGAGATATCTTGTGGACAAAAATGGAAAAAAACTAGAAAGCACTCAGAGAGCGCAGACCTCTGCCAAGGCTGCTCAGTTTCCCCATGTTGGCATTTCACTCCAAAGCAAAAGTCCCATGATGCAACCCTCTGAATTAAGTCATTAGAAAGATTGACAGGAAAAATTAAAACAAAATCTTTGCAATTTACTAAAAACTTTATTTATTGTGGCTGTTAGTTGTTCATATTGTCATCTCACGTAAATAAACTGCAATGCAACAAGAGGTAATTAACACTTGTAACACTTTAAGAGTTGTTACAAAGCCACACACAGGCAGGAGAAAGGGAAGTATATTAAAGCAGGGTAATGTTTTGTTGAAATTCATCAGCTGTTATATGGACATGAATCAATTAGATACATTTGTCAGGATGGAGACATTTTACATTACAAGTGTACATGTGGCAGTTTAATCCAATTATTAATATAATAATAAAAAATAAATACATTCCTGGATCCAGACGGTGATCCGGATCACCACCAAAATCTAATCCATTCTTCCCTGGGCCACTTCCAACATTCCTGAAAATGTCACCAAATCCATTGATGAGTTGTTGTTTTTTTATCCTGTTCACAAACAAACTAACAAATCAACAAACCAACCAACGCCGGCAAAAACATATGCTCCTCCCTTGGCGGAGGTAAAAATCAAACAAACATGATTGATCACGTAACCTCTTCCAACAATTGTTGTCAGAGGTACTGAAACCTGAGGGCAGAGATTTGGAGGCGTCTCACTCTGACTGCACACAGACTTAAAAAAATTAAGGGGGTGACAACATTGGGAGATGTTGACAGCATCCATCTCCACAGGGCGCTTTGAGTCACTGTAAGTGCCTCAATACACATTCAGCTTCAAAAAAGCCCTATTCCCCTCTTCTGGCAACAGTACAGAGACTGTGCATGACAGAGTATGAAAGTATACATCTTTTATGAAATGTTGACTGTTACACAAAATCACATCCATTCATCACTCCAGGGCTTCAAGCAGTCTACGTACCGGCTCACATACGATGCTGCATGCTTCTGACTGCATGAGATTCACAAATGTCTTAGTTAGTGTTATCCCTGGTTTAATGATGACAGTCAGACTTTCACTATGGGCATCACACAAACCAACAGTGTGCTTAATGGACTTTCAACTTGTAGTTAAATATAAATATAAATATAAACGGTTTGTGGAATACTGAATTTTTAAGTCAAGACCAGTATCAATATTGGTCTTTATATTGGTCTATATTATCATCATTAAGATGATATATTATGATAGTTCAATGTTGATATTATTTTTACATCAAAGCATAACCAACATATTTAAGTATCCCTTAAATCTCCTTACTTATTTACTAGCTAACAAATGTGCAGGTAGATATAGACAACAAAGATGCAGAATTCATTTGAATCCATTCCAACTATCTAGTGGAGTTAAATTGGGGTAGATGACAAAGGGAAGGTTTAAAAGCCACCCATTCACTTTGGCTATATAAAGAATTCTCTATAAGTAGTTTCAGTGGCAGAGCAGGAACTCACTGGCTGCACATTTCTACATTTGCCACACAAGTCAATTTGTATATTTTTAAAAAATGTGTTGTTTTCCCCTGTGGCAGTGGGCTTTTGGTTTGAGCTCAGTGAAAAGGAGAGAGAGAGAGAGAGAGAGAGAGAGAGAGAGAGAGAGAGAGAGAGAGAGAGAATGGGGGCAGTTCAGGAAATGCGCTCAGGGAGAGAAAGCTAGTTATCCCTGGTGTTTTATGTTGAACTGATTGCTCTCTCTCCCTCATATTGCAGCGTGATGAACCTGCATACAGTCTGAGACTGAAAGACGGAATGACTGGAGGAAAACACTGAAAGATGGTGTTTTCCGACCTATGTTGAAGTCAAATAAAGGCTGTTACCTGAAGCCATCGGTGTGATCACTGTAGAACCCACAGACTGTCTGAGTGAATATGCATTAGGTTTAACAGCTACAATTCCTGAATTGTAATTGTATAATCTGCTTTAAAACGTGCAGGGATTTATAGATCATAAACAGTAATGTGATAGTTTGTCATCGGAGGCATGTAAAACTGGTTTGACACAACAGAGTTTGTGGGTCATGGAACTTTAAAGACTTAAGGTACATTGAGACAAAGGTTTTGGTAACCATCCAATTATACTTGCCAGCTTTGTTGCACTTTGCCATGAAGACTGAGAATGACTCAGCTGTGTAGGCCTCGTTAAGGTACAACATCAGTGCCTATATATATATATATCAGTATTACTACTGCAACGTTTTTATTTGCACATTTATTTAGAAAAAAACATAAAGAAATTATTAGATTAGAGAATTCATTTGAGTTCACATTCAAAAAACAAAAAGATGCAGAATTCATTTGAATCCATTCCAACTATCTAGTGGAGTTAAATTGGGGTAGATGGCAAAGGGAAGGTTTAAAAAGCCACCCATTCACTTTGGCTATATAAAGAATTCTCTATAAATAGTTTCAGTGGCAGAGCAGGAACTCACTGGCTGCACATCTCTACAATTGCCAAATAGTGCCGAGCTGGGCGGCATTCAGAAAACAGGTGACAAGTTTTCTCCCGGCATCAGTACACTAAGTAAACAGTTAAACTTCCTTGCAACACTGCCTGGCACCATCCCCAGTCCCTGCCTCCCATGTCCACTCAATTTAGACAGCATTACTGCTCCGTTTAATAATCTTACAAATTCCATAAGTGGATATTGGATTAAGCTTAAAGCTTTTTCAAAGCTGTTACCCTTAATTAACTAAACAAACAAAGCCTTCTATTTCACTTGACGTCTCTGGTGCTGTGGTATGTGCATGAGCTAATGCTAATTATTCTGTAACGAACAGAGCAAACAGAGCAGCTGGCTCATGGAGGCAGTTTGGGCCTGTTTTTCATGAGAAGACTTCATACATGTGTATCCGGCAGGTAACACGTGATCTCAATTACACAGGACACTAATTCAGGCAATGGAATAAATGATAATAAATAGGCCCACTGGGGTAACTATTAGCGTTGCATAAAAAACTGATGGAGCATATGCTCAATACTGAACATTGAGCATATGGTGGTGCTGTATCACTTTATTGTAGAGGCATTCCAAGCAGTTGCAAGCTGAACTCAGAGCTGCATTTGGTGAAATCTTCATCGCTTTATTCCAGCCATGGATTCCATGTGTGATCAGCAGTCAAGTTTTGACATGAGCAGTGTTTCAGATGAGGAATGCACCACTTGGGCCTGCACAAATGCAAATGCGGTTCATGCCATCAGGCCCACTGTGAACAACTAATTAAAAGCAGGGGATTTCTGCCTGAGTCACACAGATACCAGGTAGATATTCAGGGGCAGAGGAGCTTCTCCTGTTTTCTTTTGTCTGAGAATGACCTGCGGCAGCAAAATTCCCCTCAACTTCTGGATTCACTGGGACAACTCAGTGAGAAAACTGTTAAACAATTTGAACAGTCCACTTTCATCAAAGGGACCAAAATGCAACAGAATGTATTGTAAGTGAGACAACTCAGACGATGGCCCAGAGTCACAAGAATACAGCAGATGAAATGTTATGAGCTGGACACAAGTTCAAAATGTCTTGATGTCACATGTGTCACCAGCACAAATAAATTCAACTGTAAATCACGTCTGTATTAAGGAGAGGCTGGGAGGCCAGCACACTTACTGGGGTCTTACTGCAAATGTACAACTGTGTTGTGCAGCAATCACTGACATACAGAAACAGTCAGCTGCCACAGCAACATTGAATCTTTCCAGTGTTTCTGTCAGTCTATGTGAGACACTTTAACCTAGGACATGTTTACATTCCTCAGAATGGATGTGATGCTATCTGGGGGCTGATCTGCAGGGGGGGGATGTTTGGAAAGTAAGCCACAATTAACTCTTTCATTTGATAAATAAAATACACTTTTCTCCACATATTCCAGTCTAATTTGGTTTTGTCCAAAGAGTAAACTGTCATCATTCACATTTAGTTTACTGTCTTTCACCCTGGTGGGATGTCTGAGATGTTCATCTGGATTCATCCAAACACTTCAAAAAGCTGCTCCAGGCTAACACATCACTCAAAAGCACATTAACCCAAACACCTCCCATCTGAGGAAAGTCCCTGTGTTTATGCCTTCATTTTGTCTTGTTGCATATACTGAAAAATTGCCATTGAACTCAGCCATGTGATTTACAAAATGGGACTCAATGACAGTCACATGCCATCAAACTGTATCTTCTGGTAGATTTGATTGACTGTCTTTGATATTTGACTCTCTTAAGACCGGACAGTAGCTTTTAACAGTGTGTGAAGGTGGGAGACAACTCAAACCTACCACTGATGACTCTCAGCACATGTAGGGTTCAGGCTCACTGCCTCCTCTCCAACTTTCTTCCCTACAAAGAAAGAAAAGATTAACAAAAGATAATGAACCTCTACTGAAACACAAACTCAACACATGCAATTCATCCCGCATGCTCTTGTTCACATGACAAAAGACAGCGTGGATTAGTGGAGTCAAGGAGTGTGTTGACTGAGACAATGCAATCGGATGTAGATAAATCAAATAACATCAACTGGCGCTGGATTAAAGCAGTAAAAACAGGAGTGATATGAAATGCAATCCAAGAGGGCTCAGTTTCAAATCCTCTACCACTCAGTGTAAAGTGTCTCATTCCATTTGCTCTAATAATATCTAAATGAATTTTAAATATGATGTCCTGTTGCTTTAAATATCCATGTATCTCTGAATGCCAACTGTTTCGACACAGGTGTCTTTGCAGGAGGCACCTGGCCAGTTCTGATTAAAGGCACACAGATGAGGGAAAGGTTACAGACAAACAGGTCAATCAAGTCTGAACAACAATAGAATCACAAAACAGCCTCATCATGGTATACTGAGTAGAAATTGTGCCCTACTCTTAAAAAGCATGTCAAAGACAACTGCTTTGGCATGATGAAGGTGACATTTAGACTGGAAGCTGTCCTCTATGTTCAGTGCATAACCTGTTGACAGTGTGTGGACTGGACTTTCTGGGACCAATTTAAATGATCTACAGCACATGGTCTAAAGTCCATGGTGCAAGCTCATTTAGGGTGTGTCCTCGAGGAGGTTAGGTTCACTCCATTTAGCTTAAATGGCACATAGTCAGGCGTGCACATAAGTGGTAAGCAGGTGTTCATGTGTGGTCAAAATAAACGATATGCAACATGTATTAGAACAAGAAGCACTTTAATGAACCACCACTGTGTGCATGGTATCTGTGTCTAACAACAAAGAGATGAATTAATTAATTAAGGAGTGAATCAAACAGGACAGAGTAAAGGAGCTCCTGCAACTGCTTGTGGTTTATGGGATGAGAGGTAGATGAAGTTGGTTTCAGTCTGCAGACGGTGCTGTAGTTGGTGTTGGAGGTTACAGCGGGGTGGTTTACAAATTGCGTCGGCGCTCTGGGATTCCATTGTGCATATTCTGTGTACTGCCCGCATCCTTGAAAACTGGTCTAAGTCAGCTGATCACATGGTCCCGATCTGCAAGACATTTACTGGCTCCATTGTAAAGTTACTAAGCTTTTATTTACAGAAAGGGGGGCAAAAAGAACAGAACAGTTAAAGAAGAAATGAGAGAAAAGCATTTCTCTGGTTGCTGTTAAACTGGCCCTGGAGGAGTTGCACCATGAACTAGAAGGAGCAAGAGTCTTTCCTACATCCAGACAGCTAAGTGGCTGAATTCCTGACAAGCCATTTGGTCTTGTTTTTTTTCTGGTGGATTTACCTTCACATTAACCTATCACTGAGGTGCCCATAATATCAAGCCTGATGCCCTGTCATGTCAGTTTTCCACTGACAGAAGAGTTCAGATCCTCTTTGTCTCAAGCTCCTTGTCTCACTCCGTATTCACCACTCCTTCCACGTCTCACAAATCAAGCCTGTTTCCTGCAGTCCTCTATGTTCCATAAACTACCAGCTCTGAGGACCAGAAATATTCAGGGATGAAGCAGTGCTGGTTCCCAGGACCTACAGGATGGACCCACAGCTTTAGCACCACACTAACAGCTGCTGTGTTCACTGTTGACCTGAACTCTAACCAGACACAGGAGGTTTCCTGTCATCAGACACATCCAGATGGTTTTAGAGTCGCTTTGACACTCCAGAAGAACAGATCAGAATACTTTTCAGTTTTTTGGGGGGGTATGATATTGTGTCAGTCATGAATGTTAATGAGAGGAATAATCTCCATATGATGTATCAGCCATCCCCTGTTGCCCATGGAGAAGTGAAGCCAGTCCTGTCACCATGTGGTGATAAATCATCTATTTTAAAAGAAAAATGGATTTAAAATAATTACAAAATACATCAATTTCAAGATGTTTATCCCTCCCTTGCAACCACAAAAAAAAAAGTCTCTCAACCGTTTAAGATATTGTTTGAAGTGCCTCCAACATTTTGCGCCACCCCCTCCCCTGTCATACATAATGATTGTAATAATGATTTGTGATAATAACGGTGTGTGATAAATGTTGTGTTGCTAACATTAAATGTGTTCTGTGCTTGGAGCTACAATTCCAACATAAAATATAGTGTTAGGGTAAAACATCAAAATTAAAAGTCTGAAATCAGATATTTTGGGTTAATGGTGAGAACATTTGGGCAGTGTACAAAAACGTATATAAAATAAATAACCATTCATTGGTAAAAGTTTGAAATAATTGTGATATTAATTTGATGTCACATAATACATTTGCTCCGGCTTGCTTTAGGAAATATGAAGACTTTAAATTTTAGGGTGGAATGCATTTTGTACACATAGGCTGTTAGTTGAGTGGGAGCATACCTTTAACATGGGAATTTACACAATCAACCCTTTTCTGCCAGCATTCCTCTCTTGTTGCAATATCTTTTATATATTCTTCATAGCTTTATAGTTCTATAGCACTCATACAGTTTAGGGAGCATGAAATCAGTCCTCTCTGTATGTGTTCATATAAATAACGTCTGAAGCAGAAGGAGAAAACCAGGGTTAACAGTTGATAACCCCTATCAGGATACTAATCATCACTGACTTGGGTTTTAGGTTCACGTAAAGACAGTCTGGCTATGTTACCCCTCAGAGGAGACACTGACACTGACATTTGGAGATTTGGCCGTACAACAGACGTTTTTTATGACATTATAGCAGCTCATATCCAGACTGGGATGCCTGGCTAATGAGGTCAAACATAAGGTTTAGTACATTACCAGTTTCTGCATGGGTCTTCTTCTCCTCCAAAGTGGAGCTGATGTCATGAACATCACAGTAAGCTCGGATCAGTCGCCAAAGATAAGGTGAGTTCTGTTCAAACTACAGAATCACATCAAAATGTTAAGACACAATGTTTTGTTGCAGAATCACTAACATCTATGAACTGTATGTTTGCAGGGAGTCACACACCTCCTCTCTCTGCTCCAAAAGGATGTTGAGACTTTCCCTTTTGTCAGATTCAGTGCCCTTATGCAAACTGTCAATCTTCTCAAGGAGGACAGACAACCTGTCTGCAGGCTGTTCTACAGCCGTCTCTTCTGCATCACTCAGTTCTTCATCCTCAGAGTCCGTCAGTGCAGTCATGTACCTGAAAACACACACACGCAGTCCAAAGCATTGGTGGAAACTTCAGTTAGCTGTCAGCATTACTGATGTGGATTAAAAAGCTCAACTGAATCACCAGGGCAGACTGTCTCCATCCTGCCATCAGCAAGATGTGCAAAATGGCCTCTGGGGGCACCATTAAACAGCCTAAATGTTACCAGTTACAAGACGATGGCCTGTGTCCCAGTAGCTCAATGTATGACCATCTTCTACATGAGACGTGTAAGGAAAACTCCTCTGCTGCAGAGTTTTGCAGATCGATCAAATCCTGCCATAACAAGCATTTTTACAAGCATTTTTCTGCCAGGTGCTGATTATAAAGGATTGAAGTGATCACACACAAATGGAGCAGGGTTTACATAAAGGTGCCACTCAATTGTTTAGAAATATTAGCTGTTAAGAAACTCTTGACGTCTTAACATGGATACCTGAAGGCTTTTCCATGAACACAGGGAGATTTGTATGTGAGGGTGAAGCACACACTCACATTAGATGTTTTATGGTGCCCTTTCAACTACTAAGTAATAAGTATGTAAAAACACCCTAAGCTAACACTTAAGAAACAGCAGTTAAAAAAAATAGCTACACTAATGGTATAGGTAAAATTGAAAGACATAGACAAGTGTGAATATATGAAAATATGAAAAGCCTAAATTACGTGTTGGCAGCAGCTGCATGTGCGTCATTGGTGGTTAAGGGAATATTTTAGGCAGTGAGCCATGGTTCTGGAGGGATGTGTCACAGCGGGCCACAGACAGAAACACTGTCGACCCGACAGGTGCCTCACCCCGCAGGCTACTTCCTTGACTCCACCCCACAATATACACTTTCAACCCTGAGTGCTGTGATTACAGGAGTAGTATGGGGGCATTTCAGCTTCAGTCAAGAAGAGAACTGTCAGGATTAACACACCACGGCTGACAGAGTAAAAAAACAAAACAACTGAAGCCTTAACGGTGAGCTGACATGAAGGAATTATGTCCCACTTTAAATGTACAATACAGAGTTAGTTAGCGTCAACTCCATTATACTTTCAATGAAAATAAATCTGCCTTAAAAGCAGATATATGCAATATTTTTATTAAAATAATGGGTCACATGACTAAGTGGAAGTGGAAGGTGACAGGCCCACAGAGAATTAGAGTGATTCACTTTTTTCAGCTCATTGTTTAGGCTTTATGGCCCAAAACCAGACAAAGTTAGCATGTTGTGGGCAAACGTAATGGAGCATTTTGCAGCTTAACAGCCAGATATTTCACCAAGAAATATTTTTGGAATGCATAACTATGGTATTCATAAGGCATATTTGGCAGTTTTTGTAGTGTCTGCAGTGAACTTCCTCTCAGACAGACGTTCCTTCCTTCAGTTCCACGTATTCTCCCAGATATTTCCCTCCAGCATTGTAGGAGGCCAAAACACGTAAAAGAAGAGTTAATATAATGTTGCTCCTGTCTGCTTGGTGTATAAATGTATTAGCAAACAAGTCTACCATATAAAAAAAAACATGTCAGGTTTATGTTGTTTAAAGCCAAGCTGTTATAAAGCCAATATACGCTGCTCCAAAAAATCAAAGGAACACTTAAATCACACATCGGATCTCAATGAATGAATTATTCCAAGTTGTAAATCTTTACTGATGTACATTGTGTAATTTGTTGAGAACAAAATGACTTAACAACAATCAATGGAAACCAAAATCATCAACCATTGAGGGCCTGAATTCAAAATCACATCGAAAACACACCAATTTAAAACATTTAAATCACAGGCTGATCCAACTTGTGTGAATTTCATCATCAACTCATAATGTGACTCAGTAGTATGTTTGGGCCCAACATGTCTGTATGCACTCCTGACAGACCTGGATCAGGGCATCAGTGAGCTCCTGGACAGTCTGTGGTGGTACTTGGTGGCGTCGGATGCACCGATACATAACGTCCCATAGTTGTTCAAATGGATTTAGGTCAGGACAACATGAGGACCAGTCAATGGGATCAATGCCTTCATCATCCAGGAACTGTCTACAGACTCTGGTCACATGAGGCCAGGCATTGTCAAGCACCAGGAGGAAACCGGGGTCCACACTGCACCAGGAGGAACCCAGGGCCCCGCTGCACCAGGAGGAACCCAGGACCCGCTGCACCAGGAGGAACCCAGGGCCCCGCTGCACCAGGAGGAACCCAGGGCCCCACTGCACCAGGAGGAACCCAGGACCCGCTGCACCAGGAGGAACCCAGGACCCGCTGCACCAGGAGGAACCCAGGACCCACTGCACCAACATTCGGTCTGACAATCACTGAGGATTTCATCCTGGTACCTAACAGCAGTCAGGGTACCGTTGGCTATGACATGGAGGTCTGTGTGACCCTCTAAGGATATTCCTCTCCAGACCATCACTGACTCTCCACCAAACCGGTCTTGCTGGATGATGTTACAGCAGCATAACGTTCACCACGGTCTCTCCAGACTCTTTCACGTCTGTCACATGTGTTCAGTGTGAAGCTGATCTCATCTGTGAAGAGAACTGGGATCCAATGGTGGACCTGCCAACTCTGGTGTTCTCTGATGAATGTTAATGGAGCTGCATGGTGCTGGGCTGTGAACACATGTCCCACTGGAGGACGTCAGGCCTTCATGTCACCCTCATGGAGTCTGTTTCTGACAGTCTGGTCAGAAACATGCACACCAGTATCCTGCTGGAGGTCATTTTGTAGGGCTCTGGCTGTGCTCCTCCTGTTCCTCCTCACACAAAGGAGCAGATACCGGTCCTGCTGCTGGGTTGATGCCCTTCTCCTTCCTGTCCAGCTCTCCTGGTGTAACAGCTGGTCTCCTGGTATCTCCTCCATGTTCTTCAGACCGTGCTGAGACACAGCAAACCTTCTTGTGACCACATGTATAGATGTGCCATCCTGCAGGAGCTGGACTATCTGTCCAACCTGATTGGGCTGCAGGTACCGCCTCATGTTACCAGTAGTGACAAGAACACTAGCAAAACACAAAACTAGAGAAGAATCAGTCAGGAAGGATGAGGAGAGAACAACGATCTGTGGACACCACATGCAAAACATTCTCTTTTTGAAGTTGTCTTGTTTTTTCCTCTCCATTACACCTGTTGTAATGGACAGATTGATATCCCTGAAGTTTAACTGACTTGGTGTTAAACTGTGATGAAGTTTTCCCTTCATTTTTTTGAGCAGTGTATTTAATATTGTAATAGAAACGATGGATCAGAATACTTGTATATAAGTATAGAATAGTATATACCGTATACTTGTGCCTTTTTTGCAGCCATATTATGCATTATGTAGCAAACGTTAGTTGGACTCACCATAAATGAACTTGGGTCATGGACGTATATTATTCAAAGAGGCCCCATCGTGATATAAAGTCAGAACTCTGTGACCATGTGATTCTACAACATTCAAATGCAGTAGCTTAGTAGGAAATGGAGAATGGCTGTAACCGTAAGAGAATCTAGACTTTACAGAATCTTAAGTTTAATATCCATCTATAATCCCCCTCTCTGCACTAAGCCTTGAGTAAACTCTAAAACCTACAGGCAGGCTCAATCCATTTATTAGCCAACACACCCCAGCTTAAAAAAATCTGAATGGGTGTGCTTCAGTGATTACTGTGACTATTGTGGTCTTATTTTTGTCTGCCTTGCAAAAAACAACCCTGGTTTTTAACTAAGGCAAGACAGTTACATTATTGGACTAGTGTCATTCATTCAATCCCTGCTTCATTCATCCTTTGGCCCTTTTATTCATTCAGCAGTCCGATTTCCCTCCCTCCCAGCAGCTATTTACTCAGTGAGTTATAGACACAGGCAGCAGAGTACTGAGTGATCAGCACATTCCTGTCACGCCATTCCATGGCTCATAAATCACCTGAGTTGAAAGAAAAATCTAAGAATTTATTTGTATAACTGTGCATGTTTATCTAGTATACTGAACATTTGTGCAAGAGCCATTATTGTCACTGTAGTGTTACTAGCAGTGCACAGCTCTGAAAAAACAGGTCCAAATACTGTTACAGTATTAGCATTTCAACAGTGACTAGGTACATAATATACCCACAGGCCCCAGAATAAGTCACACCTGACAAGACACTACATTATTAACTGCAGATGAAAACATATTCAATAACAAAACAAGAAAAAACATTCACAATTCACAAACTTTCTGTTTGTGAATTGTGTGAATTGTGTGAAAATAACCAAGAGGAGTGGAAGCAAAAAGAAGTTTGTTAGAATCAGCTGACATCTCGGGGGGATTAACTTTAGAGTATAGAGAGGAGTACTTAAAGCATACGCTAGCCTTAGACAGAGATGTCTTTCACTCTTATCTGATTAACATCATTATAAATCTTCTTACTTCACTGCTGATCAACTGATAAGAGATTTGGAATAGGGCTGCAACTAACTATTTTCATTATCAAATAATCTGTCAAATATGTTTTCAGTTTATTGGTTGAGAGAACTGTGAAAAGCTGTCCCATGTGACCTCTTGTCAAAAACCCCCAATGATATTTAGTTTACAATAATAGAAAACAGAGAAAAGAAATGAATGCTGGTTCCAGGGCTGAAGATATACATATATACTATCTGACATACACAACATGATTTGAAAACATAGGATATTTCTTCAGATAGATGCAATGTGCTATTCATGTACAGATACACGGTTAACCATAATCTTCAGGATTTTTGAAGTCCATCTTCTCTTCATCATCTTCTAATAACAAACCAAATCCCCCTCCCTCCCCTCCTTCTGCCACAGTTGGTTCAGCTCTTCCCACTACAGGTGGAGGGATATTTGGAACAAACAACACCTGTGTGTTGCATTTTAGCATCGTAAATATTTAAAACAATCATTCCAAAATGTATTTATCCATTACTCAACTAATCGGTGCAGCAGTTTTAATAAATCCACTTAGGTTGTGGATTTTGTGGTATTTTTCTGGTAAATGGTAATGAACACTAGAAGGGTACTCAACAGAGCTCATACCTCCACCAACAGTCCCTTTTCATTCATTTGAACCCTAATCCAAATTCCAACCAGACAGAACTTGTTCAGCTCAGAGTTCTGCTAATCAAAGTAAAAAAATACTACATCATAAATCCACCTCTTTATCCCGATCTATTCCAAAATCCAATGGTTCCACTCTTGGCACATGCTCCACCCTTCTATTCAGTTTCATGGTAAGTCTGTTTACACGTCGTTGACATACATGGTCCAAAAAGCCTCATCTCGTGATACTAAAAAATTCAGACTAAATTCCTGGATCTGCCTTTTTACGCATGACCTTGGTGGCGGTAATAACAGTTAGATGCAGTGTTTAACTCCACATAAAACACAAAACACCAAGTCAGTGCCAGAATCAGTAACTCCACAACGTTCAGCCCTGCTGTGTCTCCTCATTCTCTGACAAGCTGGAAATCTTTAACCTTCACTCTCAGCCAGAGATCAGCCATTCTGTGTACAGACCCCAAAGGGAAACGAGGGATCTCTCAGTAGAGCTTAGCTATGGCAGTCTCCACAGTTACACTGCTCAAAACAAACCCTAGTTACCATCCCAACATCACTGGGCTTTGGAATATGCAGCCCAGCTTATTCAGTCTATGCAGCTGTGGTGACGGGACCAATGAAAACCTGCTTTACAACAACGGCTGACTGACTGGAGAGAATCCAGTTCTCTGTCCCCAAAGGCTAGGCAAAGATGGACTCTTCAGATGTGAACTCACACTGATCAGCTGCTCATTCACCTCACTAAAAACATACTTTATGTGGTAAATATTACACATGTGGCTGTAAAACAGCATGTCATTCATTTGGCAAGGACACGTAATGACATATTGGTATCTTGAAGCAGCAGAAAAGTGATTGAATCGTTCACTGACCAACAAATAACCTGGTCTAAAGTCAGTGCTGCGATGCTTTTCCTTCTGTTTAAAGAGTGCATCAGCTGAGTCCACATAGGCCATTTCATAACGTACACTGCTGGTGACACACTAGTGATGCATCAGCTCTGACATCATCCAACTTTCATCCACCTGCCACCCACCTGAACAAATTATTTCACTGCACTGTTTTTCACCTTTTAGATGTGTGGAAGAACATTAGTTAACAATAGATTCTGTCTGCGTGTCAGGATACTATAATAATATTTAATAATTAAAGGAGTCAAGGTGCTGTCTCTTGTGTGTTAATGGCACAGACGGTGTAGAAACACATGTCGCTGCAGGTAATGTCATATGCTCAAATGCACAGGATATGTGATTAGGAGACAGCGGAGGCAAAGGCCCAATCCCATTTCTTATTTTGTGATGATCACCGGTTCAATACAGTTTTGTTTTTTTTAATTAAAAGATGACCTTTAACAATTACAGTGCAGATGTAAGATGGTTTCTGTTATTTAGTGCTACTGTTCTTCCAATCTGTTATGAGGATGATGAAGCTGTAGCTCATACACAGCTTGGATATGCTGTTCCAGGTCACACTGATAAAGTTGATATAACGTCCAAAAATAGACGTATAAAAACAGTCATTCTTAATCAAATGGGGACGTCCAGAAGACGTTACCGATGTCCGCAAATCACGTATTTTTGACATGATCTCGGATAAATTTCGGGTGTCATATGTCATCAAAAGGAGGAAGTATGTCAAGATACGGCCCTGAAGTACAAATCAGCCTTAAAACAATGTTATAACTTTAGCTATTTGTCCAGAGACAGCAGACACACACACAACTACAGATTTTTGTTATGAAGAAAATGTCGACTATATATATTTGAAACGGTAGTAAACTAATAAAACCCGACAGTCATCATAATTTTTAACAAAGAAAATACATTTGTGGGTTGTTGTTTTTTTTGCCTCTGAAACATTTGCCACGATCTTGCTGGTGATTCACAAGGAATTCTGGGAGATATCTCCTACCCCTCAGTTTGAAGTGTGCCTCTGAAAACCGTCCATCTGGAGGGCCATATAGCCTTCACACTTCACCCTTCCCCTCTGTCTCAACAAGAATCGGGACACCCTACACCTAAGCGTGATCGCACAAAACAGAGGGGTTGGGCAAAGTGGAAAGGGTAAGGGGTTGAATTGGGCCAAAGAGTCCACTGGCCAAGGATCACATACCTGTCCCTCAAAGTTCAGTGGGGCTGTTTAAACAGCCATGCATCGCAGCAGGAGCACCTGACCTGTCCCTAACTTTGTGGCCACATTATGTGCTGTTTAACGAGCAAAAGGGAGCTGGACACGCCCACAAAATCTGCACAACAAAGTTGTATCTGACACATCCTCCATTCCACTGTGAGCCTGCAGCAGTGGATAACGCTTTGGATATGTGCAGACCAATCACCTTAAAAGCATCTTTACATGAACAACTACAAAAATAAGATTTGTAGAAAAATCTAAATACAAACAAGCTCAACTACTTATAATTCATCTTTGTGTAAAGTTTCGTGAAGCTAGAATGTATAATTTGCCACATACATATGCTTCTGACAAAAAATGATTACGGACGGTAATTACAGTTTTTATGTATCAATCAAAGTAGGAAACAATAACGGGAGACACACTACGCTGATGCAAAACTGCATATGAAGGATCCTTTAACAGTCGAGGTTGTGGGTTCATAGAAAAACCAGCACTGGCCATCATAGCAGCCCTGAAAGGGGGCTGTGGGTGGTTAGAGGTAAACTGGATGCAGTGACGGGGATATGTCAGACAGCTGAACATGTCTGCTGTGTGTACAACTCAATAAATGAATCTGTTTGGCTGAAAGCCTTTCAGTGAAGGATGAACCAGAGGATACAGACATGAATGTCTTGGATGTGGACAGCTATGCAGCAACACGTACCATGACGTCACAGCCAAGTTAGAATAAAGTCTTTAATCATAAAGCACACAACCAGCTCCTTTTTCTCTTTCTAAACATCTCTGTGTGTTGATCAGGCTTGCCCATCACTAAACAAAAGTCCTGCTTGAATCTACTTAAATAAACGACGATCCAATATCATAAATGACGTTTTTTGGAAAAT
Organism: Chaunax sp. Z400; assembly: GCA_037577475.1. NCBI lineage: Eukaryota > Metazoa > Chordata > Actinopteri > Lophiiformes > Chaunacidae > Chaunax > Chaunax sp. Z400. The sequence goes on from CM075193.1 coordinate 25,021,242, forward strand.
GAAAAGAAGCATGGTAATGTCCTTGAGCTACAACGACATGATGTGAATAAACTCAGTGGGAACTGTTCAAGGAATTACAAGTTCCTACAAGACACTTTTAAATGAGGCTTCTGACAGCTTGGCACACAGACAGGGTGATTGATGGGTCTCCTTACCTGCAGAGAGGCAGTTCAGAGGAAGCCATTGTGACACATGAGGAGTGAATAAACAGCTGGAACTTTTAACCTTTCAGTGGCTGGCTCTACATGTTCCCCTGTTATGATCTACACAACCCTGCTCCATAACTTTGACATTATGTCACAGTAGTCACTGCTGCTACACCGTCTCATCAGACAATTTGCCAACACTGCTCATGCTTAAATATCTCTGACAACCATGCTGGATAAAGTTATTCTATGAAAATAATATATTTTTTAATTAAGGAACTGCAATGATACGGCTATAAATAACATTTTGACACTAAATGTTAAAAAAAAAACATTAAGCTTTCTGAAGCAATCAGCTTCAGAGGTGTTTAAAAACAAGACATTTCCTGCTCATGATGTGCATCAATCCTGTTCTGCAGCAGAGCTGGAGGATTTCTTTACAGCCATGTTCATACTTGCATGATGCCCTCTGTTGGAAATCTGCTGCCCTACTGGTCAGTAGTCTATACAAATTATCTCTAATTTATCAAATCTCTAGCTGATTATTACAAGAAATGACAGTATTTCATACTGAAACATGGCTTCTTCTGCTTTTTCAGGTGGCAAAATGTTGACCTACAACCTTGTATTGAACACTAAGCAATAAATGCACTAATCTTGCTAATCTTAAATGCATTCCTACGGCTTTAGATTTCAACAAACATGCAATAACTATTACCCAACCCTTAGCATCTCAACTCTTAATGGGATATTGTGTGGAGATGTGGTCCAAACACTTCCAAACAAGTCTTCTAAATGGATGTGAGGATTAGGGGTGTAACTGGCTCCTCTGGGGAACGCCACACATTCCCTAAGGGGATGAACTTTCTTCACAGTATGCCCCACACCCTCTGCTCTTATAAAAACCAGGGTGGCAGGAAAGGATCTTTAAGGTGTGTGCATGATGTGATTTTTTTTTAATGCATAATGACCCAGGCTGTAATTAAGAGCATTTGATGTGGCCAACAACTGTCACTCAAAACCCGTCAACCACGTCTGCTAGAGGGCAGTCTTACATTTCCATCTAGCAAATGGTAATATAAGTAGAGGTAGTTTGATCATGAAAGAAGACTACAACAAACGTGCATGACTTGAAATGCTTTGAGAGAATCAGTGCTTTTCAGGACAGTTCCATGTCACTATGTCACAGTAAATACTAAACAAAAACTCTAAGTTCATCTTTTTCAAACAATATACTGGTTACATCAGTAACCTCTATACCACTATCGCAAGTATCTTCAATATTTAACAACTGACATTCGCTTACAGTATTCTACAAACATTTTTAAAAACAGCTGTGATGGGAAGGAACAAAAGGTCGGGGGTTCGATCCCCAGCCCCTGCAAGTCGAAGTATGCTTGAACAAGATACTGAACCCCAGTCTGCACCCCGGGTGCTGTAAAGGCAGCACTGCTCCTCAGGGATGGGTCAAATGCAGAGAGAGATTTTCCCCCTGTGGGATTAATACAGTATCTAAAATAAAAAATAAATGTAAAAAAATCACTTATATCTGCCTTCTTTTTTTTGATACAGGATAGTCTTATCAAAGTCTGAAGGACATCCGATACACAGAGTTGGTTTTTCACTTGCTATGCCAACACTAAAATGGGAGTACACATGTTTGATTTGCTTCCTAACTTCTCACTATAAAGACACAATGTTTCTAGATACTCTTTGCCAGATCACACAGACTGACTCTATGTCACTCCTTTTGCAAAGGCATTTCGTTTAACACTTTTCTAATAAAACTCTCACAACAAATCATTATTTCAAATTTCCACCACACAGCCTAACTAACCTTTGCATAGAATATCATTCTTGGAGGACACAGACAGTAAAACACTGATTAATCATCCAGGGTGCACTGCTGGTCCACTTTATGTTGTTGTCATCATAAAACATTGCTCCAAGGCATTGATCAGTCTTTGTCAGGACAATAACAGAGACTGAGAGAGGTAGAACAGTTCTGATTCAGGCTCACGGCACACATAAAAATGGTGTGGTTAGGATTTTAAACTAGCTGTGATGACATCTACTTGGCACTTCACAGACTTCAGCTCACATACTGTACATAAGTTAAGTAAGAATGGGTTGGGGTTTGGGGACACCCAGAGGTCTTTGAGGGGCTTTCAGGGGATCCTCAGCAAAAAGGGAAATCATTTAATTTCTCTATAAGAACATCCATAAGTTAAATTATGACAAAGTCTGTGATTATTTTTGTCATGGGTTTCATACACTTTCTGTAATACAACATTTGTTTTTTCTTATCAGATGAGGGACAAAATCCTATCAAATGGGGGTCTGTGGTCTAATGTAATGTCATCTGTGTCAGTTTAGGGGTCAAGAGAATGAAAAAGGAACCACTGATGTCAGACATGTCCAAACAGATCCTTGTAGCATTCTCCATGTGGCACAATATGTGAACCGAGCACACTGACCTGGTGCAATTTCTGAATCACTTGTTAAAAATATATTCTGCCATGTCCAATAAAACCTAAAGTCTGCTGCAAACATTAAAGCTATAGCTTCAACACCATCATTTCCCTGCAGCACCTAAGGCAAATAACAATACACACAAAATGAACTGGTGAGTTTAACTGGTGCAGTGAGAGGGTCCCAACATATCTGACTGACATACTAAACAAACAGGATTCCTTAAGTGTAACTTAGTCGGATATTAGTTTGGCACCTGTTGAAATGTTGTTCATCTATCTACAGGAATTATTTACCTGAAGAAATAACTGGTGACTATCATTTTGTGGCTGATGCTGGCATCGATAATTCACACAAGAGACTGATTCTAATAATAGAAACACATACGTTTGTGATCAGATGAGTGGAACACTTACATACAAGATGCAGGTGTGCAGTAAGAAACACCAACACTGGTTTAGCTGTTATACTCTGCTAAATCATTGCAAACAGTGAAGTCTGGTGGACAAACTGTGTAATAATGGCACTGATTCTAAAATACTAGCAGCTCTCTTTCTGCACAATAACCTCAAAAGGGTATTGAGTATCATATCATACATATATCGACTCTAAATGTGATCAAATCTAAATCATTAAGCATGTGGAGTCTTTATACTATCTAACATCTTACTGATTTAAAGATCTGATGGGTTCACAGAGAGGTTCACTTTTCCTGTTAAAATGTCCTCACTTTCACACACCCTTAAATCCCTCATTTCCCACTGATGTTCATGTATGGGTATGAACTAATCATTGGTAAGGTTTAGAGAAACTGGTTAGGTTGTCTTCCTATAGTACATGCAGTGCAAGACCCTCTACTCTGTATCTTTGCAATATAAATGTGGACTTATTGTTCATGATAGGATTGTTTTCTAAATTTATTCCAGTCTTATGATAGAAAGCTGCTGCAGTAAGGCATCACTGAGACCAAATGTGGCATTTCAACCATTAGTGCAGGGTTCTGTGTGGACGTGGGAGAAAACGTTGTGTCTGGGTAGAGCCAGGATTCCAGCTCCACAAAAACGAAGAATACAATTTTCATAAAGTTCAAATTATAAGACTTGAACAGTCACAATCTGAAATGGTAGTCAGGGCTCTGCTCTTACATTTATTTGTAGGCGAGGTGCAGGAGTAGGGTTGGGCTGGTGTTTATATTTTCAAACTGGTATGACGTGAAGTCAAACACCAGACCAGACCGCAATACTGAATTTTATCAGGTGTGGCAACTGACTCAACAGTCGCTCACATTAAACCCATAAATGGGAGTGTAGCTGCATGACAGTCCATGAGGACGGTGGCACACATTGTGGTAGTATTTCTCCGAACAACCGTTCCAATTAGCTTTCTTCTTCTAAAGCTTAAAGGTATTCTCCCACTCAACCAACAGCCGTACAAAATGCATTCCACCCTAAATGCTGCATATCAATTAATAAATATCATTTTATTATTTGGTCAAGTTTCAATTCATAATTCAAACAAAAACATGTCTAATGAAAGTGAATTCTGTGGGTAGGTTTGTTTTGGATTTTCCACCTATCAGCCGTTTCCCTGCAGCTTCCTGTCTCTTAAACCAGCCGTGTGTCCAGATTTAGATTTCAGGCGCTCCCATCGATCCTTCTGCTCTCCAGTATTTACCAGTTTTGCTCTCTGTTTCTTTTGTTCAAATACTCAACGCCGTTTTCCTTTCCCTCCTGTTTTAGGTCGTCCACGCTTTCTCTTCTTTATGTTCTCGCCGATTTAAAACTTCTGCGCATGCACGTGGGGTCGTGCGTGGCCTGGAAATCTCGGGAAGCCCTTGAGGAAGACATACTTCACCGGATTTCAAAATGGCCCTTTGTTTACATCATATTTTTTGCTCTTCACTGGCTTAAAATCTGAATTGTTCTCTGCATTCTGCTGTGCTACAAATATGACCGTTATATCAGGCTGTAGAATAACATTCATCCTACTGAATAAAAATATCCTGGTTACTTTAAAAGCTCTTCACATGCCTTGAGAAGGAAAATACTGAGTGGGAGTAAACCTTAATAATAAATAAAAAAAGACAGAAAAAATGACAATAACTACATGCGAACCTTACATCAATCAGTTTTCCACAAGATGTTCCGGCAACTGTTTCACAACAAACGCCTTAATGCGAAATGAAGGGTTTCTGCTCACTAAAACAATGGAGGATTTTAATTTGAAATGAATAAAGGAAGTGTTGAGATCTTATGATGCAGCAACTTTAACGGACTGCAAACAGCCGTGGACCAAACGAGGCTTCATACAAACTACTGTAACGTATATCTTGTTAGACAATATAACCTGCACCAGCTCATTACTGATGAGAGTGCTCTCTTGTGGACACCAGTCAGAATGGAATGGTGGCAAGTGTGTGCACAACTCTCAACTCTGGTGCATCACAACAAAACACAAGGGAGCACCACCCTGTGGCTCCAGCTGCATGCTGCTACGTAGCTCTCTCCACCTACATCTGACATATTCTGGTTCAGGCTGTTTGTATGAAATTATAGCGGTTTAAGCTTGTACAATGGACAACAATGAACCATCAAGAAACCAACCCAACACCATCCAAGCTGATTATACTGGATATAGACTGCTGTGAAAAAAGTATTATCTAGTATAAAGTATTATATAGTATTATCTGTCGAAGAAACCAGAAGAGGTCCAATACTTTTTCACAATACTATATACGATGTGGGATGTAACACTGGTAAACAAGAAGGATGTTGTGCTTCACCAAAAAGGTGTATCTGTAGGTATCCTTTCCATAATGCTGTCACACTTAGAGTAACAATCTGAGCCGGTCAGTGGAAAAAAACAACACTTTTACTGGATGGTGCACAATAACCCACAGAGATTACATTCAGCCTGTTCACAGCTGCCAACTGTGGTGGTCTCCCTCAATACTGGACCCGTTTCAAAATCTCTTATCCTCATAAAAACATGGGAAATAAGGGTCAGGGTGAAAAATACAGAAGTTATCCTTTAAGCTGATAACCACAAATTATTGAAATGACATGAATGAAAATGTAAATGGGAGAAGGTTCAAAGTTCAAGTCTGTCAAGTCAAATTAATAGTTGGTTTACCAGTTAGCCAGGGACAGTGTGTTTGAATCCATTACAAATCATGGGTGCAAAATAATGAATTTAATATCAGTGTGTGTGTGTGTGTGTGTGTGTGTGTGTGTGTGTGTGTGTGTGTGTGTGTGTGTGTGTGTGTGTGTGTGTCTGTCTGTGTGTGTGTGTGTGTGTCTGTGTGTGTGTGTCTGTGTGTGTGTGTGTCTGTGTGTGTGTGTGTGTGTGTGTCTGTGTGTGTGTGTGTGTCTGTGTGTGTGTGTGTGTGTCTGTCTGTGTGTGTGTGTGTGTGTCTGTGTGTGTGTGTCTGTGTGTGTGTCTGTGTGTGTCTGTGTGTGTGTGTGTGTGTGTGTCTGTGTGTGTCTGTGTGTGTGTGTGTCTGTGTGTGTGTGTCTGTGTGTGTGTCTGTGTGTGTCTGTGTGTGTGTGTGTCTGTGTGTGTGTGTGTGTCTGTGTGTCTGTGTGTGTGTGTCTGTGTGTGTGTCTGTCTGTGTGTGTGTGTGTGTGTGTCTGTGTGTGTGTGTCTGTGTGTGTCTGTGTGTGTGTGTCTGTGTCTGTGTGTGTCTGTGTGTGTGTCTGTGTGTGTGTGTCTGTGTGTGTGTGTCTGTGTGTGTGTCTGTGTGTGTCTGTGTCTGTGTGTGTGTGTCTGTGTGTGTCTGTGTGTGTGTGTGTCTGTGTGTGTGTGTGTGTGTGTGTCTGTGTGTGTGTGTCTGTGTGTGTGTCTGTGTGTGTGTGTGTGTCTGTGTGTCTGTCTGTGTGTGTGTGTGTGTCTGTGTGTGTGTGTCTGTGTGTGTGTGTGTCTGTGTGTGTGTGTGTCTGTGTGTGTGTGTGTGTGTATCTGTGTGTGTGTGTGTGTGTGTGTGTGTGTGCATTACTGCAAGAGGACCTGTTGTTGTAAAGGTGAGTTTGGATCATTTGAAAGAAGGAAATCTTTGTGGGTGCAGTGTGGTAGGATCTATGAGATGGCACATTTTGGAGAAATGTGTAATTCATCGGAATATTTAACTTGAGTATTGAATCTCACACCTGTTGTGGTACTTACCCTCCCTCGCTCTCTGCTTCCTCCGAGCTCCGAGCCCAGACTCTGGCTGCAGCGACGGCGCCTGCAGCCCTTTTCCTTCGTGTCGGAGTGGTCCTGTGGAGAGGGCCGGCTCGACGCGCCTCATTGTGTCCCCTCAGCTCCTCCCTGACATGGTCCTGCAGTGTCGGCAGAGAATTCTTCAATGACTTCATCTCATCCTTCAGCTCAGACACACACTGGATTAGGGCCTCAAGGCGCTTCAGCACCTCAGCCTGGCCCGGCGGCAGACAAGGACCATCAACCAACATGACGCCAGTCCCCTGTTCATTAGTGTGGCTGAAGTAGATCCCTGGACACGAGACTCTTCGTCTTGACCTAAAGCCCCGGTAAAGCACCACAGCTAAACTGATACCAGCCACTCCAGCCAACGCTCCCAGAACCAGCACCTTACTCTCTGCCTGGGACATCCTGCAGGCCTGTGGAGCAGAGACAGAAAAAAAGATTTCTGACATTGCAAATGGAAATATGAAAAATGTGGAGCTACAACTAACAAGTAAGTATAGCACAGATTTGATTATTTTTGCATTTTATATTGCAATAAAATTTGTGCAAATGTACATCATAATTTTCCAGGAGCCAAAATTGTTTGTTTTGTGGGACCAACAGTGCAAAATCCAAAGATATATTCCTTTAAAAAGACCTTACATTTGAGGAGCCAGTAGAAGACAATATTTGATATTTTATCTTTTATTCCAACTATTAAAATCATTTTCAATGATAATCTATGAGTTTAGTTTAATAGTTTTCATATCTTGTGTTAATTGGTAAGTATTACAGTGCTGTGATGATAGTTCCAAAATAGACCTAAGAATTAAAAAATGATAATCAGGTGATACCAAATAAAAATAACACTGACTCAACTGATGTAAGTCATAGTAAATCTGATTCCTTTCTGAATATTAATATTGGCCAGTCCAAATACGAGAAAGCAGGAAGAACAGCGACTGCTGCAGAGTTTTAGACACCAACCTACAGAGAATGCTGGTTGTAGTTGGGATGTGGTAACTCAATGTGATGCTTAAGGACACAACAAGGTGTAGCTTTTCTGAAAACTACACAATTATCTTGGGACATCTTCCTCCCTGTGCGTCCTCGTGGTGAATGTGTAAACACGGCAAACACAGCAGGAGATCCTGGTGCGGGAGAGTTAGCCCGACTCTGTGAAGAAAGTGTCCATTCCCTTTAACTAAACATGTCACTGATGTTTAAGCCCACTTCATGGTGACAGAATCATTCAGAGTCATGAAGGAAAGTGTGTAATGAGTGGAAACCCATGTATCTGCAGCGTGGTGTTCACTTTCAGTGAGGCTGGCCAATTAGCTTACATACCAAGCACTGAGCGAGGGTGTTAGCCAAAAGTCACAGAGTTAACGACGGGTCTATAAAGCCCGACCAGCTACAGACATCCAATGTCTGCCAGGGTCTCAAACATTCGTCATTTTTAAAGATTTTATTTTACATTTTTTGAAGAAATATGTTAATTAAGAGTCCTGCAGCTAAATAAAAGTCGGCAGTGCTTAAATCGTGGCTAACCGATGTGCTAACACTCAAAACAAAGTTACCCGTCAAGATTTAACGAATATAAGCACTACAATAATACCTTTTAGTAATACAGTATCACAACAGCCCGGTACAAGTACACGTTCTCTGTAGGAACACACTAAATAATAGACAACAGACTCTTACTAGACAAGTGAGAAGGGATCACCTCTGTCAGCTTCACAGCTTTACTGGTGCAATCCTCAAAACATACCGTCTGGTTTCGGGCGCCAGGATGAAGGTTCCGGATAAGTCAACCCAACGCGTTAACCTCACTGTATAAAATACTTAGTACGTCTTATTCGTGAGTTTGGCAAATAAATGTTCAGAAGATTTAGCTGCTATTCTCTGACGAGAATCAGCTCGAAAATCCATGAAAAAGTCAACGGTTTGAAGCTTGTGCTTGTATGGGTTGACATTTTCAGTCAGATTCATCACTGATTCCCCTTTAACAGTACAACTGTCGTTTGAATTATGTTCCATAGGATTTACCTGTCCCACAAATACTGACAATATATGTGGGCCTATGCTTTAAAAAAACTCAAAGTAAAGCTTGTCTTTTTATGGAGACAAATCTACAACATCTTGTTTTCTGATTAATATAATACAATATAATATAATATAATATAATATAATATAATATAATATAATATAATATAATATAATATAATATAATATAAAATCGTATAATATAATATGATATAATGTAATACAAAATAATATAATATAAAATAATATAATATAATATTATATTATATAAAATAATATAATATAGTATAATATAATATAATATAATATAATATAATATGAGATAGTGAATTTTGTCATAGAAAGAGGCAGATCCAGGGATGTTGTTTCACTTTCTTTAACATCACGTGATGAGACTTTTTTCATAGTTTCTATATTTTGCACATAAACTGCCTGATGGAATTTGATGAAACTTGGTTGAAGGGTTGGGCATGTAGGAAGGAGGAACCCATTATATTTTGGAGTGGATCTGGGCAAAGAGGCAGATTCAGGATTTTTTTCTCAAATTTTTTGAACATTGCAAGATAGGACTTTTTTGACCATCTTTGTCAATTATGCATAGTCTACTGGACAGATTATAATGAAACTGGATGGAAGGGTTTGGATTGTGCCGAGGGAAGTCATAAAATGTTGGAGTGCATCTGGAAAAATAAATTTTTTTCACTTCCTTTAAAGGTACTCTTGTGCTTTGGGAGAGGTTTAACGCTCTACAGTCCCTTTGTTATTGACTCTAAACTGAAAGGACAAACAGACATGTCCTAGTTAAAGCTGTACACTTTGTCATGAAATACATCTAAAAGCACAAACAAATTATTATTTTAAATCATTATCTTGATTCTTATTTTTTCTTCTCAATGCACAATATAATAAGCAGTAAAAAAGCATTTGATTAATGCACACATCAAATTAAGGACCTTGTTTTCTATATTTAGTGTTGCCTTTTTAAGTTTTAGTAATATAGATGTAGATTAAATCTCCTGCAAGAGCATCGTATTCATTTAACACGAAGACTTTTCATTCATTAACCTTATCATCACAACATGAGTAAGTAGTATGTGAGTTCAATCGAAGAGTTACAACAGTGTCTTAGGTTAAAGCAGCCATACAAGCAGATAATAAAAGAGCCTTGAAACAAGCTATAAATGCCATAAGTTACTCAATAACATTAATTTCAGATAAAATGCCTCCTGTCTCATTTATATTTTGTGCCTTCTCTCTAATGAATATCAACATATCATGATCTTGCATATTAAAATTATAAATAAATGGTGTGTTGTTTATAATAATAAATTATGAGCTAAATCAGAGGCCTACCTCCACTGCTCTGTCCTCCCAGTGTGTCCCTGCTGCTTTAACAGCACAAGCATCTGATTACAGACTTCTGTGTTATCATATCAACCTTGGACCTGCAGTCCTTCCTAGGTGTCAATGGCTGTAGAGGACAGTTAGAACTGTTTACTGATCATTTATTTACCTCAGATTCTCCTTACTACACACCTGTATAACCCAACTTTTTTTTAATCTTTACATATTTTGGTTAAATGTTTATGTGTTTATATCTTCCTCATTTGCACATAGAGAAAAGTTCATGATTAACTGTTTGAGGGAACATTTTACCTAACAAACGCATGTTTATTTAACAGATCTACATGAACTCTATAGCTGGTGATTTCTTTCATTCTAAAGAGAGACAGAAAGCCAACCTACAATAGATGTAACAGCGAGTTCCCTTATATAATATGATGTGAAGGTTGCTACGTGCAGTTTCTTCCTTGCTCTCTGAACACACTATTGTTTCTCAGCCAACAGCCTGCATTATGCCTGCACAAGGAACAAAAAGCCCACCTGAAACCCAGAGGCATGGTGGTGCATAAAAAGGGAGGCTGGGGGTTCTGGGTTGGCCCTGCAGACGTAGATATGGTGATAAGGGAGAAGCATCCAGCCATGGCTTTGCTCCCATCGGGTCACAACCAGCAAATAAGCAGATATTTGTCAAGTGGTTTCATCCACCCACCACACATCAGCCCAAACTCTCATACCACAGGGGTAGAAATGAAAGCAGCCACAGATCTGCCCTTGTGCACATAAATAAGCTCATTCCAGTTGTCAAACAATACATGAGAGAAGAATAAGGCGTCACTATCAGGACTTTACTGACTGACCCCAGAGTGTAAAGCCCAACTGTTCAGTTCTGAAGGAGTGTTTCCTGCTTGTGTGCATATGAGAGGAAAACTAACGTCTGTATCATTTATGTGTTAACATATAGTTTAAAGAGTCATTCAGCAGTAAAGATGAGACAAGTGTTGTAGAACAGAACACAATGTCACTCAGTTATGGCAGTGGAGAGGAGTTGGGGCAGTTCAGCTCTACATGCTGTACTGTGGTTTCTCTCACCTACCAGCGCTTGGTGTGTTTATCCTCAGGAGACCCAGCTACTGAATAAGTGTGTCACCAGGAAAATGAAAACTTTAACAAAAATCCAACATATCTGTGTTAGAGGCCTTTTACAACAACAGCTGATGACTGGTGAAGACTGTTGCATTTGAGCCCTGCCTTTAAGAAATTCAACTAGTAATTCTGATTTGCAAACACTGACGATTTGCTTCCTCGTCCCTTTAAAATGGTGATTAATGACTGAAAATCTCAAATGGATCTAAAAATTCAGGAAATGCTGGTTTCAAGAATGGCTCACAGAAACATTCCCCTTCTAGAACCAGTTTTACTGAAAGTCTGGGTGTGTTAATGGAATGACAAATATACCCTGAGACTAACTTGTATGGCAGATTAACCCTCGTTTAACAGCAGAGACCTTTCATTAATGTGAAACTTGATGACTTTTCCCTGAGTAATAATAATAATAATAATAATAACAATAATAACAATAATCTATCCATCCATTTTCTTCCACTTATCCAAACCTCCCTCCCCCCAGCCACCTCACTGCTGCTACCCTTGTGTTTGTAGTAGTAGTAGTTGTTGTATTGAAAACCTGCTCCATGTGCCTTTAAGAATGGGGGATACCCTTCTCCAGAGATACTTCCCTTATGAACCAGTTTATATTTAGACCTCCTTATATTATTCGGCACAGCACATGTTATTAGTATAATTTGATGGCACCTATAGGGAACTCATAGCAGCTAACAATGTATATAAAATGTTTTCAGTCCATAATAAGGGATGAGAAACTCTGAAGCAGACAGACTCCATCAGACACCTCCCTGGGACCGCTGCTGATGGGACTTAGGTCCTCCTCTGCAGGGACTCAGGGACGCCGTCAGTCACAGACGTCAGACATCATGCATGCCTCCTCAAGGAGACACACATCACTTCCCACATCAACAAACAAACAGGGCAGAGTTTGGGAGAGAACTTTGTCCTTCATATTAGAAAATGAGTTTTCTTTCCCCTTACAGATGGAAAAGTTTCCTAACAAAACACTGAATAATAACACAAACACATTCCTTGAACTTTGACCAACCCTTCCTGTCCTTCCCCCTAAGTAAACACACACGTTATCTCCTCCAGGAGATCCGTTACCTCAGAAAGCAGTTCTGTAGTGTGGTTACATGTCCAACAGGTGGCGCCTCAAGAACTACGATTGAGATGATCCTGGGTCAGTGCTGTAGGTGAGGAGCACAGGTAGGGCCTCTGACAGGCCACAAGCTGAGACGGAGCTCACTGACATCCTCAGCACATTCTGTATTGATCCATAGACCGAATGGATTTGATCACCAGCTGCAGCTGTTTGTGGTTCAGGCTGGATTAAACCAAAGATCAACATCATCTGCTCTTAAACATAGTCTTTGCTTTATGTTGACTCTTACAAACACATTACCCAGTCTGTATCTGTATGTATGTGAAGGTGAGGAAAGTCTGAGTCACGTCTATCTGGACGGTTACATTATGTCTGTTCCCTCAGGTAGGCCAGAACATTATAATTACAACCAAACCAAACACCTGAGACAAAACATCAATTCATATAATAGTTTGTGTTAAATCTGTTGTGGGAACAAAAGAAATGCTATATTTTGCTCTGTCATAAAAAATGTAGTAACTGAATGAGTTTAATTAAACGAGCTAAACTCAGAAACAGAAGTTTGTATAGATATTTATAGTTTTGACAAAGAGATTAAGACAGATTTATCAGCAGAAGATAATAAAGTGATTACGGTTCTGGCAGGTATTTTTTATGCAAACAACCTCAAAGATTGTTTACTTTACATGTAAAGTAAAGCAAAGTAAAGCTAAGCTAAGATAAGATAAGATAAGATAAGATAAGATAAGATAAGATAAGCTAAGCTAAGCTAAGCTAAGCTAAGTAAAGTAAAGTAAAGTTAGGTAATGTAAAATAAAGTAAAATAAAGTAACGTAAAGTAAAGTAAAGCAAAGCAAAGCAAAGTAACGTAAAGTAATGTCAAGTCAAGCAAAGCAAAGTAAAGTATACTTTACTTCTTCTTTCTAAGCAGGGGCTCCGCCCACCTTGAGTCTCGGATCTGCTCTACATTTCTGGATTTTTTTAAAAAAGAGGCAGTTTTTCGTCGCCACTGGCACCAAGTGCTGCTCATGGTGGATTGTTGGGTCTCTTTAGAATAAATAGTCGGTCTAGACCTGCTCCTTTTGTAAAATGCGTTGATACAACATTGTTGTGATTTGGCACTAATTGAATTGAATTGACCCACTCCCCCTTATTTGATGTGTAAACAGCACATGCCCCTCCTTTTAGTGTGGTTTTTCTTTCTTTCTATTTTGTTATGTCTATTTTTGAATGTATTAGTAATTAATTATTTAAACAAAACATTTTAAAAACTTCAGGATTTTAAACGAAACAGTCTGAGTTGTCACAGAGGAGCGCGCAGACCTCCACAAACACAAAATTAAAGTGTTAAAATTGCTAACAAGCCTTATAATCTGCATGTACTGGAGACATATTTATTCATTCCATTTCGGTGTATCTCATAACAAAGTAAAAGATATCTAATCTGAATCTATAATGACACGACAGATAACCAAGGATTGTGATGTCACAAAGTTTTATTTCTCATGTACCAATTTATACATGAACAAATGAAGAAAACAGTATTAATAAAAGGAAGAGGAGCAAACTAAAATATCAAATATGAAGACAGGATCAGACATGATGGAGGAATAAAGACAAAATATGACAATTATAGAGATATTAAAGTGACAAATAATATTTGTATATAATGTATATAATATATAATGTATTTCACACTTTAAATGTAAAAATGTTAATAAAATCTCATACCGAAAAACTGATTGCGTCATTATTATTATTATCATGTGTTAAAGACTGATGTATGTGTTGGGAAATGCTCCATCTCACAATGTTAAAGGAAGTGAAAATAAATTTGTGGATTTACATCTTCATCTCAATCCTCTTAAAACTGTCATCACCTCTTTGTCATTCTAACACCTCTTTGAAATGTAACTGGAATCTATGAAGAACGTTTTGGAGATATTCTACTAACAGACAGAGATAAAAACATCACTTCTCTGCCAGAGGTGATAAAGCAAGTAAAACTTGTTGTAACGGCTGTACTCTATATGACACCTCGTGAAGAAGCAGACTGGAACCATCACCAGTCTACAAACAACCTATATACAGAGATACAACATGTACAGACCCCTGAGCTGGTGGGACGGCCCCACGATGGCACTGTGTGCTCAGGCAGACGACACAACCTAGAGCCTCACTGTCCCTGGAAGATGCAAAGGCCAGCAATTATAGGAGTGAAAGGTTTACTAAAGCTATCCTGCTAGACACCAGGCTAACTGACAGTAGGGGTCCCCATCACAGGCCACATACAGACAGACTTTGCTAAGCAGAGCTTTCACTAAGCGGAGGGATGTCCCTCCACAGGGAGAACACCTACACCTTTGAACTGAAAGGAGTCAGTTGCGGTGGTTTGGGTATCTGGTTAGGATGCTTCACTTCAGAGGTTTTCTGGACATGTACCATTGAGGGGACCTCTGGTTAGATCCAGAACTCACAGGAAGGATTACATTACTCATCTAACCTGGGAACACCTTGGGATCCCCCAGGATGAGTTAGAAACCCATAACCTCCTTGGCAGAGGTTAAGAATAGACCACAATATTCTAGTCCATTAACCCATTGGTCACATCACAGTCACAGTTTAATGATTGACCGTCTGGTGCAGCTATGACCTACTGCTGGGTTGGACCAGATATCTGGATGGTGGGACTGGATGAGCCCTTTACAAGAAACAGGAGTGAGAGAGAGCTCACTTTTCACGATGCACCAGCACTGATGGGGGGTTGGTGGTGGTGGTGGTTGTGGCGGTTAGGCTAAAAAAGTCCAGGGCCCTTTTTTATTTCCAGTCTGTCCCTGACCTGCTGAACCTACCTCGGCTGTGCAAACAGTATTTCTGTGCAGTGATGGGTTAGCATCAACAATCCCAGTCTGCTCACCTGGTTTGTTTCCATCCAGTCTCAATACTGGTCACATTTATTCCTGAACCTTTGGTTAGCATCATATTATCATAACTGATAGCAGCATGTGTCAAAGGAAGTTATAATAGACCAGATTTATCCTGAGATATTAGTGGATGCTATGGCCACCATACTGTTAGCTGCAGCTGGATGACTCACTGCTGCCACAGCCCCATAAATCATCTTAGAAACGATATGACGGCAGGACATAATTAAAAAACACGACAAACAGTAAACAACACATCTTCTCCTCGCCTGAAGTTTCGTTTTCTCATGTTTTTCTCTCTCAGGCTTTATTTGTGTGGTTGCTGAGTGAAAGCCACCACAGTGGCAGGGAGGCCCAGAATAGCCCAGGGTGGGGAAGGCCAGCAGGCCTTGCATGTGGGCTGCTGAGCAGGGCTCTGAGTGGAGTCTCTGAACCATCCGCTGGCCAGTGGGATGGAGGCTGCTTCCTTATGCATGCCAGTGGTCAGAGCTGGGCCTACACACCCTTAACTATTTCTGTCCTCTTACACTTCTCCTCCTTTTCTGTCTCTTTCTCACACGGCTGG
The DNA here is from genome assembly GCA_037577475.1 of Chaunax sp. Z400. Taxonomy (NCBI): domain Eukaryota; kingdom Metazoa; phylum Chordata; class Actinopteri; order Lophiiformes; family Chaunacidae; genus Chaunax; species Chaunax sp. Z400. The sequence goes on from CM075193.1 coordinate 25,037,151, forward strand.
CTTTGTGAGTTATTTGGAGATGGAGTGGAAGCATGAAGGTGGGAAGGAAATAAAGTTTGAGAAAGTCCACCGATATCCACCTGATTGTACACCAAAGAATCAAATATATATGTAAGCCTATCTAGCTCGACTTCTTCTTCACAATATTGTTGTTCTATCATTTATTATGAGCTAAATAACTTTAACTTATATGTATTTTACTTTTCAGTGTTTATTAAAATAAAAAGAACATACATAGTTGTTTGACTGACTACTCAAAGCGCTTTGCATTCACCCACTTTCATACAGTGGTTAAAAAACACCCAACAGTCGGGATAGGGGCACTCCAATGATATAGATCCAGCATTCACCATTCACATAAACACTCACACACCAATGGAACAAACACTGGGAGCAAACTGGGGTTCAGTATCTGCCCAAGGACACTTCAACGTGTAGACTGCAGGGGGTGGGGATCGAACCACCGACCTTCTGATAAGTGGACAAACTGTTCTACCACTGAGCCACAGCCATATTGCATATGCGGTAATGAAGGTGTGGGAAATGTAGGTGAAGTCATCAGTATCATTGTATATAGTGAAAGTACATGGTAACAATGAAAAAAGGATTTCTCAGTCCATGTTTCCACTCCTTCTGATCCCACTAATCCCACCAGGGGCGACTCTAGGATTAGACCTTTGGGGGGCTCAGCCCCTAAAGAATGTAACATGCATAGCGCTTTGCAGAATTGTTGAATCCCCCGAGTTAAATCACTAATTTTACTGGATAACAGTTAAATATGAATACTTTTCCACATACGACACTTTAATTTACCATGGTAATATTTTTAATGAATTACTGGTGAGATGAGTTTTACCCACAAAATATTTTTAAGAAAATGAAAAATGAAACATGCTGCTTGCAGAAGTATTTAACCCCTTTCACTTTGGCAAACCTCAATTCAATCAGCTACATAATCTGGTGATCTACTGTAGTTTATAATAATAATAATAATAATAATAATAATAATAATAATAATAATAATATAATACTAATACTAATAATAACAATAACAATAAAATAATAATAATATAATAATAATAATAAATATAATAATAATAATAATAATAATAATAATAATAATAATAATGGATCAGAGAGCACAACCAGAGATTTAATATAATACTGGTTTGATTTTATTTATTTTTCTTTAATAACAATCCCATTTTATCTCAAAAACAAACACCACATTTTTATTGGTACTGTAAATGTGATCTAGCAGAGATTAACAACAAACTTTAACCATACAGTACATACCATCTTTATTGGTTTATACTGAGATGACGTCTACATCTGTTGAGTATTTTTCAGTAACTGTTACGGCAGTTTTGTTTAGAACCCCAGTACTGGTGGGAGTCCACCAGAACCTCAGACATTGTGTGAGAAACAAAAACACAAAAACCAGAGAGGGGTTAAATGTATGATGCTATTTGTGGACTGAAGCGCTGCAGGAATAGGACTAAATATGCCCCATGGAATTGTTAATCAGTGTCCGTCAGAGTGAAACACACTTTTAATGATAAGTCTGACATTCCTGGGGCATTACTGTAGCTGATCGCACATTTACATGAGTAATTCAGTGAGTAATGAACTTTTGGCTGCCTTCAGGCAGAACATTATAATTTAAATGAAATGTGAAATATTCCTTTTTTTCTGTACCTGAATGAGCGTCTGCTGAGAAATATAAATTCACAACACTAATGACGGACTGTTGGGGGATTCCTAAGCTCTACGGAGAGCAGTATAGTTTTAAGGAGCCCTGGAGTTAACATTTGTTAGTCTCCAGCTTTCTATGTTGACTTAAATGTGCAGCATTCAGGGACACAAAGGACCACATGAGTGAAATATTGCCTGTTTGCCTGGATGCATTCCAGGATCCTGGTGAAGAACAAACGTACAGACAGTAGAAGAATGTATAAAACCTAAACTGCTGCTACCTCTCAAAGGCTCTCCCTCTATCTCCCCCTCTCTCTCCCACACTCACACTTACTGTACACTGGAAACATGCGAGACAGACCGACTGTATTTCTCTGTATTACAGTGACCTAAACTGTCCACACTGTCAGTCCCAATTTCAAGTAAGAGATGTCAAGAAATCTCAGCATCATCAATCCCCCATAATGCACCATAATGCCCTTGTGTCTGTATCTGAGGGCTCAGGCTGAAAACCAGCCTTGGCTCCAGAGAGCAGAAGATAAGCAGCCCCACATGGGGCAGGGCAGCTGTGTCTGCCCACATGATTTAACCCTGAGTCTGGGACAGTGGAGGGGACCAGCGCCCCCACCCCCTCCTCGTGTCAGAAGCATACCACATGGGAGAGGGTAGATCACCGTTTGATCTGCCCTGTGGGGGAATCTGGTGGTCTCCGTCTTCAGCCTCCGTATGAAGCACCATCAAGTTTACTGTGTAATAAAATATATGGCTGCTCGTTCTGCCAGAGGAAGGCTGATGGGTTGATCTTGGACTTCAGGCTCATCATTTTACCACTGTGTGCTCCTTCTATGACCCCACTAACCGCTGAGGTTTGGAGGCTGCATTACATGGTGCTGCAGTAAAATGGAGTTGGTTGAAAAATGGCTGCTTATCAGGACAGAAGATGAGTGATGGCCCAGTAACTGCAGCTGATGTTATCATGTAAGAATAAATGTTTCTGTCTGGCCTGGATGAATGGAAGTTTAGTCACATCATAATCATTATTGTCTTCTGAACTATGATGGATAACAGGTCAGAGACTGATCTGGAGCTGAGACTCTATAAGGGAGTCATAACTTTATCCATTTGGTACAAAATAAAGTTTTACTATAACATCCAGAGAAAGTGCATTTCACACACTACAACATTTCGGCACACAATAAATTCAACATATTTCAAAACTCTTACAGGTAAGTAACATGTCATTTCAATCCGATCTCATAGTAACTCATAGTTACAACACCAAGTAGGCCTACTGATGTTTAAGGAGTCCATGTCTAACAGCCTCAATGCTGCTATTATGGTTTACAGTGATCTATGCTTTGAGTTGCTCATAGCATACAACAAAAAAGGTGTATTCAACTTTTCACCAAAGTCAAGCAGCAGGGAAACAATTAACATGAACTTAGTCAGTGTTTATGTGTTATGTCTGGTAGCATGGCTGATGCAGGGTGTGACCAGGCCTGTTAAATACTCTTGATTTTAATTGTGTTTTATTATGCTGAGATAAGCACTAAAGCACAGTACAGTCAAGGCCGATGGGCCCAGTTGGTATAACTAACAAACTGCATTAATGACTGGTTCCAGTTGGACTAGACACACCCAGACCTGATCACTACCAGCCCTGTCCAATCACATCATCTCTTAAATAGATTTTAGAAGCAGGAAGTTGTCTAGTAGGTCTCAGCAGTAGAACACTATGACATCATCTACAGAGATGAGGAAGAAGGGGATTAAATCCATCAGTCTGAGAAGGGTTACAAAGCTGTTTCTAAGGCTCCACAGATCCACAGTGAGACACACCATCTACTAATGAAGAAGACCTGGAACTATGGTGAACCTTCACTCCAAGAGCACGGAGAAGCTTCATCCAGGAAGTCAGGTCTAAAGAAAACATCCAATGAGCTGCAGACCTCTGTCACCTCAGTAAAGGTCAGAGGTCATGGCTCCACTGCTCCAAAGACACTGGGCTCAAATGGCATCATGGGAGAGAGGTGAGGAGAAAGTCACTGCTGACCTCGTCTGGATTCAGACACTTCAGAGCTTCAGGAGAAGATTCTCTGGACTGATGAGTCTGAAGTTGGACTGTTTGAAGACAGGGGTCCCGTTACATCTGGTGTCAACCAATCAGAGCATCCCACCAAAAGAACATTGTACCTACTGTACGGTCAAACATGAATGGGTCAGTGTGATGTTGGGGGGGGGCTTTGCTGCTTCAGGACCAGTGACTTCACATAATGGAGGGAAACATGGATTCTGGTCTCTAGCTGAAGATCCTGAAGGAGGATGTCAGGTCATCAGTCTGTGAGCTGAAGCTCAACAACAACTGGGTCATGAAGTCAATGATCCCAACATCAGAGTAAGTCCACCTCTGATTGGCTATAAAGGAACAAGGAGTGACCTAGTCAGAGTCTGGACCTGGACCTCATTGAGATGCTGTGGTGGAACCTGAATAGATCAGCTGATGCTCACAATCCCTCCAATGTGGCTGAACTAAAGCAGGTCTGTAAAGAAGAGCCAAAGTTCAGCACAGTGATGTCAGAGACTGATCTCAGTCATCAGGAGGGTTTGGTTCAGGTGCTGCTGCTAAAGGAGGAACAACTCGATCATCTTTTTGCCTTATTAAATAAATGTGCCATTTAAAACTTATGTTTTGTGTTTATTCAGGTTGTCAGTTTATATGAGATACACACAAAAATAAAAGTTTTTCACAGCACTATATTTAGTAAATTTAATGCTCTGATTAACACAAAGTACAAATATCCTACATGAATGATAACAACATGAGGGGATGTGATTACCAGGGCCTTGACTTTTTGTGAAGGTATTCTTTAGGAAACCTTTAATCCAGATTATTGAATGCTCACAGACAACATTAGACCCTAACCTCAGTTCAACGACTGAAGATGAATGTATGAGTTCATTATTAGTCTGACCCTCAGTCAGCTCCTCTTTGATGGTTTCTGTGCTTCACATGATCAGCTCTTTTGTGCTTCTGCTCAGTTTCAGTGCACATCCTTGGTGTCTCAGTACTTCTGTCCACACTGGCTGGCTCTGGATACTGCAAAGCCTGAGGTATCCCTGGTATTTGCCTAACCCTCCTCCGTTATTACAGGCCTCCACACAATCCTGTCTGAGCTAATATCTATGTTTGAGATGAGAAATGTGCAGTATACTGTGTGTGGCATGTAGTGGCATAAAGTGAAGGCAGCTTGTGAAGTTGAAGTTTCGTCAGACAGATTAACAGAGGAGGTGTCAGGCTGGAATCCCTGCAGCGTTCTTCTCTCTGAGGACAGGTTAGGACAGGTCACCTTTACCGCTGTCAGCTCTGAAGGGTGGTAGTTAAGTTTACACAACTTTGTTCTAATAAGATCGTTCAGCATCTGGTGTGAAGGTACCTGTACAAGGTGGAAGTACAGTTTACAGTAGCTCAGCGTCTGAGTGGAGTAAAATACATGTTTAGACTGATTTCAAATCCTAATTTACATGTTTAGATATGACTAATTTCACTTAAAGCTTCATTTATCATTTCTATGGTAACAGTGGATCCAATGACTACTTGTTAATGTGAAGGGCCACTAGTAGTGATAGATTATCACTTTTCAAACCTGGTGCTATCATGTTACCACATGTGATCTGATCTCACCTCTCTGCTCTATAGTCAGATTAACAGCTACATCACTGGGACCAACGGACAAAATGTTTTTACACAAAAAGAGAAATAACTTTATTTATGTGGAGACCCCCAAAAATGTTTCACAAAGTTTCTGCTGTGACAAACCGGACAGAAAAACTTCAGACTTAGAGCCGTGCAGCCTTTAGCAGCTAAAGAGCCGGACATTTCCATTGGTTTACATCAGCTGACCAGAAACAGCTGTAAATATGCAGCTGTTTGCTAATATGTTAGCCATAAAACCCTTCATCAGGTAAAACTGTTACAACTTGATATGTTATGAGGAAAGACTTTGCTAAGCTAATGTGTTCACAGTAAATCTGTATGAGTGAGGTGTGCTATGGCTGATCCTATAGATGTCAATGAGCTCAACTCAATTCATTATTCTACAATTTTCACTTTCTACACTTTGAACTCAGTGCAGACTGAATTATGAAGTTGAAATTATGCCAACTTTCAAATATAAAGTTGTAAAGTTGAGTGATGTCATTTTATTACAGGATCCTTACAGGCTTTATCATTTATCATCAGGAAAAAAGGGAAAAAGACAAAGACAATTGGATCCATTTAGGAGAGATAGGAGCTGCATGTTTAAAAGAATACAATTCTCAATTTAAAATTGTTGAGAAAAAGGTGCTCAGCGCTGTTTTGGAACCAGTCGTATGATTTCCTGGGCCTGTGCCATACATAGAGCTGCCACTGACATGAGCAACAATGCCTGACAAATCCTCAAGAATGCTTTTCTTATTTCAAATGAGACATTTACCGTTTTTAAAAGAAACATAAATGCAGTCATGAAACTCAAAGTGTGTCTGAGTCGACAGCTGGAGCGCTGCGACGCTTCTAATGAGGTGATTTTAGGAGATAATCTCAACAGATGTTACAAAGCACACTGCTGGAGTTTAAACATACTTGTATTTAAAGCTGATGAAAAGTAGCCAGACATTATCACTGTAATAACGCAGAGAGCTGCTAACTCTGTCAGACATCATAAATAGTCATTATCAGTTCAGTTAAATGAGGTCAAAGATGTAACTCTGTAAGTGATGCAGGACTCTTCTCTCCTGCCAACAACAAACAGTGATGGGATGTATTTTAAAGAGTCAGCCTGCCCGGAATGTTATTTACTGACCACACAGATAAACTGGAGCGACACGTGTTTTCCCAGAGGACACTCATCTTGGCATGAAGAAAAACAGGAAGGAATGATTTGATCAGATTGGAGGAAACATGACAACAACTTGAGTCGTTCTTAAAGTTGTCATGCAATCATCATGTAATGTTATCCAGGTTCAGAAATAGAGCTGATTATTCACTCAGCATCTCTCTGGGATGGTACAAAGAATGCTGAATATTTGTCCTCGTCATTATGCAGCTGGTTAGATCCTATAGAAAACATCCAAACATCGGTTTACTCACGTTATCTGACACAATCAAACATTATATAACCACTGCTGTGGACATGCTTTGAATTCCAACATGGTGGTGCGTGTTCTTACAGCCTGAAAGACATTTCTGATTTGGAATGGGCTTCTCCAGGGGTCGAGCTGTAAGGACACCATATACACCCTGTGTAAAGATCTTCACCAGCACAATGTGAGGCATCCATGACTGAAGTTAGTCTGTGATGAGGTCACAGCTCAGGTTCAGGCCTCCAGCTGGCCTCAGCTTTACTCTGGCTGCCATCCTCCTGATGCAGGCGAGGGCAGCAACATAACAACGCTTTGGTTGTGGATGGAGCAGGATGTAGGCTGGTGGAAATATACTATACCACTAGCTGATTGTAAGAGGGTGGCCTGTGGCACGGCTACTGGAATTCCAGTGGGGAGACTCATTCCCTACCACGTGAAGCATCACTTACTCTCTTTCCAACAATGTGAGCCAGACATGAAACACAGCGTAGATGTGGTCAGACGGTCTGCTGCAGAAAACAGCATCTGTCTCTCCAAGGTTCAGGAGAACGATGCCTCAGATCCGCTGACTATCATCAGTCTGAGATGTTTAATGCATTCCAGGAGTTATTTTGTAATGACACACCGTTTTTCCTCTGTCCATCTCCAGAGAACATGTCTCAGTTTACTGCAACCAGCTGTGGTTTATGAACGTCACAGCATGCATCACATGCAGTGATGATACATAATACCATTAATGAGAGTGTTTCCATTAACAAAATTAAAGAGATGTGCCCCTGACTCCAAATGGAGCATGACTGTGGCTGCAATGCATTCTGGTCTTTGGAGGCCATCATTACCTCAGAGGTTATGTTTTCATCACCATTAGTTTGTGTATCTGGTGGTTAGTTAGCAGGATGACACAAAACTACTCAACCAGTTTCAAAGAAATTTGGCAGAAGGCTCAGGGCCAAGGAGGAATATTTGATTTTTGGATGGATCCAGATCAGTGGGAGATTTTTATTGTCTCAAATTTCTCAGAGGAGAATTCACGAATCCAAATATTCAAATCACACATATTTGTGATGGATGGCAGAAGCATTGGATGCTGGATTCAGCTTGAGTAACTTAAGTGTAATTGTGTTTCATAAGCGTAAGACAATATAAGCTAATAATGAATCATCTTGTGTTGTCGCTCTGGGTTTACCATCTTTTCAGAAACAGTGAAAGAAGAACAGACAACATTTTCTTTGTTAGGATATTTCTCACTTTTCTGAAGCTTAAATCATTTTTCTTATTTCTTATTTTTGTAGTCTGTATCGTCTCAAATCCAATACATTTTCTTATGTTTGGTTTAGTATTTGTAGTGTTTAGTGTTTGTAGGGCAGTATGTATCACAGATGTAGATATACTTCACACAGAGTGAGTCTTAGAGTCGATCACTTACACATTTTCTCTTTCCTTGTTTTATTAACATACATAGACCAAGTCAATGATTCACTTCTTCTAATATTTTAGTCACTCTACTGAAGTCATCATATTTCATGGGTTAAATGATCACTGTGGCAGGAAAAAGTGTCTCCATCTGCCTCTAAGGGCATTAACTTAAGAAAAAGGTTTAAAAAAAAACTCAAATGAGCATAAAAACAACTTTATGCCATTAATTTCCATGAACCCTTTTTTAATGTAAGACTTCAAAATGAGCATCAGAAACACTAATGGAGGCGCAGCTATTGTTGTATTTGAAGGTGATTTTTACTATCTTGTCATTTTGTTTGCACACCTCAAAGAGGTCATTTCAATTCATTTCCACAATGATCTCCTGAACACAGTGACTGCACTCTGTGCTGTTAATGGATGCCGGTATTTGAACCACTTGGTGTCCTTGCTCTTGAGCTCCACCTTTCGCTTCATGCCAAGTTTACTCAGTTGCTATAACAGGCACAGAAGCCGAGGTGCTGCTTCTGGTGTGTGTGGTCTGCTGTCATTCAGGATGGAGCATCGTTACGCACTCACACCAAAAAACATTTTGGGATACAGCCACAGAGCAAGATGGTGTTTAGACTACCCAGAATCCCTTCCTCCACCAGGCTCAGCTGCTCATCTCCAGGGCTCAGTGCCCTCAGGATCGTTTCCTCTCTGTGTGAAGTCTGCAGGCCTGAAGCAGTCACATCTTCACTGTCACACTGAAAATGAATGTGCACATGAAGGCCTACAGTGGAATAGTGCAGGCCTGTTTGTTATAGATGGAGCTGCCAACATGTAGCGACAAGCCTCCTGTTACATGTCACATTACATGTCATTAAAGCTGTTAAATGACACTGACTGATACATGTATATATATATGTTATTACCTCCACCAAGGAGGTCATGTTTCAGCCAGCATTACTATGGTAGCAGGATTTTAACAGATGTTGATGATTTTTGTTTTGTTTTGTTTATTGCAGAGGTTAGGGTATGGTCCAAAAAACAGTCCTTCAGATTCTGGTGCTGATCCGGATCATCATCTGGATCCAGAATGTTTTTAAAGGAGTCTTTACCAGACTTTATCCTCTAACTTCATGGATAATCCTGAAGAAACATCAGTGAAATCTAGTTTTTCTAGAATAACTATCAAACTAATAATGATCCCAACGTGATCCAGATTCTAGGGGCAGGTTTTCATGGTCCAGGATCACATGATGAGGGTCACACTGTTGTAATGGGGACACTTTATTGACACAAACCTTTTCACTGCTTCAGTCTTTATCATGAAAATGAGAGTTCATATGATGACATCACTCAGTGACCAAACCCAGCAGTATAAATATATCCTTAGTAGAGCTGTGGCCCTTGGTGTGACTCTTCCCCCTGAGTGAGCCGATCACATGAGTCCAGGTGTGAATGTACCCATAATGCACTGAGGACACATCTGAGATCCATTCCCCATATTCAGAGGTGGTTTAGGACGCATGTCGCCACATTCTTTCAGTCATATGACCCACAGTGAAGGACCGAACTGACGCCTTCTGTGAAACAAGAGGCCACAACAACAGACATAATGGATCACACACTGATTTCCATTTAGTTCACTGTGAGGCAAATATTTTGGCTTCTCGTACCTGTCTAGGTAAGCAGGAGAAGTTTGTGTCTCGTTCATAAAATTTCACAATTTAACTGGAGTCACAACATCCCCAGACTACCTGAACGATGCTTAAAGAGATGTTGAGTAAGGAGAAACCTCAGAAACCTTTCAAAACAGGTGTGGAAAGTTTTGATTTATTTGTTGCATCTAGTAAATTTGGCACTAAAGACAAAACACTGCAAAAAAGACAAGCTGAAATACAAGAAATGAACCCTGAATTATTAGTGACATTATCTGTCCATGCAGCAAGATCATTTCACCTGTCAAGAAATCTTAAAAACTAGTGAATAACTTTTAAAACAAGACAATTCATTTAATTTTTCCAGATTTAGGAATTTTAATTTTTCCAAATTCAGAACAGTTTGCAGGGCAGTAAGTTTTTTCTTTCCATTTTTTCTTTCTGTGTCTCAGCAGCACTGCAGCAGCCGGTCTACTCCGGTTGAACACACTGCTTCCATTGACTTCAGCATTTACACCACATTTACGAAAGAAAACATTTTATTGGTGGCACACATGTTATAATTTACAAATACAGTAATATAGGCTACTTTTATACTGCGTATAAAAAATAGCTTTACAAACCACTCCATCCTTGGTGTGAACACATGGAACACATGCATGTGTTGCAGCCACTGGAGGAGGAAGGGTGGAGCCGGCTGATGTGTCAGCTGAGTGAGGTGATAACATGAGATTAAAACTAAATGTGTGAGGCAGGAGAAAGTCATGAACAACACTGCAGGCGCTGACTACACCTCACAGGTCGCAACAGGCAAGAAAAGCTGAGCATGCTTCTTTAAATCCTGTTTACTCTCAGTTGATTTACTTTAGCAGACAAGGAGGCGCTTGTTTACCTGACCTGAGATCAGCAGGTGGGGTGTCAGTAGCCTCAGTGGAACAGTTCAGACAGGACACCTCAGACCGTAGACAAGCCTTCCTAAAAGCTCTCCCAGTGCAAACGGCTGAGACATGAGCCAGGATAAATTCATCATGAACTGGAACAAAAAATGAATGTCATTTCTCCCATAACGCAACCCAGAAGGCACAGTGTGGTGAAAACACAAAAATGAGATGACAAACAGTGTGTTGAACAGAATATAGGAAACAGCTTAAGTTCATTAATTTGGTGACAGGATGTCAGAGAACAGCTGAGGGGAGAAACTCTCCTTCCTTTAGTGATGACACTGGTAACACTTTAAAATGAATGGAGCTTGTCTCCACTGTCACCATTGTATGGCTTTATAAATGTCATCACAGATCAGTAATAAGACAGTAATGATGTAATGTTAACCTTTGCTGGTGTGAATCCTCATCCAGTATAACTTTATCAGTCACTCATCTGTAAGCATGGCTTATCAAAATGTGAGCTGTGTGTGACTATGTGTTAACACGTGTGTGTTTAAGGATACTCGACACCCTCCCCACCCCCCAGTGACAGCACTTTAAACATGGCCACTGGCTGTTTACTATGGATTACTTCTGTCGGAGGAGTGAACCTCCTGATGTCATCATGCATCATGTTTAACTAATACAACTCAGAAGCTGTTGGTATGGACAGCATTATGTTGTGTGTGCTGTGAAGGCAACAGAGGAGAAGGAATTAGTTACCTGACAGACAAAATGCTTAAATTATGGACTGGTAACATGCTGCTGTTAGGACACTGACCATCTCTCTGCATGTCTGCCTCTCTTTCAGACAATAAAAGAATAAATACCACAAAATGTCTAAATTGGTTGTCTTGGAGATTCTAGAAGAGTTAACAGAATTATTTAATGTTACTTCAAAATGTCCTCCCAAAACATTGTTAGGGATATTTACCTACGGTTCATATAAACCTATTAATGACTTACTGCCATGTAACAAGAGCTTAGAGGGAGTGAAGTAAAAACTAGAGAGAAACTCTGCATACCTCTACCAAGGCCCACATAATTCAACCCGAATCCAGTTCCAATTAATAACCTAACGAGTTGCATGAAAATCCATCGCTGGATCAATATGCCGATTGATGTGAATCGCCCTTATAAATTAGTGAATTTAATGGTTGATTAATCATTTATGAAATAATTATTTACAACTACTCCGTCACTGACTGATGTCCCATCTGCCTACCACTGACTAATCTATCTATAGGTGTGATTTTCCTTTAGGAGCAGCATCTCTGGAGGCTCCACAGTCCAACAGTGTTGTGTGTTCATGTGTTGGCCACATGGACTCTGCAATTACACCTCCCTGAAGCAACATGACAACAGCATGCTAAAGAAACTCACCAGAGCTCTCTAACTGGTGCTAAACAACACCTGTGTGGGTTAAATAGAGGGTGTCTCAGCACTGGAGCCATCCCCAAACACATGCATTCAGTTCAGTAGAAGACTTTGCAAAGCATTATATATGGTTGGTTAGTGCAGAGGTGCATCCATCACATAGCAGCAGGGGGAAGTGGATTAAGCAGAATAAGCCACTCAAGTTTACCAGGACGGAGACGTGAGAATTTATGATGTTTGCAGAAGGATGTGCCTTGTTGGTTGGACAAAGCAGGATTGTTGTCAAGGTACATCTACAGCATGAGGACACGCCTTCACACCTTGTCTTAACCCCACTAACATGGGTACAGAGACCAGGGGTGCGCAACTTCTCAAAAACAGGACATTGTGTCCCCAATAAATTACTTCTTTAATAGAATATGTCATTTTAAATGTGTATTTAAAAGAAGCCAACTTCTCCTATAATTCACACCCAAACGCATCACTTTTGGAAGTTTTTTAAGCCCCACCCCTGCTTCCTGTTCAGAGCCACCATGTGTTACAAAGAATAGATGAAAACAAGTGATGTAAAAGTGCCTCCTCCAACTGAAAAAACGAACAGCATTATGTCTGACATCTGCATTGCTTTTTGTTCCACAGACAGTAAAACAAACCTGTTCATAACTTCTCATTCATACTGGACCACAGAACAGTCTGATGGATCATCCAGGATGTCACGGCTCCTTTTTCTTTTCCTGTCAGTCTCTCATTTCCTTCTGTTGTATCAACAGCTAAAAGCATCAGAGTCACCCTGAATGTATGAACACTCTCTGTAGAGGAGCAGAGGCTATAAGAGCATGAACACAGAAGCTGTGGCGTGTTGGTTGAGTTCAAACATGCATAATACATATTAGAAATCACTCTACATGACTTGTCCACTGTTATATGGTCGGCCCATTACACACAGCATGTGTCCTGTTCATCATTCAGTCAAAGTCCTGCTTCAACAACTAGAGATGAAACTGTTCTGTTCAGTCTATATGTGAACACACATATAGACTGAACACATGTCTATAGGGGCATGCAAACAACTGAATGGTATTTAAAACAGTTTAAAGTGTTTTCAGAGCAGGACTACACATGAATATGTAACAACAGCAAACATTAGTTTTCTAGAAGCACTTTCTCTAGACAGTGATGTCAGAACCTCCTTTTCCTTCTTTATTAGTGAAACAGTTTGAATTTCCACCACAAAAACACGTTGTGGTGTTCGCTGTGTGCCAACACCAACGTTTGTCCTGATGTGGGCAGGTGTATGACACCCAGTCAGGCTTCAGGTTTCATGCATTGAATCAATGTAATTTGATATGAGAGTGAATAAAAATGTGAAGAACTAATAAATCGATCCTTTCAGGTAATCCATTACATATTGGTAAAGGAAGGATAAATGTGTACTTTTCTGTTCGCTCATCTCAAAAGACATCTTCTCTAATGTTTGAAAATGCCATCTTTCATACATGTTTTATGTCATTTAGGTTTACTGAACACAGCATACAACATACACAGCACCATCTTAGCAGTCTATTGTAGCCTAGTAGCAGCAGGACCAGAGATATTCCACCAGTATAGGGGGCGCTCACGAGGTAGTCCAAAATGAATGGGGGTCTCTGAACCTGAAGCCCCACATTTAATAGAGAAAACTAACATGCTAATTTTCATGATGTTTACGATACAATGGACAGATACATATAAGTCCTTTTATATAAGTAGTTGTGACATCACGCACCACAAGCCACTTTACTTTACATCAATAGCTGGTGGAACATCTCTGCTACATGAACCATTTAGAGATTCATTAGATTTCATTCAAAAACGTCTGTAGACTCCAGGAGACTTCGAGGAAGGAAGTTGGGTTGCAATCAGTTGTAAATCCTTAACTGACCAATCAGCATTCATTAGCAGAAAGCTAGCTGTTTATGTTTTTCACTTCTGATATATAGTCAATACTATATTTGCACAAACTAAAATGAAATTTGGTCTTTCTTGTCAAGAAGCAGGAGAAAGTAATTATTTTAGCTGTTTAGCTCCATTCACTCCTATTTGTTAAGGACTAACTCATGAGCGCCCTCTAGGTGAGCTGCAGTTCATTTTGATACAATAGAACTCATACAGAATGAAGAAGCTGTATGTAGAAGGGCTGTGGTAGGACCCAATAGTCCTGTGAACCTGCCTGTTCAAAATCCCTTTGATGACAAAAGTTAAAAATAGGCTCCATGTTTTTTCCTGTCATGTCAAAAGGCTCTGTAGTCCAGATAGAGGGCTGTCCTGTCACGGTCTGGATTTGGCCTGCAGTCTGCTAATTGGTGACCCCTGCTATAATGAGATTGTGCCCTTGCACATTAATTGAGATACAGGCACCCCACCCCCCACATGTATCATGCCCTTGGGTTACACACAAGCAGACACAAACAGACTCCTGTGCTCCCCCAGCCTCTTTGGAGGCTACACAGCAAAGTGTGACGGGATCACGAGAAATGACCCAACAGAAAATTCTGCACCAGGGAGGTTTGCATGTCCTTGACATAAGGGCATCAGGTTAGAAGCTTTACCTATGCTGTTTTGTGCCTATTTAAAACCATGTAGTCTCTTTTTGCTGCAGCTTCACCCATATGCCATCCATTAGCATACTTGTAAAAGCCTCTCTATGAGCTGCAGTATTTTGTCGCAATTCAAATCCATTCATTCCTCTGCAGCAGCTGTGAAGATTGACACAAAATGAACAGAACTGGGTTTGATGGAGTGATTCTTCTGCAGCAAATATGTATATATGGGATTGACAGACAAGAGGAGAGGCAGGAAGAGTGTCTGCTGTCTGCATTTACAGAATAGCTCTTATCAGATTTGTCAGACAGGGTGAGGCAGAGGAACAGATGAAGGACAGAGCAAACACACTGTGCATATCATGGACTGTTTTAGAAAGGAGAGACAGCCTGACATCCTTTGAGGCATGGACCACTGCAGCTCCACCAATGCACTGGGAGCAAAGGAGGATCCTCAGACACCAGAGAGCTGCTTCAACATTCCCAGCTCTGGGTAGAACAGAGGACAGACATGCACAGGTGCTACTAGAGAGAGAGGGAAACGGGAGCAGAGAGAGAGAAAGAAGGGGTGGAGTGAGGGGAGGTGTAGGTGGAGACTCGCTTCAGAACTGAATCGGAGCTGGAGTGTAATTCCAAAACAGCTGTCCGGCAGACGTCCCAGTCAACAGAAGTGCAGCCCGGAGGCAGACGCAGGAGGCAGAGCGGTGTCACCATGCCTCAGGAGGAGCACAGCAGCCACTGAACACACACACACACACACACACACACACACACACACACACACACACACACACACACACACACACACTCACCTACACACATCACACTGGTGCTCCAGCATTCAGGAGAACAACGGCAGAGCCTGAGAGGACGGATCAGGACCTCATCAGAATATCTGAGGTAGGAGCAGAAACACTTTATTTCACTCTGTGCTACTACAGCTATCAGTAGACTGGATATGACATCATGTCATGGATGTGCTTCAGTTTTCCTTAAACGTCTGGAGCAGATTGGCTTTATTTACGCTCACATGCATGTAACACAAGAGCTGAACTGGTAGGAGCAACATGATCCCCTCTCCTCTCTCCAAAGGAGACATTTCTAGTGTGGCTACACACTTCAGGCATGTTCCTCTGAAATGCATGGCTTTGCCCGTGTCTCTCCATGGGAGCAGTTATGGAGGAGTTTTTACCAGGACGCTGGGAGGACAGGGTTTTATCTGTTTGTCTGTATATGTTGACATTCCCTTTGTACACTTTGATTCAGTTTCCTGCCCGTTTCTGCCAAGGACAACTCTGGCAAGTGCCGGTCATGATTGCGGGCGTCTCAAGGGGAATGAGAAAGAATAAATACTCCACCCTGCTACCAGGCCCCCAAAAGTTAGGCCTTTGCCTATAATTGAGGTTTTTTTATTTAACAAACAGCTTAGTGTATTCTTTAAGACTGCCATTACCCTCTGTGGTGTTTGCTTTCTATAACAGTCCCAAACAGAGGGTCTCTCTGCTATTCAAAGGCGTGACAGAAGCCATGATGTTAGAGGTCTCTTTGGAAAAACATGCACAGAGTATCTTAGAAGAAGCAGTGGGAGGAATAGTCTGTCTCCCACACGCTGATGATGTTACACTAACCACAACTGTTAGAGAGGAGCTGCTATTTTTCAACAGCACTGATGTGAAATGTCAGCACAGTAATCCCATCAGGAGGAATATGTAGAGGATTCACAGTTTCTATTTTAAAGAATGGAGGTGGTATTTAGAACAGCTGTCTCTGTTCGTCCCTCATCAGTT
Organism: Chaunax sp. Z400; assembly: GCA_037577475.1. Classification (NCBI taxonomy): domain Eukaryota; kingdom Metazoa; phylum Chordata; class Actinopteri; order Lophiiformes; family Chaunacidae; genus Chaunax; species Chaunax sp. Z400. Next base: position 25,053,695 of record CM075193.1, read on the forward strand.
TGGTGAACACTGAGCATTTGTTTAGGCTAAAGCAGAGACACTTCCTCTAAGAATAACCTGACCCACTACTGTTACACGTGACTGTTAGGTGTCCAGAAATACCCAGACAAATCAGGAGCTGTTAGTTTAATTACCAGATACCAACCCCACATTTATCTACCCCCACACTCCAACTCTCATCACCTCGCTGCCCCCGCTGCCCCCTCACTATTAACTAACCCTCCAAGCATGGACTGATGAGGCAAAGCTCCACTTTTAAGGCTGGTGTGGCTCCAGATCACTTCATGCCGAGACAGATAGGTCCTGCTGACCCAATGACACAGTGACTTTATCCTGCTTCTCCCATTATGATTGGACGGCTGCCCAGGCAAGTACTTCTGGAAGGAAGGTGCCATCAGAGCTGAACTTCCCCAGAGGTGTAAATGAAACCCGTGACCAAATTCTGCAGAGGTGGTGGGGCAAGACTTTAACCAGCCAACAGTGGTTCTCTAAAAGGAGGGTGGAAATGTGGCCTTGGCTTTGAGAAGACCAGAATATACCTGCTGATCTATTACCAGCCTGCAGAGACACAAACAGACTGATTAGGGCAGCATAGAGGTCCATCCTGGAACATCCTGAGTCCTGCTAATCAATTCTTTTCCTTTTGCTCTAACAGCAGCATATATTCATAGAGCTAGTCATAGCTATTTATCAACACTGGGTCACTACTCCCTGAATGTTTTAGGACAGAGTAGGTCTTTACCTGCACAACTTGTTTGGTTGTTTGTTTGTATGTTTGGTTGGTTGTTTGGTTGGTTGATTGGTTGTTTGGTTGGATGGTTGGTGGGTTGGTTGGTTGGTGGGCTGGTTGGTTGGTGGGTTGGTGGATTGGTTGGATGGTTGGTGGATTGGTTGGTTGGTGGGTTGGTTGATTAGTTGGATGGTTGGTGGGTTGGTTGATTGGTTGGATGGTTGGTTGTTTGGTTGTTTGTTGGGTTGGTTTGTCACATAAAGGGGCGGATCTGGGAGTTGTTTTTTTTTTACTATTTCTTAAACATTGTCTGAAAGGTCATTTTTCAACCTTTTGCTTTACTGCACCAGAATTACTGAGACAATTTCCACAAAATTGGGGTGGGGGCATGGGTCAGACATTTTAGACTTTGGTCTTTGTGGAGGACAGTGCTCTACTGGGTGCCATTCTGGTTAGCATAGCTATATGCATAAACTCCAATCAGTACTGAATTCCCCAAGTTCTCATTGAATTACGCATCATAAGGTGGTGCAGGAGACCGACATGAGGATGTTGTTTTCCTCAATCTTCTCTCCTGCCTCTGGAATTCCAGTCATATTTGTCACATAAGCCAAACTGAGCCTCCAGCAGGATGGCTGACACGAAGGTCAGACCTCCAGGTTTTCACCATACCAGCTGACTGCTCATAGGCCACACGTGTTGACCTTGGGTAGGATGCACAGCTGATGTGCCTCTGTGTGAGCTGAAGAGCTGGATTGCTCTTTGGCTAGAGGACTCCCTCTGTCCATACTCACATCAATGACATTATCATCTATTATAAAGCATGGTGTTTTCTCATGCTACAGTAGAGCAGGTGGTCCACACAGACTAGGCAGATGTTAGAGTTTCATCAAGGCACTCTATTAATCATTGGTTACATTAGTGCCCTATTATTCTTATTATCTAGATATAGATATGATCACTCTGAGCCTACATGGACCAGGTTTTGGTTTGGTGGTGTGTTTCTGTCCCACTGCAGGGAGCATCAGCTGTCAAGGTCAGACAGGAGTGAGGAGCAGCAGTGAAAGAGGGACAAGAAGGAGGAAGAGAGACAAAAGAAAGAAATGGAAAGCTTGAGTTAAACAAGCGAGGGATCCCCCACCTCACCCAAACACTGCAGTACCCCCCCCCCTCCCTTTTCTCTCCCTCACTGTTAGCAAACCTTTGCACACATGGCGTGCAATCAAAATTGCTATCTCTCACAAGTGCTGTAAGGTCCCTCGTGTGCACAATGACACTGACGCCAGCACTTGAACACACGAGGAGAGAAGTGTCACCATTCAACACAGTCACACACTGTTTGTCAGGGCTATATATACTGTGGGCCTGCAGTGTTTATTTGGGTTACAATGACATCTCTTACAGTGAGAAGATTTCACTTTACATCCTACACAGTTTATTGAGGCCGTATGAGGCAGATATCAGAGCTCCAGCACCTCCGGTTTGAAACACAGGGATCTAAAATGGATATACTGGTTTCCAGTCTGTCTCTGTGGCTCCACACTAATGCTCCTGCTGAATAAACATAGCCTACTTAAAGTGTCTGTGATAAGGCTGATGCAGTGGGTTTCTATGGGGTGGGCTGCAGCTGGAATGTGGATGTTTTCTCAGTGAAACCTTTTTTTTTCTTTTTTTTTGGTGGACTTGACCGCCAGGCACGTTTTGTGCAGCGGTGCTCTCTGTCAGATGGTCATTGCTTACAGACCTCTCATATGTAAATATGTCTATAAATGGGCAAGCTCTCTCCTCACTGGTGCTCCCTCCAACCCCCCATCTCTCCCTCTCTCTCTCTCTCACACACACACACACACACACACACACACACACACACACACACACACACACACACACGCACACACACACACGCACACACACACACACACACACACACACACACACACACACACACACACACACACACACACACACACAACCACACACACACACACACACACACACACACACACACACACACACACACACACACACACACACACAACCACACACACACACACACACACACACACACACACACAAACACACTCTGTCAAATGGTGTCCTCCTCCGGTTTTATCCTCAGTTGCTACTATGTCATTCCAAACAGTCAAATGTTTCTTTCCTCTCTTTTCTTTCATCCAACGCCGTCACATTCTCACATGGGTTTGTAATGGAGAAGCTCTGAAAGGGCAGTAACCAATCAGACGCCTTTTATCAAACCCAATACCGCTGTAATAATGTCCACCCATCCTGAGGTATTGTGCTGATGCCCCTGCCCTTCAAATCAATTCACAATCTGCATCACCTTCTTCCTTAAAATCCTCTGAAGTCCCTCCCTATCTCACACAGCCCCCCCCCAAACCCTTCTCCTCCCCTCTGCTCCATCTCTTTCTATCTCTGTGTCTGAGCAGTAGCCTGTTCCTAAAAAAGGCTAACCTTGCTCTGATCCCAAAGTCCCTCTTTGCTTCTTTCTCCCAATCTGCAGTCCAGCTGTTCCACATTAGCACATCCAGAGCTGCAGATGCCAAAGGAGGCTCACATGTAGAAATGTGAACAGAGCAGCATAGAGCCTTAGACCCAGGCCTCATCTCCTCATTTGCTCTGGCGTCTAAGCTCCAGTTGCAATGTGAGGATCCAGAGTTTATTAGTCAGACTTGTGCTGGTGGAGCATAGGACAGGAGTTTTGTACCGGTAGCAGCACTCATCAAAGTATCCTCCAGGAAATGTATCAGTGAGTTCATGTTTGAAGAAATAATGCTGACATGTTCTGTGTCTGTCTCTGGTTTCAGGAAAGCGGACATTTGATCTTCCTCCTCTGCAGGACATCACCGCTCCTCATTGGAATCCTTTTTCTTGATCAATGCTACACCGGCTGAGAATATTTCTGGAGTCCTGCAGGTCCTGTGTGTCACAGAGAATGTAACTGAGCTTCTCCCCTGTGGAACCGTAACGTCCAGAACATTAAGAGCATTTCCGACTTTTCCATCCTGTATATCTGTTATCTCCTCCACAGTTAGAGTCATGCCAGCCAAAGCACCCATATACCTGAAACCCACCAACAATAAGAAGGGAAAGAAATGTCGCCTCAGAGATATTTTGTCCCCGGACATGATCAGTCCACCACTTGGGGACTTTCGCCACACCATCCACATCGGTAAGGGTGGGGAGAGAGATGCCTTCGGAGACATGTCTTTCCTTCAAGGGAAGTACGAACTCCTACCTGGGAAGGGAGACCTCCTCCCTCAGTATGGCATCCAGAGTGAGTTTCTGAGAGCTAACAGCACTGGTGATGCTTCCTTTGCTGAGACCCCCTCTCCGGTGCTGAAGAATGCCATCTCACTCCCAACTATTGGCGGCTGCCAGGCCCTCACCCTTCCCCTGATCCCCTCCACTGTGTTCTCCATGCCCATGGAGCCCATGGGGGACATAATCGGGCATACAGCTCCCATGAAAGTTGACAGCCCAGAGGATGTGGAGATCCTGCAGATGGACGCGCTGTTGCACTCCATGGATGTCTTCAGCTGTGAGCCTTCATCTCCCTCAGCAGACATTCAACCGAAGCCCGACGTCCTCCTGGATTTGCTGGAGAGCACAGACATGTCCACTTCTAAAGCAGTTGCAAAAGCTAATAAAATGAACAAGAGTGAAACCAGGTTTGACAAACCAGCATCCTATTTTATCAACGGCCACAACAACAGCACCTTCAAAACTAATGGGAGCCTGACCAGCAACACCAGCAGTGACAGCTTTGACAGTTTTAAAGGAGATTTACACAAGATCTGCCATGGCAGCAGGAGTCTCAGTGGCTATGGACACTTTAGCAATGAGCTGACCACAGGCTTCAAGCAGCAGCTCTCAAAGTGCAATGGAGAGTGGGTGGACCGGGACAGTGGGGTGGAGGAGGGCCGCATCTGTGATTTTGAGTTTGAGTTTTCCAAGGAGAAGAGCACATCCCAGGATTCCCTCACCCAGATTACGGGGTCATTCCTCTCCCTTGAACTAGATCTGGGTCCATCCATCCTGGACGAGGTGCTCAACATAATGGATAAACCCGCAGCGAAGAGCAGGCCTTGAGCTGCGAGGAGGCGTCAGGAGGAGAAAGGGAAACATTCAACCACAGCCATGAGGAGAGAAAGACTCAGAGCATTCAGAGCGGTGTCTGGATTCACCATGGAGACGAGTTGTTTATGTTTTTATTGTCAAAACATGTTTCTATCCTAGCTTCTATGGAGTGATGATTCTTCTTCTGTTGTTTGCCAGCAGCATGTTTGAGATGCATGTACTATTAAGTTAAGCTAAAACACATCATGCCTTACTGTAAAGACATACATGATACATGTGTGTTCTTACTACCACGGTTTAAACATGAGTTTGAATTTGAGGTTCTTTGCTTTTTCACACAGTCTTGAACATATTGCATTTTCGTGACTTTAAGCGTGTTTAACAAGGCATTATTATTTTGTCACATGACTATTTCAAACAACAGAACACTATACACATTTGCGTTTTTACATTTTAAGCACAAATAAATTGATTTTGTCTTATTGTGGCTAATTTCTTGCAGGTAATGTGTGTATACACCTCAGCTGAGAGTTAACCCTCAGGGGTCTGAATGTATTTTCTCAGTCTTTACACGTCTTCTTCAATTCACCCTGTTTATATCAAAATTCATAGCACAGTCTCAGCTTTCTGCAGCACGAGGCTCCCATCAGTCCAACGTGTTCAGAGATTATTTGGTCCAAAGGCTGAAAAGTTGAATTCTAATCTTAGAAATTCTTCAAATATCCTTTTAAAAAGCACAACTTATATTGTTTTGGTGTCACAGAAGCAGTGGAATATTTGAATAAAATAGTAGATAAATGTATAATAAATGATGACATCTCTGAGAAGAAGTGTTGTTTGTCTCTCTGCCCTCATCAAATGAAAAATGGAACTAAACAATTACGTCATACATATGAAATTTCATGGTATATTAAAAAATGAGTGTAATAACAGAATTTTTTCCAGAGCAAATATTTATTATATATAAAAATCCAACAGAAACACACACAGGGAGGAGGATGACAAGTGTGTCAAGCTCCCTTCTTGTGTCCTATAGGTCGCTGTGAGTCACATGATTTTACAAGCATCCCCACTTCCCCCAGGCTACATGTCAAAGTATCATTGAGCAAAGATACTGAACCCCAATCTGCTCTCCGGGCGCCGTAAAGGAGGCCCACTGCTCCTCAGGGATGGGCCAAATGCAGAGAAAGAATTCCACCACATTGTACCATGTATAATTGTATGTGACAAATAAAGCTTCTTCTTCTTCTTCTAAAGACACTTTATGAAAGCACATCTCTGCCTCCAGAGGGTCAATTTACAAAAACTATTAACAAGATAATTCAAGAGAGGATGACGGTCAGAATAACTAAGTGATAAAGGCAGAAACCAAAGGAAGAAAGGCAGAGCTCCAAACAGGCAGAGAGACGGACAGAACGGATTTATTTTCTTGCCTCTGACATTCCTTACATTCTGCCTCCCTGCCCTGTCGTGGGAGCAGCAGTGGGCCTTCATCTGCCCGACCAGGCGCCTGCTCCATTTGTTTGCGTGAGGACAGGACAGGCAGAGGATGGCTCTTTGAAATTCCCTGCATTCCAGCCACGGTGCAAAAGTGTCCAGAACCTAACATAAATCATCTGCTTCAAGTGGTGGGGGGGGCGTTAGACCCACACCGTCAACACCAGAAGGTATAGAGAGGTTATAAAACACGCTTACAAATCATAGCCAAACGTTACTCAGTGCTCAGTGGTAGATAAACATTTTCTTCTGTTTTGTTCCAATAAACATATGTTGACGCAGCAGCATTAGACCCTGATCCTCTGTTCCTGGGCCCCTCATGAAGTCACATGGAGGGTAAGTCACGACACCCATGTCTGGCTGTGTCGCAGGATTAAACTCCTAACATCCAGAATCAACTACAACTGTCTTAGCAATCTCATTTCTCTTCTGTTATTGAGCAACAAGCCAGAGTGGCAAACCTCTCTGAATTCCTCAGAGGCCTCAGAAGGTCCATAAACCACCCCGACATCCCAGCCGAGCATCTGAAGCTGCTGTAAAACCAGATGTTAGAGGAGACAACAACATTTCCTCACACTAGTAAACCCGTGTCATGGCAGATTACCCGGCCATTGGAAAACCCCAGCATTATCATACGCTGAGCTGAAGCATACGACCTCAGCGTAATGAAATCCTTTGCTGTCGTTGCTGTCGAGGTAATTACTGTCCTCATACCTGTAATGGTCCATCATTGAGTTGATGACAGCCTTCATTCTGACAGACCCCAAGCAAACTCCCTTTGGTTTACAGAAGAATTTGCGAACGCAGCACTGAAGCTTGTTGTGTAACATATAGTCTCTTAGATATGCCAAAGATCTTGGACCCTGAATACCAGGAAATACCAATGTTTTATAAAATCCAATACTCAACATATGTAACACTTGGAGCCCTGCTTCTCTACATGAGATACAGAATGAAGATTTTTGTTTGTGTGAGCAGCCAGTTAGCTCGGTACCCACATTTTAAAGAGGAATGAATAGTTTAAGATTGATTTTAATATTATTTCAAAGCTTTAAACAGTAAATCAGTGCAGTCTGACATGCACCACAGACACAGACACAGTCATATTTCTGGCTTGAGTCTTCTCTGGGAGCCTGAGGACAGACGGGAAACACTGGAGATGAAGGCTGAGATATTCCTGGGGGACTGTTTCTCATTACCACAGGGTCGAGGTGGAAGTCTGACCAGAACAGAGCAGGAATCTGACTGCCTCTGCTATTTCATGCTGTACAGCAACACAGTCAGGCCACTCATTGTGACGCCCACAGACTCACAAACAGAACAGTGTCCCACTTGTTTCATCAGTGAGTCACAGCTTAGATCAGCTTCATATTTACCAGTTTGTCTGAACCTCTCTGAAAATAAATGTAGTGAAAAATAAATGTGACACTAGTGAAAACATTGTTCAGTCAAAGAGGTGGAAACAGGGGAATCACTTCTAAATGAAGGGAGTGAGGGAGGTGACAGCCACCATGGAGGTCATGATTTCATCTGCATTTGTTTGTTTGTTAGTTTGCAAGATTATAAAAAAATTGGTCAACTGATTTCAACAAAATGTGTTGGAATCAGCCAAAAGGGGATCCAGGAATCTTTTGGAGGTTTACTTAACCCTTGTGTAGTCCTATTAAACCCATAAAATAAAGCGACTTAAATTAACTTAACCGTAAATCTAATTTGCAAAGACACAACCTGTCATTCATCACAATGTTTTCTATCTTCAGAGAGCAGAACAACTGCATTTAATCAGGGGACACCTCTCATTTTTATTACAACACACATGTCATGATTATTTACTTAGTAGAGATTCATTATTGTTTTAGCTGCACAGGTGTCAGCATTGTTTCTTACCACGAGATAGCACTTATAGCCTAATAAAATGAGGACAGAGTTGTTAAATTAATCAATTTGAAAGGAAACAATGACATCTTGAACCTTTCAGGTAATGTAGTTTTTATGACTGGGGCCTTACAAGAAACAGGACTCAGAGACCAGGACCTGAGGTACAGAGGTGAGCTCAGGTATCAGGCAAACAACGGAGACAGCAGAGGTCCAAAAACAGGAAAAAAAACAAGCAAACTCAGAAAAGTCTGAGAATAAAGGCAGAGATACAACAACCAACCGGCAGGGAAGGACTGAACACTGACAGACTGACGCGGTGTCTCATACCTCCATACTGCAGTACTGAGTACCCGGATGGCTCACTCAAAATGACCCAAGAGGTGAGTGTGGAGAGATGGACACTTCTCACCCCCAATGGTCGCCATCTTGGCTACGTAGGGGGGAAGGGGAGGGGCTTATGAGACTTATCAAGCTTGTGAAAATCACGGCTGAAGAAGCGACGGTTACGGCAGAGAACTACAGCAACATATAGATAAAAGTACCAATGAACAAATTTCAGATGAAACGTGGAGCATTTAACCATTTATTTTAATCCAATCAAAGCCGACAGATAATTTAGTGATGTTCACAAACACTACACTGTTGAAATACATGCACTAAGTATACTAACATGTAGTATGTACGTGTAGTAGTACATGTATACCAACAGAAGTATGTGATTTGGGACACAGCATAACAGACTAAATACTGGAAAAACACAGGTGACACCAATCAGGGCGGGGCAGACATTCAGACCGAGACACAGAGGCTGAACCAAAAACACACAGCGAACAAAGAAGGACTGGCGGAGAACATGACCTTAGGATGCTGGAGGAGATGAATCAGTACCTCTATATTACACGCTGTGTAACACAGTAAATAAGACTAATAGCTGTGACATTACACGGTGAACGATTCAGGAACATTTCATGAACGTTCCTCCAGCAGATCAGATCAGCCCAGGAGATTTGGCTCCTCGGTTTCCTGGCCTAAGGTGAAGCTGTAAGTTCACAAATGAATAAGCTTTGGCCCAGAGGCCACTGCTGCCAAAGAAAGCACAGCTCAGACCCAGCTACATTTTCCACCCAACCTCCCCAGCAGCCCTGCATAATGTGCACACTGTCTCCCACAGACGTGTTGGTGAAGGAGCCCCTCGCAGCCAGACTTCAGGCAGATGACCAGGGAAACTTTAATGTGTTGTTTCCGCACTCGCTGGAACCTCGGTGGAGACAGCAGAGACATGAGCAACAGGATAAAGCTCCTCTTGTCTTCACCTGCTTTAAATGTACTCCTGCACAAAATAATCCCAAACACACATACAGAACTTCAGATCAGGCCAGCAGACTGACCTGAGGGAAATATCTGAGGTATGAGAACAGCCTTTCTTGGAAATGTTATTGTTCAATATTTCTCCTGCTTGCTGGGGAGATATCATTCATTGTTGGCACATACTGTACCTGTCCAAAATTAAATGGCATGACTCTTATATAACCAGGGCCTCAGCAGTGGAGGTTTCTGGGAACATTTGGGATGCTGAGCGTGGAGCTGGGAATCAAGTGTTCTGCAGATCTGCTGATTTAGCAGCATAAGGCTGCAGCTCCCTCTCAAAAGACACCATGGGAGAAAGGAGAGTGTGAGCAGGGGCTGATGCAGTGCAGATATGAACAGGCTCACATACAGTTTGTTCTGGCAGGCAGTGGATGCCTCAGGTTCGCTGCACTGTTGACTCTTGTTTGGCTGACAGTAACCATAGCGAGTTGAGTTTGTGTCTTCAGCACGTGAGGCCTGAGCTGAGAGGAGGGCAGAGACAGGATGAGAGGTAAACAGAGCCGTGTCACCCCAGAACAGCTCTGTGACAGAACCCAGGCCTGGTCCATCCTCATGCCAAAACACAGCTACTATACCCTCCATCATATTCATTCATCTCTCATTTTGGGGTGATCTGCACTGGTCAGCCTTCAGCACAATAACTGCTCTTGTGTGAGATGTACTATTCATATTAGTGGTAGACTTATTAATTTGTTTGGCCGATTGTTAATCAACTATCTGCTTTGATATGATGAGATGAGATATGATGAGAGGAGATGAGATATTATATCATATTATATCATATAAATGAGATGAGATGAAATATGATGAGAAAAGATAAGATATGATGAGATGAGATATGATGAGATAAAATAAGATATGATGAGATATGATGAGAGGAGAGGAGATGAGATATGATGAGATGAGAGGAGAGGAGATGAGAGGAGATATGATGAGAGGAGATGAGATGAGATATGATGAGATGAGATAAGATCTGATGAGAGGAGATGAGATATGATGAGATGAGATATGATGAGATGAGATGAGATGAGATATGATGAGATAAGATGAGATAAGATATGATGAGATATGATGAGATAAGATGAGATGAGATGATATATGATGAGATATGATGAGATGAGATGAGATATGATGAGATGAGATGAGAGGAGATATGATGAGATAAGATCTGATGAGAGGAGATGAGATATGATGAGATATGATGAGATGAGATGAGATGAGATATGATGAGATGAGATGAGATGAGATGAGATATGATGAGATAAGAGCTGATGAGATGAGATAAGATCTGATGAGAGGAGATGAGATATGATGAGATGAGATATGATGAGATAAGATGAGATAAGATATGATGAGATATGATGAGATAAGATGAGATGAGATGAGATATGATGAGATATGATGAGATGAGATGAGATATGATGAGATGAGATGAGATATGATTAGATGAGATAAGATCTGATGAGAGGAGATGAGATATGATGAGATGAGATGAGATATGATGAGATGAGATGAGATGAGATATGATGAGATAAGATGAGATGAGATGAGATGAGATGACCTGGATGTGAAAATGTTTGACTGCTCTAAACTAAACTGTTTTTCTTTTATTAAACTTGAGCTCCAGGAACTTTGTCCAATTAGTGCCAAGTAAAGACAAAGAAGGCCCAGATCATCATTGAACAAAGGAACAGGACAACATTCCTATTATAGACGAAACTTTAAATTACTGACCAATAATCAGACAGTTGTTTTTTTAGCTAACTAACATTAAACTTAGTTGACATTCGATAACTTAGCATTAGCCTGTTTGTTCATAAAGTTTTGTGCATTTGTTTGTTAACTCAGTGACTCTTCTCTGCCTGTGTGACTGTGAAAATATGTCCATCAATGTGTACTGCACCTGATCGGCTCTAGTTGTCAGCATTTGGCTTCTCCCTTTCCTTGTGTTCACTTTCTTACACAATCAATTATTGCCTCTAATTCATGATCTTTAAAAAAATAAATAAATAAAGTAGACGTCACTCAGAGCTCAAACCTCTGCCAAGGCAGCCCAATTACCCCATTATGTCACCTAAAACTAGCAGTCCCCTGATAGGCTGACCCTCATCATGTGGTCCTGGACCATGAAAACCTGCCCCTAGAATCTGGATCACATTATTAGTCTGATAGTTATTCTAAAAAAACTAGATTTCACTGATGGTGGTTTTCTTCAGGATCTAGATCAGGAACTGTTGAAGATAAATTTGACCCCAAACTGAATCAGTTTCAGCTACAATCTGATCTTAGGTCAGTCTGGATCATTATTATTATCTGTTATCTCACAGTAGTGAATCCTCTGTGAGCCCTATAAATTTGAACATTCTGGATCACCAGATCCAGAATATGACTTGGATCCAGATTCGGACATTGTAGACTTAATCCAGGAAGTTAGAAGATAAAATCTGGTAATTATCCCACAATGGTAAAGAAAAACATTCTGGATCCAGCTGATGATCCAAATCACCACCAGAACCTGATGGACTGTTCCTTTGGTATGTTATGTACAAAAACATTTAATGAAACTATGTGCATAACTATTTGAGTCATCCTGCTAACAAACAAACAAACAAACAAATGTAGGCAAAACTTGATGTCCTTGGCCGAGGACCTGATCTGGGAGGACTGGGACTGGGTGCAGTGGGTGGATGGTGGACCCTTTCTGGATCTCAGCTCTCCTTCTAAGGCAGCGCATGAGAATCAAACCAAAGGCAGTGATCATGTGACTCCCCCTAAGATCAGCCTTCAAATGGCATGCCCCCAACCCAGGGCAGCAACCACCAATTAGGTGTTCTCCTTTGGTCAGCGATCTATATCGACTACACCAGGAGGTATTTACATGTCTGCTCCTTTGGATCCATATCAACCATACCAGGAGGTATTTATATGTCTGCTCTCTGCTCCATTTCCTCCAGACATCCCTCTGAGAATTCTTTCAGTGCCATGCAGAGGGAAGGGTGTGGGAGTAAACAGGCTTGGGGGGGATCTCCCCTCATAGATGAGGGTGACATCACTTACCATCTTTTCCTCAACAGGTCAACAACATGTCTAATAAAGTGACTGCATTCATTCAGGGCTCCAGTAACGAGGTCATGTCACTGAGTTCCTCCTAAGTTTAGACTGTTTATAAGATTTAAATACTTTTTCTAAAGCATGGTGTGATTTTCAGCTTTAATATGTTTTTATGTAAATTATTCTCGATCTGTTGATGAGCCCCTTCTGAAAAGTAACGAACATCTGAAAAAGACTTTTACTTTGCACACACAGTTTATTTTCACACCATCCTGTTATTCATGCCTCACATGACAGCACCCATCAACGCTGCCATGCCACCTATGGGTGCAGCTGCCTTAGTGTTCCATAGCTCACATTTAATTACTATTACATTAATTACTGTGCTGCATCATGCGAGTCTCCCAGCCACACCCCTAAAATGAAGAAACCAAGTATGAGATGCACACCTTTTCAGTGTTTGAGGAGAAGGACAGACCAGACCCCCCATCAGACCGGTTACAGATAGCAGTAATGCTGTGTTGCTCTTCTGGCTTTGATTTACTCACTGTGATCACATGTTATTTCTCCCAGACTGCATTGCAGTTTACAGTTTCACTGTACAACAAAATACTGTTCCGATTTCACTCTAAATTTATATTTTATATCTAATTAAGTTTACATATTTTTACAGTGCACTGACAGTCTTAAAAAGGCTGAAAATGAAAGATTTTTATATTGAAAAATAAGAATAATATCAACATAAATTGAAATTTATATGTTCTTTTATATTTCGGTGGAACTTTTTCAATGACAAATATTTGTTTCAGAGCCAAATTAACTTTGTTGAATATAAATGTTTCAGATTTTTCACTTCATGTTTTGTTTTCAATGCCAACATTTACTTCCAGTGCCAGAAGTCTCCATCCAAGTTCCAGCCTTATAACACATGAGCTTAACATGTCAGAGGCTGAAGATGAGGAGACGATCCTGAGGGAGGAAGGGTTTTTATTCTGTTTCTGCTGTGGTTGAGCTGAGTCGTTAAAGGACAAACTGGAAGTTAACTAAGAATGTAAGTCTATATAAGCATACGGTGCAAACACGTCTACATGTGGCTTTAGAGGTGAGAGCATGTGATGAGCTTTATTTAGTGCTCTAAACTGACTGAAGGCCTTTAGAGCTTACAACTGTGAAAAAACAAAGTTAGCCTCTTTATTTTCAGTGTCTTGATTAAATGCTGAATTTCTGACCGTCTCATATCCACCAAAGGATGACTCAGTACTGAACAGTCCAGTACTGAACTCATGTTTTATTTCATTTAAATCTGCTTGTTATGAATGAAATGTAAGTTCTATATGGAACAAGAAAGTGTCTGAAAGAAGGGAGCGCTCAGGTCAGAGGATACATTCCTGCCGTTATGGCCTTCAGGATTCTGCCATTTAAGGTAAGACCCCACTCAGTTTCTTCTCATCCCCTGGAAGCCTGATCCTTCGTCTCCTGGGGCTCTCTGGGTGCCCCACAGTCTCCTTTTAGAAGTTGTCACCAGCCAGTCATGCGATCACATCTGCAGGAAATTTCCGAGCAGGTTCCTCTCCAGGGATCGTAAAAAGAAACAGCAGCTGGCGGCCATTTGTTTTACGCTTTGTTTGGTGGAACTTTTACACTTTCAGGTTTGCATAGTGTAATTACAACCCTGCAGTAAATCAGATCAGCTCACAGCATGGAGAGGGAGACAGACAGCAGGTCCACACCTCCAGGTTTAGAAGAGGAGAGTTATGAATGAGTGTAGATGATAATCTGAGTGCTGTGACCTCTGTTCTGCTCTCAGGAGCTGCTTTGTGCTTCCACACCAACCAGTCTGCTAAATTCATCCCACTTCCATCTGACACTGTGGGGAGCAAAGCAACATAGCGGCTTATGGTTCAGCCTCTCTCTCTCCAGACTGTCAATCATCTCTGTGGACAGAGTAGCCCTGGCTCTCTTCATAATGCAGCAAGAATGTCCTGGACAAATTCCCAGAATGCATCAGCATCAACATTAAATGACTACCAAGATTTCAAACAATACAATAGGAGTAACTCAGACCAGAATGTCATGTTTTGTTGAAATATTACCCTGTAAAAATATACCTTTAAATGTCTTCCCTACAGGCCTCTGAGTGATGTTTTCAATTCTTCATTTAAGGAAAAGTTCACCAGAAAAAGAAAAGGGAAAAACGTAGTTTCATTATGGTATTGCTCGCCTGGTGTCCATGTTTTCTGCAGTTTTTAGATGCAGATAAAAGTTAAAATCATGTCATGTTTTTGTGCCAAATCATATTTTATTGACACTGTTTTTGTTGCTGTTTCCAGGTTTCCTGAAGCAGCTGCACCTTTAAAGATGATGTGATGAGGGCCTTATGGTTTCATCCAGGTCTCAGGAAGTCCCAAGATGCTAAATTAATTTGAGTGTTCATGTTATTTACAGCCTTTTTACCATCATGTTTTGTCAAAAACTACTTGACAGATTTTCATAACTCTTGGTGGACATACGGCCATAAAGGGGTGGATTCAGGAACTTGTTTCACTTTTTTGAACATTACCGTTTAGTTTAGGCTGAAATCTATAGCCTCTAAGCTAAAAGCTAACCCTCTGAGGGTGCACAAGCTCAAATAGCTGTACACATGCCGCTAACGGCATGCAAAACGAGCTCCACTACCCAGAAGTTGTTTTACAAGTCATGAACATACGTTCAGGCTCATGCAGGTTCCTCAGACGCTCTCAGCTCAAAGGCTACAGGGAAGATTTCAGCTTAGAAAAGCTGTAAATAAATAAATCCTTCCAAATTAATCTGGGCTCTGAGGATCAGCTGGATGGAGTCATTTAAGTTGGTTTTCAGTTGATTTTACATTTGGTCTCCATCTTCTTAAGTTGTTTAGGGGAATGCTGCAAACGCTGATATCCAGCGCACAGTATGATATTCATTTGGACTGTCCACATTCCCATAAACTAAGGTTTGACTTCTAACATCCTCACTGATCCACACACATGAACTCTTACATAACTGACCTTACCCAGGGGTCACAGGTCACAGGTCTCCTTCTACCAGCAATGAACTCTCCCAGATGCAAAGTTCATCTTTTGGCTGTCAGTGAGTTATTACGAGGAAAATCCTCCACTGAAGACAGATCTCCGAGTCCATGTCCTCCGATCCCTATGCTCATGGTCTCTGGGAACTGCTGTGCCCTCCTGGTTTTTCAAACATCTCAAACTGATGAAGTTTTGATGGTTAATCAGATAAGGAGCCCTCACACAGAAGCAAGGCTAAATACTGCTAATACCACATATGACTGCTAACAGTGAAGAGCAGGTTTACAGCGATCACCAGGTGAAAACCACAGCAGACGAACAGAACAACCAGGACATCTTTAAAACAGAGAAGGTTTCCATCAGAATGAGAACGTGATGCAGAAAATTTGGAAAAGAAAATGCAAATTATGTGTGTTTCATTAAGTCAAAGAATGTTTCAGTCTGGGCAAAAATGTCCATCAAAATACAACATTAAACCCAAACAGTACAAAATCCTATTTAATGCTTCACCCCATCGACTTCATAGATTTTTATACATATATGCTAATTGTCAGTTTGATGCCAGCATCATGTTTCAAGGACTGGGAAAGTTGTGGGATCCTCCAAAATCACCAGTAACACTGGTAACAGGTGAGCATCATGATGGGTATGAGAGGGCGTCCTGTAGAGGCTCACTTAGATGGTTCAACACTTTGTGATACATGATTGTGAGCTTCTGGGTGTTAAACACATTTTGTTAATAAGTGCCATTATTTTGGGGTCAAAGGTGGATGAAAATACATACATGAGACACAGGTGAAGGAATGAACATGTTCCATTCAGTCTATTTCATTAGTTGGGAATGGTTTGAACAGATATAACCATTATTCACAGTAAATCCTGAAAAGCTCACCAGGACTGAGAAACAGCATTTCTGATTTCTGACTACATGTAAACTAGATTAGTATCTAGAATTTGAAAGGTCTGATATTTATGGTGACTCCATGAATTAAATATCAAATTAATGAGCAGAATCTCCTCTCATCTAAAACATTAAATTATTCAGAATGGATATGATTTATATATAATTCCATAATTCACATGATTCATTTAACATGCCTAATAATGATAAACAGCTGAGTTCTCCACATAAGATCCAGTAAATAGTTGTAATGTCACTGTGTCACATGACCATCCTGTAACACAGAGGCTCAGGTCTGTGGACTGACTGTCAGCCTGTCTGCAGGATCACCTGAGACCCGTCCTGACCAGTG